>JAPSGF010000017.1:9567353-9706392 GCA_035772895.1 Perdix hodgsoniae | reverse complement strand
GAGGGCACAGGTGCTGGGCATCGTGCTGCTGGGGCTGCTGTGGCACTGCGACTGCCAGTCGGTATTTAAATCTGCTGGGGGGCACCAGCCCATGGCAGTGCATATTTCCAGGGCTGTGGGAGCACTGAGCATGAACAATTCGTTTTGAGGGAGACTCCCAGAGCAGTGCTGGGCTCCCGGCCCACAGCTGGCGCATCCCCTGCAGCGCTCCCTTTCCAGGTCACCAGTGACCCGCAAACAGCCAGGCCAGGGGATGTGGGAGGTGCTCCCCAACCCTACTGCCTGTGCTCCCCAACGTGGGCGCCTGGGAGAGCCCGGTGAGCCTGTGCATCCCATCACTGCTTCCCAGAACCCACCCCATTCTGTCCGTGGATCATCAGCATCACCTCCCAGCATGCATGGAGTGGGGAGCCATGCTGCAGAGCCTCTGTGGGATGTGGGTGGGGACACATCCGTGCTGCAGGCACCAGGCTGTAGGGTGGTTGTGTGTGCCTGGCTCAGCTGCGCTTTATGCCATCTGCCAGCAGTGCCTTCAGAGGTCCATGGCACCGTTTGCTCTGGCCCTTGGGGCTCACATTGCCTCTGGGAGCCGTGGGGCTCCTGGAAAAAGTGGAAGAGCAACAAGAGCAAGGGCTGGGTCTGAGCAGGTTGTGTAGGGATGGGGCAGGGACATGCAGGCTTTGCTGCCCTCTCAGGCTGCTGCCATGGGCACTGTACTGCTGCTGGGCTGGGATTGTGTAGTGCAGGGGGTGCTTTGAGAGATGCTGTACCATTGCACGCAGCAGCAGCAGCATCGCTGTCCCCCTAAGCCATCACAGAACTCAGTCCATGGACGCAGCTGCAACTGCATATCATGCTCCAGCTGGAGCACGTCCCTTAACTGGCTGAGGAGCAAACGTCAGAGCAGCTAAGACTGTGGGACAGCACTGAGCAGGAGCATGGGTTTGGGAGCCTTGGGGAAATGGGGCCTGAGATCAGCATTGCAGGAACAGTGCTGGCTTGGCGTGGGCATTAGTCTGGTGCAGACCCTTCTAGACACTGCCTGCTCCAGCACCCATTTGGGCACACTAAGTGCACTGCAGAGTGCAGTTGGAAACGCATCAGGATGGAGACGCGGCCAAAAACAGGGCAGGGAGTGGCTGCTTTATTGGCGAGAGTGCAGGGGGCTGCGGCACACCCTGAGTGGGGCCCTCGGATGGGAGCTGAGGCTGAAGGCTCCACGCTGTGATCCCGGCCAGGGCCGGAGCAGGAGGGCACCAGGGGCCTGGCCATGTGGCATCGCATTGGGCAGCAACTTCCCTGCAGCTGGGATGAAGGAGGCTGCACCTGCAAAGGGAGCAGAGGGCTGTGAGCAGGATGGGGCAAGTGGGACAGGAGCCTGGGACTGGGTGGGTGCTGACTGACCTCAGTGCAGTGGAGTCACGCAGGAGACCTTCCCGCAGCCATTCCTGCAGCACTTCAGGCTCCCAGAGCAGTTGGAGTCCATCTTGCACTGGTTAATGCAGAGTCCCAGCATGGGGATCCCTGGCTTCACAGACGGGCAGGTGCCAGGTTTCTCTGCAAGGTGAAGGACACGGCGTGAGACCCGCTGTCCCCAGCAAGGTGTGCAGGGCTGTGCTGCAGCTCCTGGAGCTGAGCATGGTGAGCACCCTGCAGCAGTGCGGCTGTGGGGCCGTGCCTGGTGCAGAGCCAGGGAGGGCACTGCTCGGAGACCCTTCCCAGGCTCATTGCTGGATGCAGAACAGTAGAACAGTACTGGGGCTGATGCACTGTGAAGCTGGTGCTCCCCGAAGAATGTGAAGTGCAGTGGGTGCGTGCTCTCTGCCCCCGGCAGCCATCTCAGCAGCACCAGGGATGCTCAAAGCCAACCGAGCTGCAGGCAGGAGGAAGGGGTGAGTGTGGCCAGCACCACCCAAGGCTGTGTGGGCAACTGCTCCATCGAAGCACAGCCCAATCCCTGTGGGGCTCCGTGCAGAGCCCCACGACTGTGCTGCAGGCAGAACACAGAGGATGCCCAGGACCACACCGCTACCGAGCACCAGGAGCCCCGGAGGCATTGGCTCATGGGAGCAGGACTTGCACCGACCCTGGGAGCGTTACCGTTGGGCTCCTGGCAGGCCTTGCCACAGGCTGCCGGGCAGCACTTGAGGGTGCTCTCGCAGTCGCCATCGGACTGGCACCCCATCGTGCAGTTCGCTTCTTCTGCTGCTGGCTCTGGGCACACGCCGGCTTTTACTGAAAGGCAAAGGCACATGGTGTGGGTGGGAGGGCTGTCTGGAGGCAGGCGATGCTGTTCCCAGTCCCGGCGTGGGCTCAGGGATGCTGCAGAGCGCAGCCACGCTGCAGAACGTGTGCCTGGAGCCCATCCCCAGCAGGCCCCAGGCCAGGAGTGATGCCGGCTGCTGCCGCGGGGCCGTGCGCTCATACTCACTCGTGACATTCAGGACGGATGCTGGCAGCAGCTCTGCCCAGAGAACCAGGAGCCCCGCGAGGAGGAGCGCGCTGCTGGCCTTGGGCATGGTGCAGGGGAGCTGTGCGTGTGCGGGGCCACCCGGCTGGGCTTTAAGCTCCTCTCCAGGTGGGGCGGGAGGGGACTGCCTTCCGGGTGGCTCATAAGGAACTGGCTGGGCCAGGCTCCCCCTTCGTGCCATTGCACAATCCCCAAGTATCAGGTATCTGCTCGCTGCTGGCAGCTGACCAGGAAGTGGGAGCCTCAAGGAGCCCAGGCATCTACACAGAAAACTTGCCCGGCAGGAACAGCAGCCAAGCACCGCGCGCTGCATCGCCGTGCTCTGCATGCTGGGAGCCCCCAGCCCACAGCCTGTGGGGCACGGAGCCACGGCCGGCCATCTAATGGTCAGCTCTGGGTTGGGGCCAGCAGTGCATGTGACAACTGTGCTCAGACCCGTCCCGTCCCTGGGCTGGCAGCTGTCACACACGTGAGCGCAGCCCCTGCCCTGGTGTGCTGCCTGGGGATGCAGCGATGCTCGGGTGGGTGGCGGGCAGGGAGTGAGCTGCTGTGTGCTCTGGCTCTGTCCCTGCTGCTCCATGGTACCATGCAGTCCTTCAGCCTGTGCATTGGGTGCCTGGCAGTGCTGGGCTGTATTTGAGCAGACCAAGCAATCCTAATCACCCCACGTGGCTGCTGGCTCTCATCACTGTTTGCCGCTCCACCAGTTCTTGCTCATCTGCAGGTGCTACCAGCAGTGGTTTTCATTCCTTTGGGTTTGCTGACGGAAGCGGAGTGGCTCAGCACTGTGTTGGGAGACCTGAGGGGCCTCAGCCCTTCACTCACTGCTCCAGGTTTGGTGCAGTGCATTTGGTCACTGCCTGGGACCCAGTGCTCTGCATGGTGATGGTGCTGCCCAGCTGCAGGGCAGGGGCTGGATCTTCTCTGCTGGACAGAACCCAGAGCATCCCTGGCCCCACCCCTATCCTGGATATATGACCAGGCTGAGCCTCTTCTCTGCAGTTGAGGGTGGAAATGGGGCCCTCCTTCATTGCTGAGCCCCCATCACTGCACCCACAGCCCTCACAGCTTTGGGCTGCAGTATCCTGGAGCCGTGTGGGCTTGGGGCTGCATGGGCTCAGGGCAGGCGATCCCCACTCCGAGGTCACGAGCTGTTTGTCTGCTCGGCCAGCATCTATTTCCAGGTAATTTAAGCCCACAGTCAACAACGCAGTGAGGCACGGAGCAACAGTAAATCAGTAACTGTTTGCATTTGCCGCGGTCCCCTCCCCAGCGCGTGTGTTTATGCAGTAACAGGACCCGGCGCCGACACCCGCGGGACACTCACTGCATTTCATTGCTGTGCGGCACGGTGGGAACGGGGCAGCCCTGGAATAGCATTGGGATGGCATCAGGCATCACCCCGCGCCCTGCAGTGCCCGCTGTGTGCTGGGGACTGTGCGCCGTGCTGGGGAACCGCTCCGAGCTGGGACTCCCGGCACCGGGCAAACAAAGGAGCTCCTGCATAAAGGCAGCCCTGCTGCACCAGGACATGCTGCTCCAGCAGCGGGCTGGGCTGAGCAGCAGGCTGGGCTGGGTGCACAGTGCTGGGCTGAGCGACAACGTGCTCCCACTGTGTGCTGCACGGGGACAAAATCCATCCTGACCTAACGCTGCAGCAGGGCTGGCATCTGGCAGTGGGGCAGTGCTGCCCACCTCACAGCTCCGGGAGCAGCTCTGTGTCCCGTCACAGTCTGTGCTGCTGCACCTGCACTGGTGCTGCCAGCAGCACTTGCCTTTGAGGTTCATCGCTCTGCTCAGATGGCTGATCCTCTAATTGCCCTTATCAGTCCCTTTGGCTTGTAAAATCTATAGAGTGCAGCATTTCTTGAGCACTGGTGTGAGTGGGATGGGGCCGGGGGGGCTGCGGACGTGCAGATTCCCGCAGCCAAGCTGCACCACAGCAGCCAGCAGCAGGGAAACTGCAGAGGGGGGGAGCCCAGAAAGCCCTCCAAGTAGAGCACTCATGGAGGGAGCAGTGCAGAGCAGGGAAAGGTGCCGGGCTTTGCCCAGGGGTGACACCGTGACCCCCGTGGGTCACTTCTCAGCTCCTGTTCTGCCTGGATCTGCCCGCAGCCAGCAGGAGCAGCTGGGGAGGCACAGAACCTGCCGGCTGCAGGGCCCGCAGCTGTGCCTGGCTCAGCCCACGCGCTCAGCATCGCTTCCCAGAAAATGCTTTGGCTCCTGTCGCCCACACACAGCATTCAGGATGCTACTGTCCTGCTCTGGCTCTGCCAGGTGCTTCCCTGCCAGAGGACAGGGACAGCCATGGCTCTGGGCAGCCGCAGCAGTCAGACACGTCATGGGCAGGACCCTGGCCCAGGAGCCCAAACTGATGGGTGCCCTTCCCCCAGCAGAGGAACAGCGCGTGCACTGCTCCTGGTGACTGCAGCTGGCCCACAGGTGACAAGGAAGGAGCTGAGGTCACAGCCCCTCCATGAGGAGCACAGCAAATGCCCAACAGGCAGTGTGGCTGTGCCAGGTGGGGCACCCCGGCAGGCAGGGACACTGGGAGACAGGGTGAAACAGGGACACCCCTTCCTTCAGGCTCAGGCGCTTCCTGAGCTCAAATCATGACAGACAGCCTCATTCATGGGCTGATGTTCCGGGAATTCTGACCCCTCTGGGGGCTGTCCCACCCGTCCAGGTGTGCCCCATGTAGGCGGAGGTGCCCTGCTGCTGTCCCCAAGCTCTTATTGCCCCCACGCTGCCTGCGTGGCACGGATCTCAGTGGCACTGCTCAGGGCTGAGGAGCAGTCAGGCAGTGCCTGGCCCTGTGCTGCTGCAATGTGTCCCACTGGAGGGACCACAGCCCATGCCAGCCCTGCAGTGCCCTGGGAGCTGCTGTGACCCTGTGCCCACCTCATGCACTCACCTACGATTACAGCGGCCGTGGCAGCTGGCTGCAGCTGTGTGCACAGTGCAAGGATACCCACAAGCAGAACACCGGTGGCCTTCATGGTGCTCCCGAGGATTCCGACAGCTGGCGCGGGTCAGCGGGGGTTTATATCCATATGAGGCTGGGGAGGGGCCACCACACACATAACCTTTGGGTGCTGAAACTCCTGCTGCATTTCAAGGCTGTGCCCGAGGCAGCAGCAGCCCTGTGTGATGTCATTAACTGAGAAATCATTTACCATGGCCCTCTCCCACTCCCAACAGCCAGGCTGGGTGGGGATGTGAGCACTGTGCCCGGGTGGTGGCAACGTGGGCAACAAGCCAGGGAGCACGAAGGAAGGGGCTGGAGTTCCCTGGCTTGAGGACAGCAGGGTGGCCAACAAAAGGATGGCAATTGTCTCTCCATAGCCATGGGACTCATCACCACAAACGTTGCCCGCGCCTGGAGAGAGATGGGACAAGCTGTGGGTCAGGGAGCAAGGGTAGGAGGCAGGAGGACATCTGCCTGCTGTGCTGTGCCCACCCCTCAGTGTTGGCTCCCATCTGTCCCCATGTCACGGCCCTGGTCCCCAAGGGTGAGCATGGCCTCGGGGGGTGCAGAGTGTGGGAAGGCGCTGTGCCGTGCCGCCACCCGCCTTGCACTGCACGCCATTCCTCTGCAGGGCCAGGCAGGCTGGGTGCGTCACGTCGGCAGGGTCAGTGTGGGGCTGCCTCCTGCCCGCCCCATGCCCCGCTGCACCTGATCCCTGCGGGTACTGCAACCCCCAGACGGGGTGGGGAGCTCATAGGGAGCGAAGGGTGAGCAGTGCCACGATGTGCTGCTCTGTGCCACGTGGCCCCACGGTGGGTGACGCAGCCAAGGTGACCCAGACACTTAGCAGTGCCTTCGTGTCCCCACAGAGCTGTGCACGTGGTGCTGTGACCCATCTGCTCCAGCTGCCTCTTGCTTCAGGGCCTGCCTCGTGGGCACTGGGCTCACTGGGATCAGCAGAGCCATGTGTGGAAACGAGGTGCCCCAAGCAGTGGCTATGGCCGTGGGTGGTGGGTGGTGGATGTATGTGGTGCAGGGCTAGGCGTGGGGTAGGGGGCTGTAAGGGGGGAGCTGCATGGTGCTGGTGGGGAGGAGCAGAGCAGGGAATGGGGAGAAGCCATGGCTGAGCTCCAGGCGGGCAGGGACTGCTCCTGGTGGGGCTCCTCTCAGCCCACCTGCAATTGGGCGTCATCGTGCCGGGCCGACGGATCGCTGCTGTCTCAGAGGGGGGGTTGTACACCTCGCCGATCGTATTTCCCTGCTCGGAAATTCCTGTTTGCGTCATCCATGCTCCCAATAGCCAAACGCGTTTGTTGCTAGAGAGACTGCGCCTGAAACAAAGGGAACCTTCAGCAAGAGAAATAAAAGGCCGCAGAACCGTCCCATCCCCGCAGGGCTGCGCAGAGTGCCGCCCCGACGTGAAGACGAGCAGCGCCGTGGCGGCAGCGTGGGGATTCAGTCACCGCATCACAGCATGGCTGGGTTGGAAGGAACTCCAGAGCCCCCCCGGGACCCCACACCCCGTGCCGTGGGCTGTCTGTCCCACCTCCCACCCCAGATCAGGCCGCTCCGGGCCGCATCCATGCCTTGGGCACCTCCAGTGATGGGGCACGCACAGCTCTCGCCGGGTCCCCTCGGCCGTGGGGACCTCCTGCTTGCTGCGCGCAGCCCCCTCCTGTCCGTCCTCCGTCCCGGTCGTGCCGTGCCGTGCCGTGCCGCCGACGGTGCGCGTTGGCCGGCAGGGGAGGCTGTTGCTCCGCCGAAGTACGGGGCTGAGAGAGCGGCTGGGCGCTGCCCGGCACTCAACGGAGCCGAGCTGAGCCGTGCCGAGCCGAACCGTGCCGAGCCGAGCCGAGCCGTGCCGAGCCGAGCCGAGCCGAGCCGTGCCGAGCCGAACCGTGCCGAGCCGAGCCGAGCCGAGCTGTGCTGTGCAGAGCCGTGCCAAGTCAAGCCAAGTTATGCCGAGTCGAGCTATATAGCGGTTAGCCTAGCCGTGTCGAACCGTGCTGAACCGAGCCGGGAGGAGCCCCGACGTTGCGCAAGGCCCGGGGCAGGGCACCGGACCGTACATAAGGTCGCCAGGGTGTGGGTGTTGCGAGGGCAGTGCCATGGAGCCGGGTTTGCTGCTGTTGCTGCTGCTAACGGCCCCGTGGGGCCGAAGCTGGGAGACTTCGAGGCACTCATTGGAGGAGAAGGTGGCACAGCCAGACGGCCCCTCCGTGCGACCCGGTGAGTGCCGGTGTGTCCCGGTTAGGGCATGGTCACAGAGCCACGGGATTCAAGGATGGACAGCACGCTGCGAGGGGAATAGGAAGAAAAGCCAGCGCAGCCCCCAAGGCCAGGATGCAGATGTGATGCACGCAGAGCTGGGGGCGGTGGCAGGAAAGCGTTCCTTCTGTCTCAGGTTCAATGCATCCGAACAGCAGTGGTGCTCCTGTGGGCACTGCGATGCTCCATGTGCCCGCACTGCTGCTGGGCTGTGCTGGAGGAAGGGGCACTGGGGATGGGGCACTGGGGATGTGAGGTGGCATGGGACCGGCAGCGAGGCTGAGCAGCTCTGGGATCTGCTGCCCATGCTGAGCTGCAGGGGTCGTGCTGGGGGCTCTGTCACTCCTCCACTGTTGTCCGTCCCAGGGGAGCCTGGTAAGTGCCATGAGACCAGCCTGAGTACCACGAACCCCTGTAACAACGTCTGCTCCTCAAAGTGCGTGGGGAGCACAGGATGCGGACAGGAGTGCCAGCAAGGTGAGGGGTCCCGTCCTCCCAGCAGCCCCACAGAGCCTGTGCTCTGCTGTCTGGGGGGTGAGCTGGATCCTGCGTCCCATCCTGGCACAAGGATGGGATGCTCTGGTCTGGGCAGATCTGATCACTGCCCGCTGCCCGTGAGTGCATCATGCTGTTGCAGGGCCCCTGCACCCCACCTCTCCTACCCTTCAGCCCCTCTGGTGCAGGGTCTTGTTGTGCCCCCCTGCTCCCCACCTGACAGACAGGACAGGGATGGGCACGGGAAGGGGCTGGTGGGTCCTGACTCCCTGTCACTCCCAGCGAATGAAGATTTCCACCCATGGATTGACCCTGACCCAACAACCAACTGTGTGAACAAATGCAGAGATGAGAGCAACTGCAGGGGCAGTAGGAAGTGCTGCCGCATCAGGTGCTGGTTCCGCTGCCTGCAGCTGGTACCAGGTAAGGGTAGTCAGGATCTGGGCTTGGAACCATGGCTGGGACATACCCCATGGGCACGAGCCCTTCTCCTTCCCCATCCACAGCCAGACTGGACACCTACCCCAAGAAGAAGGTGCCGCACGCTGTCGTCTGCTGCAACAGCACCTGCAGCAGTGACACCGACTACCCCAGTTACCTGCTGTGCTGCCCACCCCCGCGCAGGAGCTCCAGGCTCGGTATCTCTCTGTTCCTGCTGGGCCTGGGCTGCCGCTGGTTCTCTGACCCCAGGGAGCTGTGCTACCTGGCCCGGGAGCACGGCCTGTGCAGGAGGCACAACAATCGCTTCACCTACATCCCTGCCTTGAGGTCGTGCCGGGTGTTTGTGTACAGTGGCTGCAGGGGGAATGCCAACAAATTCCACACCTTGGAGGAGTGCCGGCAGGTCTTCCATTATGGTGAGAGCCGGGCATGGGTGGGAGCACAGAGTGGGGTGAAGGATGTGCAGGGCGGCACAGTGTGTGCCAAGGGGAAGCACCCAGTGCTGCTGTGGCTGCTGCTGGCAGCTCTGTGACACACAGAGCTGTGCTGCAGTGGCCAGGCAGCAGCAGCCATGGTTTCTCAGCCGCTGTGCATTTGGGTGCCACGCGGGGACTGGAAGCGTTCTTGCTCGGTGATTCCAATCAGCACACAGCTCCATCCTGGGAGCTGGGCTTGTCTTCGGCATGAAGCAGGCGATGCTCTTAGCAATAATAATTGTGCCTGATTATCAAAATATTAATCTTGCCAATCCTATGCTCTCAGCCTGCACGGGAAGAAATGGCTCTCTTTGCAGGCGGCTTCCCCTTTCTCTGTGCACATTTAGGAGAGCAGGCTGGGGGGGACTGGCAGTGCCGTCGCAGCCCTGCGGTGGGCAGCAGCACCCGGCAGAGCCCACCCAGTTGCAGCCCTGCTCACTGCTCTGCCTTTCTCCCCAGGACTGGATAAGCGCTGATCTCAGCCCGCCCAGATTCGCAGAGCCGACCGTTCTGCCCCACACAATAAAGCCGCCAGGACGCCTGGCTTGGAGCAGCACCACTGCCTCTGTCTTGCCTTCCCAACACATCTGCGGGAACACTGGGGCAGGGATGGGGTCGGGGCCACAGGGTGGCAGTGGGAGAGCTGGGCGTCGCTCGGGAATGCTGGGCTAATGACAGCCGCACTGTGGCCACCTCCGCAGCGGGGCTCTGATGGCCCCATCTGTAATGGCCCCAGCCGGGTGGCACAGAGCCGGGGGGATGGGGCAGATCTGGTCGTGGCACAGCCTGGCTGGCGGCATAGGAAGGCGGCCTCCCAAAATGGGGTTTTTATTACAGCCATACATCACGGCAGCGGCCCGATGTGGGCAGACGGAGGTGATTTTTCTTCATGGTTTACAGACAAATGAGGGGAAGGAGAATTGATGTGAACTTTGCTATAGCAAGAGGTTGGCCATGCGGGCAAGGCGATGGCTGTGCTTGTGTTGGGCACTGTGAAGAGGGGCTCTGCCCCAGCCTGGTGTGCCCCTGCCTCAGGAGCAGCCCCTGCCCCACAGGTACTCACAGCCACCAGCCCCTCTGCAGCCCCAGTCGCTGCCCATCTCCTGCACGGGTGGATGGGAGCATCACGTCTGACCCAAGCAGTGGCTGTGATCCTCCTCCTGGGGTGATGCTCAGTGGCTCTGAGCGGGGTTATTAATTGCAACTGATGTTCATTAGCGCTGCAAATGTGGTGTGGATGTGCAGCTCCAGGCTGGCTGTTGTTTGGTGAGATCTTGATTGCCCTCGCCACAATTAGAGTTGCCTCAAAACACCACAGTCCTGCCTGGTGTAAGATAACAGTTAATACCCTCAAATAGTGACTATCAGCTTCTCCATAAGGTCCATAAATATTAATGCAATTCTAATTAGTTCCTTTAAGTACATCGCCTAAATTAAGCGTTTCCTCAGCAATAAATCAGCAGTGCTTTGGCATTCTGCTCATGCCCATTCAGCTGATCACAAGCTCATGGCTCCCACTGACTGTCTGCATGGGGGTCAGACCCGCAGCCACCTGGGGCTGTGCTGTGCCAAGCAGTGCCATGCTACGCTGTGCCACGCCACACTGAGCCATGCCAAGCTGTGCCATGCTGTGTCCAGGTGGAAGGCTGACAGCCTGGCTGGTGACACTCCTTGCTGGCTGTTCCAAGGCTGCTGGGTGAGTGCCTGGCAGAGCTACGCAGGGCCCCTTGGTGGTGGAGGTGCCACCTGCCATCCCTGGTGCTGCCATCCCTCGGTGATCCCCAGGCTGTCACTAGAAAGGTCTGTGATCCTAGCGCTGGAGCCAGGAGCCCCACGCTGCAGCCAGAGCTTTGGCATGTGGTTGTGAGAGAGTTTTCAATGATAAAATATTTCCTAAGGACTCCAATGTCATTGATACAGAAATAAAGCCAGTATTAGATTCAGAAGAGGAAAGGGAGCCCAGACACCACTGAATAAGCAGACAGTGCCCTGTGACCTTAATCAGGAGTAATATTATTAATACATTTTTCCCCAGGTGCACCCAGAGATTTGCATTTCCAACAATTTGCACAATAATGAGGCAAGCTGACCACGCATCACCTCTGCAGCAATCACCTCTGAATCAATGGCAGTGTGCCGGCAGCTCGTCATCTCCAACTGCAGCTGTGCATCCTTGCACTGCCCCACTGCCTCCAGTGCAGCTCCCACTTCTCCTGGCAGCAGAGAAGAGGGTGTGGAATGGGATGGAGTGGGACGGGATGGGATGGAATTAAGGGGGATGGAATGGGATGGGATGGAGGGGATGGCTCTCCTGGTGCTGCTCATCCTCTTCCAGCTCTCAGAAGGAGGTGCATGTGTCATACTCAGCTTTGAGCAGAGGGGCAGAAGTGCCGTGCATCTGCTGTGCTCTCTGGTGCTGATGCTACTGGAAAAGAGCAAATACCAAACTCATTTGCTTGAGGAGAAATTAATACAGTGTGAAGCCTGTAGTGGGTGATTTAAGAACTGAGTTTAAAATCGCAACACAAATAGATTTTTTTATAAGGTCAGAAGAAAGATTAAATGCTACAGACAAGCACAGCGATTGCCATTTCAAGCATCACTTTTCCATAACTATTTGGGGCTGAGCTGTGTCCTGGCACTGCCCACGTGGCTCAGAGCCCCCTGGCATGGGGCTGTCCCCAGGCTGCATCACAGGGAGGGGACACGGAAGTGCAGGTGGTGGCAGCAGGCACTGTGTCACCCCATGGGGCAGAGCCACGAGTCCTGCACAGTGCCCAGGCTGTGGGTACCTGCATGCAGGAGATGGGGCTGGGGAGGGATCAGATCACCCAGCAGGAAGAATTGACGCCAGGAGACGTGATGATGTGAGGTTGCAGTAGGAAGATGCCCCCATCCATCACGAGGTGCTCGTTATTGGGTAACACCCCACACGCCGGGCTGATTTCACACCTTATCTGAACCCAGCAGCTGTGCCCTAAATCCTGAGTGCTGCGCCTGTCTGGAGGAATTCGGCTGCCTGTGTTTAAAATTAGTGTTAGCATCTATCATCTCCCCACACCAAATGGCTTCTGTGTCGGCGCTTGGCAGCGCTCATCCGTCACTGGGCACGGCACTGCCCGGCTCAATACCCTCTCCATCACTGTCACAGGACCCCTCATTGGCAAAATGTCACCCAAAGGACACGTGTGACAGCCTGGCTTCTCCCTCTGCTGGCACTGCTGGTGGTGATGGCCCCCACAGCCCCCGGCTCTGCATTGCCATGGCCTTACAGCTTCAGCACTGTGGGTGCAGCTTGCTCCCTGTGTGCCATCCCTGTATATCATCCCCAGTTTCAGAACCACAGCTCCACTGCCTGCCCCAACTCCTGCCCGTCCTGTGCCATGCGGTGTAGGGCACAGGGGGGCAATGCCTGGCAGTGGGATGCACCGAGCTCCCGCACCATCAGGGAAGTGCCATAAATAACATCCCATTAACGCAGCGCCGCCGCTGTGCCTAGTGACTGATTTTGCTGGCTCCATTATGGGCTTCATAAACAGAGTCGTTTATTCCCAGCCTTTGCTCCAGTGCCTCTGGGGATGGGAGCTGTGCCTGTTGCTGCTCCGAGGTGCTGCAGCCCAGTGCTGAGCTGTGTGCCGGGCTGTACCCAACACCACGTGTGTTGGCAAGGCACAGCCGCAGGGACCTCCCAGCACAGGGAAGGATGGGTGTCTGTGCCCAGGAGTGGGTGATATTTGTGCCCAGGGATGGATGGGTGCTGTGCCTGGAATCAGAGGCAGCCCTGCACAGACACTGCATCTCCTGATGCTGCGCGGCCCAGGGTTGGCTTCTCCCCATGACATGGGCACGGCTGGCTGCTCCCCACGGCCCATACAGAGGAGATGGAAGTGCAGGTGGTGATGCCATTCTTGCTGGGCATACTGAACAGCCTTCCCACACTGCAGCTCACCGCCTCCTGCCTGGTGCTGTGGTGGCACCGCAGCTGCGTGGCTGCTGCCCAGCGAGGAGCTCTGCCAGGCAGGTGATGGCGGAGCTGTCGGCGTGATGAAAAGCCTCCTGCAGCAATGCAGATAACATACAAGCACAGGTCAGCTGAGGCCCGTGTAGCCCATCCATCAGGCGCAGCAGCTACAGGCGCTTCCCGTGCCACCATCTGATGCGTGCTATCCGCCACAAATGTGTTTCTTCCCCCAAGGTTAAACGGATGAGTGAGGTTCAGGCAATGACAGCTCTGCTTGCCCTGTGCAGGCGATAAACGAGCTGAAAGAGCCAGAGGGAAAAAAATGGTTTGTTTGCTGTCAAATGCTCCTTCTGATGGTGCTGGGCCAGGTGCTCCCTGCAGAATGCCAGCGGCATGGAGTCGTGCATGAGGATTGGACCTGTGCTAGGGATCGCTCCCAGCTCAGCAGCAGCACAGCCGCCAATGGAGACAGCCACTGCTGCACTGGGTGCTGCACGTGGATGAGCAGCTCAGCTCTGTGCAGGAAGTCATGTGGGATGACGGTGCAGGTGGAGACATCCCTGAGGTCTGGAGATGAGACCTTCAAAACGCTGCGCTAAGGGCTCCGGGCTGCACCTCGCACCCTTTGAGCAGTTCCAGTTCTCTGCAGTGCGATGTAGAGGGGTGGCCCTGCCAGACTATGCGGGCACCATGGGACCCCCACACCCCAGGCACTGCTGCCCCCACCAGGGCTCAGTGTCACACCCCTGGGCCTGTCAATGTGAGAAAGGTTTGCAGCCGATAAGCGATCGGGCTGTCAGCCGTGCCGTGCCTCTCGCTCATGATTTACTGCAACGCCGCTAACGGAGCACAGATTTTTCTTAATCTAAATTGAAAACTACTCAAGTAGAAAAATAATTTCATTGCCTCATCTGGAAGGATCGGGGGAGGCAGACGCGTTGTTCCGGGGCCGGCTGTGCCACGTTCCTGGCCCGGCCCCTTGTGCCACGCTGGAGGCACAGCAGCAGCATGATGGTCCCTGAGGGGTCAGCGGTGCCCGATGTGGGGCAGAAGTCTGTCACTGCAGCAGTGGGGTGTGGGGATGCAGGGACATGGATGGAAGGTGGCTGGGAATGAGTGCATTCCGGGAGTGTTTGCTGAGCCGGATAATAACGTGCCCAGTGAGCTGCATCCCAAGCACGCCGCCAAATTAAAGATTTTTTTTTTTCCCCTTTAATTTAAAAGTCACCGCTGGGAAATCTCCACCGGCCTCACCAGCTATTTCTCCCAGGCTGACATTCTGGAGAAATCCTTAATTTTGATTGTCACACTTTGTGGAGTTTAACTCGGGGAAGCAGAGCCGTAAATAAGGTGCCACTACAGCACTGCAGCTCCAGCTGTGCCGGGGCTCTGAGCAGTGCTATGGAGGCTGCGGTGGGAGCACAGTGCAGCTTGGCCATGGCACTCCCAGCATCTCTCTCCTGCACGCTCATTCTGCCCAGCCCTGCACACCCAGCGTGATTCCATGGCTTTGCTCTGTTCCAGCATATGCTGTCTAGCTCCAGGGAGCCCCATGGCAGAGCTGCCTGTGCTCCAGGCAGGGCGCTTCCTCTCCTTGGCGTTGGATGATTCCCAGCTCCACCAGCCTTTAGGAAAGAGGAAAAATCCACCCTCACGTCCCTGCCAGTACTGAGTCCCGCGCAGTGCTGAGCTGCAGAAAGGTTACAGCCCATCTGCATTTTACCCTTCAGTAATTTCAACACTTATGGGTGCAATTAAGAGGCAAGTCTGGAGTTATGAAGCCATCAGCGTGGAGAGACCTGAATACTAACAAACTCCTGCGTGCAGTTGCCATCCAGGGCCGCCTGATTTATCCGTGATAAAGTGGCAGTGATGCTGGCGGATGGCATCAGCCACAGCGTGGCTGCGTTAAGCATGCATTTTTGAGCTGCTCGCTGGCACAGCCTTCCTCCAGCACTGGAGGAGTGGGATTGGTACAGGGCTGCAGGGCTGTGGCACTGGGACACCACAAGCCTTGACCTGACTGTGGCTGCAGAGAAAAGCATTGGGATGGGGCTGACCCCACAGCACTGAGAGGCTGAGATCCCCCATGCCCTCCCCGCTTGGGGTGGGTCCCTGCAAAACCCCAGGCCCCTGTCCCTGCTGTGCATCATGGTGGGTTAGGGGAAAGGCAGGCTTTGCCTTAAAGCTTCATCCTCATTTAATTGGATACCTTTGAGCCCAGGCTCACGATTCCTGCAGCAATTTGGTGTGAGATTTCTTTCTTTCCCTCCATTATCCACTCTGATTAACTCAGCTGCACCTGTCAGCTTTTATTCCACGGTGTGGGGAGTGCTTGAGAGAGCCTGTTAAAATGCATGAGTTTTGGCACGCTCACTCTCCTCTGGCCAGTTGTACCAAACCAGCACAGGGCGGGCTGGGCTCGGCCCAGAGGGTCTGAGCCCTACACCCCCCCACCCCACAGAACCCCCACTTCACCCCAGAGCTGCTCAGCACCAGCGGATTTTCTGCTTTGCAAATGCTAATTTAACATTCCAGTTATGACTTGTTCTCTTTTTCTCATTTTAATAAAAATGAAAACATCCGGAAACGCCGCTGCACCCAAGAAAGAGCAAGATCTGACATAATTAAAAAGTGGCTTCAATCAGGCTGTTTTCCTAATGGTTTGTCATATCAACCCACGCCGCCCCGAACCCCCCTGCACTCCCAACCCCCTGAGGCATCATTTACATTTCTTAATAACCCCTCATTAATATGCATGATGTGGGGAGGGCAATAACGGCTGAGCGCACACCACTAATTCAATTTCAGCAAGCCTCCGTGTGTTTAGTTAATCACCAGGGGACCTGGGTTACTCAGTACAATTATTTATTCGGAATTAGATCTGGAGGCATCTGGATTGAAAACCGAACCAGGAATCAAACGAAGGCAGGGATTCTCTCCGCAGTGCCAAGGGGCTGTGATCCCTGGGTGAGGGGTGCAGCACAGCCCTCCTGCAGCTCTGGGTGCTGGACCTGCTCCATGCCCCGTGCCAAGGGCTTCTGTTCCCGTCTGTCCTTTTGTTTATCGGAGTTGGTCGGTTGGGTTTTTCGTTGTCATTGTTGTTGCTGTTGTGTTTTTGTCCTTCTGGTTTTGCTTTTTAATTCGATATTTTGTCCCTGTGCTCCCGCTGCCCTTACTGGATGAAAACACTGTGTTATTGAATCCTGCCCCGCAGCAGCTCGGTGAGAATTGGGTTTCCTGGGCTGCGTGCAATAAGGCCGCATTGGAGCTGAGACGGGAGCACTACCAGGAGGAGCCGGCAGCAGACGAAGGCTGTTCCAACGGCAGCTGCATTGCACGGCCCTGCGCTGCGCTCACTGCCAGCCCCTGGGGCCTCTGCTGCTGCCCCCACAGCCCCTCAAAGCCCCCCAGCCATTTTCCCAGCGCTCTCGGTGAAAGGGAGCCAGTGGAGCCAGCAGTTATCTGCTATTTATCTCAGCCCCAAAGCACAGATTTGTTGCTGTAATTTCGCAGGCCGGCAGCTCCAGTACTTCTCGCTCCCGGCGGGGCGCTGGGCCCCTCTCGCACGTTATGGATGTCTTTAATTCCTCCCCGCGCCCTCCCGCCGAGGGAACGCCGCAGCCGCCGTGTGGCCATGAGTAACGACTTGGGCTCAAACATTCCGTGAGGTTCGTGCCGAGCTGAGCTGCCCCCATCCCCTACATCAGTCACGCCGCCAGCCGGGCTCGGATCCCTCAGGTGTCCGGGCAGCGTTTTGCGACGAGGCGGCGCTTTGCGACTCGCTTTCCGGCAGCGCTCGCCCCTCCTCGCTTTCCGGCAGAGTGGCTCCCTGGAGGTGCGCATGCGCCGCTCGCTTTACGGCACGGTGTCGCGCTCTCTCGCTGTTTGGCGACAGTTTGGCGGCGGCGGGGCCCGGTCGGCGCTATGGACGTCGGGGAGCTGCTGAGCTACCAGGTGCGGCGGGAGGGGCGGGATGGCGCCGGGGAGGCCCCTGGCCTGGCTGACACTGAGCTGCAGCTGCCGCTCCGGCTGCGCCGGGGCTGGGACCGGGCGGTGCGGAGCTGCGTGGCGGTGCGGCCGCTCCCCGGCTGGCTGGGCTCTCTTTGGAGGCCTCGCGCTGTGCGCAGCGCTGCGCCTGCTTTGCTCGGCTGTGGGAAAGCCGTGCTGCTGCTGTCAGTTCAGAGCGTGGTATTCTGGGAGGAAAAAGGTTAAACTGCGTTTAGGTCTGAGAAACTTTTCCCTCTCTTTTCTTTCTCCGTGGTATCGTAATGCCTTTATCGGAGAACTCCACCTGGTTTCCACTTGTGTCAGCTCCAGGACGGTGTTTTCTTCCTTCCTTAAAGTTTGGGGTTTGCCTTGGCTGCCCTCTGTCTGCGCTCTGTCCCTCCTGCTGTGTGCACTGCCCGGCTCTTCGGAGCTCTGCTCACATTTGGTTTCTCCCTGCTCTTTTTTCCTGTGCTTTTTAAGAATTGAGGTAGAGTGATCATTTCTTGTGTTCCCTTAGCTGAGATGAAGAAGAGGAAAGTGTCATTGATAGCAGTGCTGTCATTTATTTGTTGTGTGATGCTGTTTATACCTAAGGAATGTAAAAGTAAACCTGCGTTGAGCTTCTGTTAGTTATAAATTTTTAATCACGTTCTAGTTTGGATTTTTCTTGGTTTTCTCTTGCTTTGAAAATATTGAAGTCCTCTGAGTTCCATCCTGCCGTGAAGCAAAGTGCACGCTTGTGTCTTGATCTCTTTGGTTTCCCTATAGCTCTGTGTTGGGCTCTTTTCCTGCCCTTGGGTTGCTGCTCATGGCAGCATGGTGTGGGTGCTGTGGAAGCTGGAGGTGGAAATCTGCTTTGTGAAAGCTTCTCTTGCTGCTGAAGTTATTCCTTAGATTTCAACTGACGTTGCTCCTGAAGGCGTTGTCCTGGCTTTGTGCTCTCCAGGTCTCTTCCTAGGAGGTGAATGTTTTTGTGTCGGGAGGTGAGGTAGTGCATCGGAGTAAGAGCTGGACTTCACATGTCCCCAGATTCAGACCTCTGGAATTAGGTGGAAAGGTGAACAGAGGTGGGAGGGCTGGGGAGCAGGAGGCAGTGCAAAAGCGCTGTTTCTGGGAAGACAGTCCCCTTCTTTGGGGGAAATGTTGGAATGGAAGCAGGGAGTGATGGGTTTTGCCTGCAGCTGCTGTCCTACAGGCAGCACAACAGGGCCGCCATGCATACATTCTCATAAAATCCAGAGCTACCAGAGCTGTGTTGTGCCTGTGCCCATGCTGCTGTGTGGTGGGACAGCGTTGGGTCAGTGACAGAGCTGCTGTCACCAAGACAAGGCTGATGCATGGCTTGTAAAGCAGCTCCTGCCCTGCTCTGGTTCTGCCTGTGTGAAGGTTAATCAGTGTGAGGTCTGATGCTCTCCTCGCATGGAGCAGTGTGCAGCTTTGGGATAGCCCCATCCATCCTCGCTGCAGGACAGCAGTGGCTGTCAGGGGAGGGTTGGGTGATGATGGCTGCTGTCTGATTTTAATCTGCTGCTGCAAATGAGTTGGTCTTCTCAGCTTCTCTCAGCAAAAAAGCCCAATTTTGTATTGTTTCAAAATTTTCTCCTCTAAACACTTAATCCGTGCCCTTGCTTAATCAAGATGTTCTCCCTCAGTGCCAGATTTGGCATGGAAGATTTCAGGCTCTGTGCTGCCAGCTGGGCACTCAGTGTCTGTCAGAATGAGAAAAGGAACCTCCTGCAGAAAAAAAAAAACAAAGAAAAAAAAAAACAGGACAAATAAACAGACCCAGCACCTGGCAGCTTATACAAAGCTCAGAAATCCATAAACTTTATGTGTTGCTGCAAAACAGTTGCAGATGGTCTAAACTGATGATTAAATATTGCTGCTGTTCTGCCCAGAAAGACTGTGCCCAGATCCTCCGTGTCTGGTTTCTGATTACAGCGGGTAATTACAGGGACAAAGCCAGCTCTGGTTATTTTCAGACATCTCTTTCAATTGGCGTGGGAGGGAATAAGGGAGATTATTTCAATTCTCGTTAAATGCAGATTTCGGCACTGAGCGACGATTACGCATTGCTAATTTTTTAATGAAATATTTGTGAAATGGAATAACAAAAGGGGAAGCAGTGATGGGGTGAGGTTTGGGCAGCAGGTTTGTCCTGCTGTTGGAACTGGTGGAACACTGCTTGTGGTGGGATGGATCTCAGCGTGTTGGAGGGGCACAGTAATTTCAGCTGCCGGCACAGGCAGTTTGCTGTGGATTTGTGACATAATGGATGTGTCTGATGGCAGAGGCAGCAGAGCTGGGCAGGCTGCTGGCTGCTCTCACCGTGCCTCCCAGTCAGAGCACGTTGGCCTCGTGCCTGTGACCCCGTGCTGGGAGTTTCTTTGGTGTGGTTCCTGCAGCTGCATGCAGAGCTTTTGCTCTTTTTTCCACCTGTATCTTTGGCCACCAAACTGGGAAGTGTGGAAAAATCAGCCAAAGAATCCTGCTTGCCTTCCTGCCCTGCTGCTGGGGCTGCCAGCTGTGCTGGGGCACATCGTCTGTGTGGCACATTGGGCTCTGTCCTCACAGAGGTGGCTGCAGCTGAGAGCTGAGCTGGGACACATCACTCCTGTGTCGGGCTTTCAAAGGTGTCCTGGTGGGCAGCTGCAGGGCTGGTAGTTTTAGCAGCTGCTTCTTCTGGATAGAGCTTCTACTTTGTGTTGTAGGGGGCAAATTTTCAGTTTTGAGGGTTGCTGATGAACATGTATGCTCCTATAGAGACTGAGAGGAGGCAGTGAGGGAGGTGTGCAGTGGCCATGTGTGTGATCTTGGCACAGCTTTGGTGTTTATTCCTCTGATGCTTTCCACCAGAGTCCCTTTGCAGCTTGTAGTGGCTGCCAGCTCTCTCCTCATCTCTTTTTGCATCAGTTAAGGACAAAGTAAGCACCTGCAGGACCAGGGGTGGGATAGTCTTTGTACCCTCCAGACAAACATGCAGCTTTTGGTCACTGTATATATTTTTGTTTGTTTGTTTCATATTTTCATAATGTAGCTGTAATTTAGAACAAGGAGGTGAAACTTCGTGTTTTGTCTTCGTGTGTTTTCCTTATCCATGTGCTTCTTATGGCAGCACACTGCCTTGGGGACTTGTGTGCCTCAGAGTGTGAAAAGGTAGAGAGGGAAGGGACCCATTCTCTTAAATTAATGAACTGCCCATGCAGGCGCAGCTTTGTTCTTCCTGCCTTTCATTTGGAGTTCTTGGGATTCCTGATGCCACCACGTTGTCCTGGCACCAGTTCTCTCAGTCTGTAACGGGTCACCAAGAGGTGCTGTGCTTTGGTGCCAAGTGAGATTGGCAGCAGCCTGGTTGGAAGCAAAATCCAGAAGGTGGCTGCGGAGGTGTGAGGTGTGATTTTGGAGCCCCAACCCAACAGCTGCATTCTGCAGCTCTGCTCTGTGTGTGTTGCTGTTGGCTGACGTGGCCACACAGCAGCTGTGTCACTTATGAAGATTTATTTCAGATTTCATGGGCTAATACTTTCAGAGCTTCACAATAACAAGGTTACTTACGAAGTTGATGCCTTGGTAATATGAAACTCCTTCGGCGAGGTTTATCCAAAGCTCCCTGATGCTGAAGGTGAGCTCAAAAAGAGGTATTTTATCTCCACGCAACCACTGCTCCAAGGAAGGCAAGGCAGCCCCGAGCTGATCCTCACTCTGAGGTTTGGGGCATCACCCTCTTCACCTCTGCAGCACACAAAGGGAGTGCGTGTTTGTGCTGGGTGGGTTGGGGGAGCCCCGAGTGTGGATGGTGCAGCACAGACAGGAGGAGAATTCTTCTGTACCACTCAGCAGCTGTTGTTTCACTGCTTTTGATAAACATCGGCTTTCTTATTAAAAACCTTTTGTCTTTGTGTGTGTGTGGTGCTCTCGGTGTTGGATTCAAATGGAAACGTCTCCTGAATAAATTACTGTGAACGCGCTGCATTCAGCGGGAACAAAATTAAGCTTAACTAATAAAGCAATTTAAAAATTGTTTTCTCGTGCGCTTTCCAACGCGTTCCAGCTTTGTGCCAAACGCGCCTTAGTGCAACCGAGTGAAAAATAAATAAATACACGAAACCCCACTATTTTATTTATTAAACAATTAACTTCCCTCTCTGTGCCAGGAAGCTGAACGTTGGGTGCGTGCAGCTCAGCAATGATTTAAACAAATGTGTTTAAGCTCGGTTTGTGCTGCTTAGCAAAACGCCGCGGTCTGAGCGCAGCGCTGCACGTGCTGAGTTCTTGGTGGTTGCTAACAGTCCTTTAGGAAGTAGCAGTGCAAAACAAAGCTGAAAATCAAGGAGCGGAAGTTTTAATGCTTGCCTTAAATCAGCTGCTCGTGGCTGTGCATCTCTGGCGTATCGGGCAGGAACGCAGGTGCTTCACTTCTGCCTTGATTTCTCAGTGTTAATAGCACCGGGTGGAGAAATTGCAATATTCTCAGTAAGGTTTAGCATAACATCAATAACAAAAGGAAAAACCTTAATGCCTGCTTAATAACGCTTGCCTGGGAATTCAATTACTGTCTATTGCCAGTGTGTTGGCAGCATTAATAATTGCATGCTGGGCACTTCCATAATTTATCATAATGACTTCTGTTATGTATTATAGAAGATTCCCCCCCCCCCCCCCCCCCCCCCCCCCCCCCCCCCAACAATGCATAAATACAAAAAAGGATAAAAATAATTGAGATTGAAACAGGATGTAAATGCTGCTGCTGTGGATTGTGTACTCGGAGGAAATGGGGTTGGTTTCATGATGGAGTTTTAATTTAGGTTTTGTTCTGTTGATGTAGTCCCTGCCCGTGGTACATTACTTTGCATCTGACAAAGCACAGCTCCCTTGGTCCCTCATTACTGCTCTGGTCTCATTGGATTTTCCTTTTTTAATGTTTAGAAATGAGAACGAGGAATGGTTTTCTGGAACTTTAACTGAGGAACATGGAAGGCGAATGTTGTAGGGCTTCCTCCTGTGACTGCCAGCACTCCTCTTTGTGAGCCTTCGGATTCCTCTCTGGTTTGATTCCAGCTCATTTAAAAGCTGGCCTTGCACTCGTGTGAGTGTGCTGTGACTGCAGTGCGTCAGGCAGAGACCCACAGCAGAGGGGTTGGTATTTCTGTCGGATGGCACTTAGGAAATAGGTTGGACAAATGTTAGGACTGATAAAATAAGAAACCATCTTGCAGGCAACTTGAGTGGCTGACAGAAAGCGTTGAATGTGTTTGTGTTCTGTTTTCAATGTTCTTAACATACTGCTGTTAAGTAATAATGAATTAAATTCTGTTTTCTTGTAGCTGCAGAGCGTAAAATACTTGGTTGTCCTTCAAAAAGTGTGAGCAAGACCAAATGTAATATCCTTATCGTTTTTGGAGAGAATTTTTCCTTCTGTTGCAAATACTTTCATCCCTAGTCTAAATTAAAACATGGGATTAGGGTTAATGGATGCTTTCTTGTCCTTGGCAAATTATGTTTAATGTTGCCAATTAAATGGAAATTGTAGAATAAAATGATAGGTTTTTCCAAGTAAACCACTGCTTAATCTGGTGCCAGGGTCCTGCAGAGTTGCAGCGAGCAACAGTGCTCCTGTCCTGCATTCCAGAAATTGGGCTTTGATCTCCATGCAGTGCTGGCAAACTTCAGACAAAGGGATGGGGAAAATCAAGGGGAATTAAGCTGCGTGCAAGCATTCACCATGAGCTCGTGTACCAGGTGGGTAAAAAAGTTATATTTCGCTCCTGTATGCTTAAGCATATCACTCTGCTGTCCCTCAGAGGCTCTCTGCTGTCCCAGCTGATTCTGGAGCCTTCAGGCTGCCCAGCCACAGAGCGGTGCGTGTTGGCACTTCTCATCTGTAAGTACCAGTCTGTTCCCTATGGAGATATTTTCCCACGAATCACATTCATAGATCAAACAAGGCAGGGTGTTGACATAGCTCTTGGCAGAGCCATCCATCTCATCGTATGATGTTCCCTTTAACTAAATTCATTTCCTTTCTGGTTTTCAGAATTTGGCATTGTGTAAGGAAGTGCTTTAAACAACTTGTCCGAATTTCCTCAGCACGCCTGGTAGTGTTGGTGCTGTGGTTTGGGAGGGTCACAGGAGGGCTGTACTCACTCACGTTGTTTCTCTGACCGTAGCCCAACCGAGGGACGAAGCGGCCCCGTGATGAAGAGGAGGAAGAAATCAAAGCACGTCGGAAACAAGTGAACACACGGGAGCATGGGCGTCACAGGGAAGAGGAGTCTGCTGTGCAGGAAGAAACTGATGACGAGAAGAAGAAGCTGCTTCAGATAATTGAAAGGGATGGAGAAGAGGAGGACGAGGAGGTAAATCGTGGGTGTTCTGTGGGAAACGAGCAGAAACTAAACTGCTTCTCTGAGATGTCCATTTGGTAGATGATGAAGCTGGCTGGTCACGTGTGGTGTGCAGCCTATGGTGGGATTATTCTTTCAATGTAAGGATATCTTCTTAAAGGGGGGAGGGGGGGTGTGAGGGGAGAGAGCAAAGATTTCAGTCTGTTTTAGGCGAGGAGATGCAAATTACTTTTTAAATTGTATTTTTAGAAAATATTTTCTGGATTCGATATAGCTTTCTAACTCTGTTGTTCTCATCAATACTCCCAAGCATGCAGCTGCTCCCCATCTCCTTCTGTTTCTAACTGTGCAGCAGCTGCAAATAAACATTCTTCTATACAAGAAAGGTCTTGGGTCAGCAGAGGGGGGTAGCAGCTGTCAAGGGCAAATGACTTCAGGCCTTGGAGACAGAAATCCAATGCAGTCCTGGCCTTTCTGTCAAGGGCCAGGGAGGAGATCACTATAAGCATGACACGTGGATTGGTATGAATCTAGAAGATATTCCCTTCCTGATGTATGTGTCCTGTTTGATTTTATTTTTTTAATTTGAAATAAATGTGCCACTGCAGAATCTTGTAGGTTTGTATATCATCACCCTCCTTTGCGAATGGTGTTGCCAGCATTCATCTCTGAATATCTCCCTAGTGTTTCAGGTGTTGAGCTATTGCCATAGCAGTTAGCTGCTGGTAGTTGGTAGCTGAGGAAGATAATGCTGGATTTCTGTAGCGTTTGAGCTCCAGGATGAATGGTTGCAGGCAGAAGCCCCGCTGAGCAGCTCGAGTCGTGTGGATTCCTACACTGTGTGAGTCTTTGTCAGGTGCAGCTCTCCCACCCAGCCGTTGGAAGGGCTGGGAGTCCAGTGTTCCTTTAGAACTCCCATCTCTTTCTTATTAACTTGGAACACAGTTAATCCAAGCGCCATCAAAAGGCTCTTTGTATCAGTAAATGTGATGGAGGCAAGCTAATCTGCAGGGCACTGTAATATGGCATGCATAAAAAGCAGATTCTAATAGAGACATTACAGTAATAAGTATTAGAGGAAGCAGAGTCAAATGAAATAAAGGGAAGCGATGTCAGCACCTGTAATAGTGCTGTTGTGGATTGAAACTGTGCCGTTGGAGGAAGAATGTGATTTGGGTGTTGCACTATTGATTACCAGAATGGGGTGGTGACACAAATCTGAAGTGCTGTGGCAGGTTGGACTTGAGAAAGTAGGAAATCCAGTAATAATGGAAGACTTTAACTATCTTCCCATGAACTGCTGTTGTTATTGTAATGGAGTTTGAAATTGAAATTCTTTATCTGGTTTAAGATTGCTGCTTCGGGTCATTCCATATGGAATCCCTAATACCAGGAGTGAGTCTTGATTTAACCATGAGCAGGATACAAAGCGTGGTATAAGGGGTGTGGAGGCCTGGTTTGTTTTGTTCTGAGAATTTTGCTGTAGTAGTGATTGTGATAAGAGAAGTGCCTTAAAATCAGGAAACAAGGAAAATATCAGGATTGTATTTGTAGGTAACAGGTAGGGAGCTAAAGATGTACTACTGATGTAACACTGCCAATTGAGAAATGCTTTAGAAGACTTTCCAAAAAGAAAGGGAAGTAGTAGAGTAAAATATTGATTTTTTTTTTTTTTCTTCTGAAAAAGACTTTGAAATAGAAGTGAAGGCTTATCCAAGTGAGAAAAATACAAAAGAACATAAACTCAGGGCAGTTAAATGTAGATCTGCAGAAAGACATGGCGCAATGAACTTCTGGAAAGAAATTGCCCATGGGCTTAAGCTGCTAATGTAAATTTACTATGTTCTGTCAGAAATAGAAAGCTTCACTAGGGCTGATGGTGCCAGATAGGGCCATTGCAAACGGCTGTTTTTCTCATTGATGCTTAATTTCAGACAGCATGGTCTCACTTAGCTGCTGTGTGTACCCCTTGAAGGTAACCTTGCTAAGCTCTGTTTTCTGCCCTTTCCAATTTGGTTAGGAGGAACCTCTGGATGAAAGCTCGGTGAAAAAGATGATTCTCACCTTTGAGAAGAGATCTTACAAAAACCAGGAGCTGCGGATCAAGTTTCCTGACAATCCAGAGAAGTAAGATTGTGTTTGGCCCCTCTGCACCACCACTGTGGCCTTGGCTTTTGTTCCAGCCCTAAATTGACTTCTTGATACGTAGCTGTTTTCATTTACGTGAGACTTACATAACAACAGTCATTGCCATTTAATTTTCAGAAACTGCATTTGAAACTAACTTTGTTAATTAAAAATGACGTTATTGAGGCTTCTGATGGAGACCCATAGATGGCTGGGGAAAAAAAAAAGTCACTTTCAACTCTGACATGAAAAAAGTAATTTGCAACCAAGGGAAGTGTTCTGATTTATTAAATTCTTGCTGTTTGTACAAAAGACTGGAAATTAAAATTCTAGTTCACATTGTTTTTATTTTGGAGCACAGAAATGAAACGAGGCTTCATGATTTCCCTTTTAGGTATCTAAAGAAGTCCCTTTGTTTTCAAAGGTGTAGCTTTGTGCTGACTGAGGCTTATGTGGGATCTTATGAGAGGCTGTTGCTCTCTTTTTGGAGAAGGGCTGTGTCTGTAGAGCATTAACAATGTGCTTTTCTTGTCTTGCCTCAGGTTCATGGAATCCGAACTGGATTTAAATGACATCATTCAGGAGATGCATGTGATTGCGACAATGCCGGACCTGTACCACCTGCTGGTGGAACTGAATGCTGTGCAGTCTCTCCTCGGGCTGCTTGGACATGACAACACAGATATCCTCCAGTGGTTAAAGCAGCCCTCCTGTGAGAGGCTTTCTGCACTTCTTTGTAATCTCTTATAGCCTGCTTTCACAGGCTGCTGCTATGTGTTTTTTCTCTTTTTTCCCACTGCACTGAATTTATGCCTTCTTTTTTATTTTTCAAACGCAGCCTTCTTTGTTCAAATAATATTGATTCTGATTTTTTTTTCCAGTGTTTCTGTTCTCCTTTCTTGTTTTATGAACCTTTCATCTAAGTTTGAGTGGCTGTGCTAGAGTACGAACAGACAAATGTTGTAGCTGAAGCAACGCAGCAAAACAACACAGCAAAAACTGAAGCATGGGCTTAACAGCATGTAACCTTGAACTGTGTGCAGCCTTTGTCTGGAACAGTCTCTAGTAAAAATGAGACTAACTTACCAGTTTTTATAGAGGGCTGAGCTCATGCTTTCAGCTCTTTGCCGTGGACTGTCTCACCACAGTGCTACGCCCTAATTTATATATGTGAAAAGTCTTTCATGTGCCCCTAGCTTTGGTGTGATGTTCTCAAAGCTGGAATTTGTGAGTAGCTCCTCTGATGGCGTAAATATCAGTGACAGTTCCACGAGCAGTTATTGCTTGTGTCACTGAACCTGGCCCCTGTGTGCAGCTGTCACCTGTTCCTCTGAGAATGTCTCAGAATTTTCTCTCTATACTGTTAAAGTTTTAGTAGTCTGGTGTAGAAACTGTTGTTTTCTGAATATCCTTGTGCCTTCATGCTTAGCCTTCAGCTGATAAATAGAACTGTGCGTTGCCTACCATTGTGCAGCCTTTTAAATAGGGCTCAATCTGCATTGCTCGTAAAATGCTCTACGGTAGATTAAACTGAAATGTTGTGACATGATTTAAGAGGTCTTCTGTTGACAAACGTTAGTGAATGGAAGGAGCACTGAAGCTGAGTGGGAAGGGCACTGGACTTTGACTTGGGACCACAGGAGGTTTGTGTTTTTTCTTTTTGTTGTTCATGGCCTTGGGAAAGTCATTAATTCTTGACTTTTCTTTATCTGTAAAGAAGTAGACAGTATTCATCAGTCTTTCTGAGGTGTTTTGAAATACGCAATTTTAAAAGGACCGTTAAGAAGACAATGTTGTGGTCTGAGGTAGAGATGTTGGTTTTTTTTTTTTCTAGTACTTTTCCTTGTAGTACTACATAGTAAAGAAGTCATAATTCATTCCTTCTCAGTGGGTGCAGTGATCAGAATGTAGAAACAGAACATCAATACCTTTTTGCATATCCATTAGAGAACACTGTTTCCATGAGAAAATAGATTTGAGTTTTTAAATCTTTCTCTGTGTTTGGCTGTTTTGTCTTGTGTCTGGCTTAACCTTGACCTGGTAGAGTGCAGGTCCCTGACAAACAGCACCCACCACTGCTTTCCTTATCTGCCATCTGTAATGAGAATTACTTCTAACAAATGGTTGTTAACAATTTACTGTGTACAGTAGGAAACGCCTACCATGCATAACCATTTCCATGGCCACTATAGTTTAAGTGCTTTTTTTTTTTTTTTTTGGCCAGAACCACACTCTTTTGGTGTACCATGCGTATGGCATTAACACGCTATCCTAAATTTCTTGTTCACATGGCAGTGATTGTGGCTGGGATTGCTGGGCTGGTTCGTAGCTGGAATGCACAGGAGCACAGTTTTTGTCCCCTCCACGTCCCAGCCATGAAAAGCTGTCCTAGAGTCACAGCTGCGGGTGAGGACTTGTCAGTTTTGCCATTAAGTTTTTTAAATGGGTTTGCAAGTTGCCTGTCAGTTAATGGAGGGGTAGGAATTTGCCCTGTGGATAGCAATTTTAGGAGGAAAAGGGATTGATGATCTTCACAAGGTTCCTAATGGCCCGTTTCTTCAGCTTTTGTTGCTTAGAAGTTGATTCCTTGCAGCATAAATGCAAGGCAGATTATTTTCACTCAACCTGCTTATTGAGACATGCTCTAGCTTGCTTTCAGAACTTACACTCTGCCACTTCTGAGTGTGTTTCTGTGTAAGTGCAGGTGATTGCCTGCCCAGTAAGTCACAGCCACCCTTCTGTTTGGTTCCTGATGGCAGCTGCAACTGGAAGTGGCATCTTCCCATCATGAAAATGTCCAGAGTGCTTTGGCTTGTCTGAGGATTGCTGTAGAGTATGATGAGAGCAGTAATTGTACTGGTAAACATCTTCAGCAGTGCCCAACACAGGCTAGCTTGGGAGTGGGACAGCTCTCTTACAGTCTTTCCTGGTAAGTCACGACTGTAACCTTGCTGTAAAAGATGTTTTAAAATACTCTTCCTGTCACTGCATGTATGCCTGAGCAAATGCACAAACAGGAGAACGGGGAGCCTGGGTTATTAGCCTATGAATTTTAAAGAGATTCATCACAAAGTTGTTATATAGGACGTGTGGAAAACTGCATACCCTGCTCTGCCCTAGTGGGAATCGGGCAAGATTGATCGGAGTGTCTGAGAGAATGGGAAAGTGGCTCTAATGAGGTGGAATACGTCTCCTAGTACCAGGGAGCTGTGTAGCAGTCAGGGGAACCATGTGTTATGCAGTCCAGTGTTAATGAGTGAAAATTGGGCTGGCAGAAGCTCTGCTGCTCCTGAGAGGTACGTGGATAGAGGAGTGTGCTGTCCTAATTGGGCCAGGCAGAAGGGGGTTAGTGCTTCTGCTTCGTGCTGTGGCCTTGTTGGGTGGCTGCTGAATCGGGTTAGCTGGGTGGTGTTGAGAGCATCATACCCTAATCAGGTTATTATAATGCCTTTCTTTTGGGTTGTGTTCAGTCTCAGCAGTGCAAGATGGTGCCTAGTTAAGCCAATATAGAAATGTTGACTTAAAAATATCAAAAATTTAGTACTGTCAAGTACAGTAAAATATCCTGGCACAGTATGCACACAGTTACCTTCATTTTTATCATTTCTAGTTGTTAGATTCCCTGATTCTGGTGTTTTGGTGCTCCTGTGCCCCACTTGTTTAATGAGATAACTGTTGTGTGTCATGTCATGAGCTCACTGCCCTAAAAGCAATGTGTTTTTGTTTGCTTGGTTTTTTAATATTGAATGTGTGTGCTGGGTTGATTGTCCTTAACATCTAGCACATGTTTCCATAGCTGTGGTAGACTTGCTCCAAGAGCTGACTGATATAGATACTCTCCATGAGAGTGAAGAAGGAGCTGAAGTCCTCATAGACGCTCTGGTAAGTAGTAAACTCCACATTATTTTAATGACTGACCTGTGAATCCTTTGAACTGCCATGCTTGCCATGGCTGTGCATACACAGTGCCAGCACCGTGCTGAAGTTGTGGCTCAGGTGTATGTTCAGGCCTAGTTGTAGTTGAACTGGAGCGTGTCATTATATTGAGGTTATGCTTTTTTTTTTTCTTAAGAAGAAGTAAAAGCTTGAAAGTTTTCATGTAACAGAACTGATGCATTTTAAGGGTGGCAGAGGTTTAATGGTCCTTGTGCTGTTGTGTTGTGCTGTGATTAAGTGACCCCAGAAGATGACCTACATGTAACAGAAGCTACATTGCTCGGTCTTAAGAGAGTTTACCAGGCAGAGAGCATCTGAGCACCTTGTGTTGTGCTGGTGGGCTTCCCTGCAGCTTGGTGTTCGTGCTGGCTGCCTCCTGTTCCTTGGCCAGGGGAGGAGATGCCAAGCTGAGAGAGGCAGTGCCCAGCAAGGATTGAAATTTTCATGTCTGTCCTACCTTCAGGCAGCCGTTGGTGAATTGCTGCAGTTGTTAAACATTGTGACTCTGTCTTGTTCTGTAACTGTTAGGTTGAAATTGAAAGACAGGAAATTATTGTTTTCTTCTGATTGTTTTGTTTGGTGACTGTGTTTTCTCCTACAGTCCCTCTTGTCCAGTCACTGCTACCTTCAGAGGTTAATGATGTTGGCCCGGAGCTGGGTTTCTCCAGCTGGCTCTGGGCTGTTCTTAATTATTCTGCCTTTGTGGAAAGGTTTCTGGGTGAATGAAATGGCAGAGAGAAGCTGGTAGAGAAGGTGTTTTCTGTAAAATGTGTGGGGAGAGAGTAAATCAAGCAGAGTTCTTCCTGTGTGTGCCTTGTCACCAGCCTGCAGGTAATGGCCAAGTTTTAGTTGTTTTATTGTCCTCCCTGAAAGAACCAGGTCAGGCATGTGTTGGGAGAAATGTTTAGATATGTACTTCTAAAATTACTTTTTTAAAAAAATAAATAGATCTAATGTTTTAGGATAGTTTGTATTTTTTTTCCCCGTGGTTTCACTGAACACAAAACCAGTTGGGTGTTTTGAATTGCAAATGTTACTTTGCCTAACTTTTCCGAGCTCACATCCACAATGGGAAGATGGCCAAAGTCAATCTGGCCTCTGTCCAATTGCAGCTGTAAGTGCAGGCTGCTTGTGGAGAGGGGCTGCAACCCCAGCTGCAGGTGTGGGTTTCTGCTCCTGTTCTGCTGTCAGGGTTTCGTTAACTCACTGAAGTCAGCTTGGCGCATTCATCTTAGCAGGATTTAAATGTCAGGCTTCAGCTGGCAATCATTCATCTTTCACATTTGAATCTGCATGTGTGAGCATTGTTCCTTCTGCTTTTTATGCCCAGTAAGGTGGAGGATGTAACAAAGTGCAGGCAGACCAGCTGTAAGCTGCTGGAACTGCTTGCGGAGCTGACAGCTAGAATGTGGTGGTTTGTGGTGCCTTAACAATTCTGTGGGATTATAAATCAATTAGGGCTGATGCAGGAAATAAGACTGACAGGGTTCATGTTTTCCCACCAGATGTTTTTTCTGTTTAATCTGAAACGTAAAACCTGTTTAATTAATTAGGACAAACATGGTGTCAGATTTACTTGGTGAATCCTTTTGCTACCTTTGAGATTTTAGAGCAGGATTGTTAATGTCACCTGATCAGGATCATGTCTGGCAGGATGTTTCAGCAGGGCTTATTGATATTTACTTATTGTCTATTAGACCTTCCTTTGTCATCTTCCTTTCTTCACTTTGCTCTCATGTTATTCACCTTGCCTGTGACCATGGCAATGTAGGTGGAGGGTCAGGTCGTGGCCTTGTTGGTGCAGAATTTAGAGCGCCTGGATGAAAGTGTGAAGGAGGAAGCTGATGGAGTCCACAACACGCTCGGTAAGTGGCTGTTGCACAGCCTCTCGCTTCTTTGTGTGTTTTGTACAAAGGGTGGGTGGGTTATCCCTCCCCTTTCTTTCCTTCTCACATGCTTTGCCCTTGAGCTGCCAACACTGAGGTGGAGAACCTGTGGTGAATTTCTTTCAAGCACAATTGTCAATCGCAGTAAAGTGTAATCTTTTCAGCTAACATTTGTTGCGTGTGTGCTGGTAGGATGCCTCTTCCCAAAGCTGTTATGTTAGCGTGCTGATAACAGATGGATTTCTGTGCCTTGTGCTGACCTTGTATTTCCTACGTACTTGTATGTGAGCTCTGCTTACCCAGTTGAGAGCTGCATATGTCTTAGCATTATATTTGACTTTTAGATAATAAAACTTTTGTAATTCATGCAAGTAGATCCTTACCCCTCTGTTCACCAGCCTTTGCACAGCACAGTGTAACTATTTTGCAGTGTGTTTCTGTTAGCACACCATCATCCACACCTTCCAGTTGTTCAGGACTGGAATCTCTCTGGTTCCTTGCTGTTGCTGGGAACTGGAAGAATGAGTTAGGGACTGGAAGCAAGGGGCTTGGACCTGTGTTCCTGCATAGCAGCAGCAGTAAAATCTTGTTAAAATTGTTTTCTGCAATGAGAATTGCTCCTTCAGTAAAGGGAAGGTATCTCAGGCATCTTCCAGCAGGAGCTGGTGTCACATTGTCTGAAGGTGGACTGTGTTGGCAGTGTAAAAACTGGAACAGTATTATTTACCTGAGCTTAAGTCTCGCTCAAAAAAGATGATTTTGCAAGTATGCTATTTTGACAAGAGTGGGAGGGACCTGCCAAAGCTGTGTACAGGTCTGAGCTGATATGCAGGCGGGGGCAAAAAATGGATGTTTTCTGTGCCTTTCTTCTTAGCAATCGTTGAAAACATGGCAGAGTTCCGACCAGAGATGTGCACAGAAGCTGCGCAGCAGGGCCTCATGCAGTGGCTGCTCAAGAGGCTGAAGGTGAGCTTATTGTCTTGTTGTCACTTGGGAGACACACAATGAAAACTGACAAGCCACTGGACCGGGAGCTGATGTGCTGGAGAAGGTGTTTGGCATAATATTAGAAGCCTGGGATGTTATTGGCTCTTTCGGTTTATATGGGGTATCTTTGTGACAAGTTCTAACATCTGTGAATATGGTGAATTCAGAACTCTCCTCCAACTGTAAAGTAGGTTGCATTTGACTTTGCATTTACGTATTGATATTTTTAGCATCTTGTGGCAGTGAGTTACACAGTTGAACTCTGTCTTTTGGGAAGAGGCACCTAAACATTCCATAGGGAAACGTAGGAAAAGAATGGGTAGTTTAACTCTCTGGCAGAGCTAGTGAAGAAAAGGCAGCAAATAGATTCTGAGCCTTCTCCTAACTCTGCTAGCAAGGCAATAGTACCTCCACATTTAAATGTCTGTACAGCCGGTGTGCCCTCTGTATCACAGAAATACAGCTTTGTGGTCATGCATAGACTCCTCTGTGCCCCTCATATACTTGTTAGCAGGAGTAACCCATAATTTCTCACTACAGGTAGTAACATAATTATATTCCTTCTGCTTAAATACAAAAGGCAAAGTTAATTTTATTCCAGGCAGGTATGTACTGAGTGCAGGTCTGCTGCCTGCCTTATAATTACTCTTGCAGCTGAAAGACTTAGAAACTTGGGAAAGCAAAATAATCACAATTTGGATTCCCCTGCTTGTTGCACCAGAACATGAATGTTAAAGGCTTGCGAAACTCGGTGCTGAATGCGTGCGTTCCCTTCACCCTGGCATGTGTTAACTCCCTCTGGGCTCAGGGAAGTGTGATCAGGCAGTGCTTTTTCTTGCTTACAAGCTGTCGTTGTGGGGAGATGCATGCTAATAAAACCCTTGCCCGGAAACCTTTGCTGTTGGCAGTGCTTGGTCCTGAATCTCTCTCACCCTGACAGATGTGTTTAGGATTAAACCTGTATCTCAGCATCTGGGTAGAGCACTGTGCTGCTGAAGGCCGTCTTGGGGTGATTCTTAAAATGAAGGCTCTGTCTGGAAGTTGATAAGGACATCTGGCACACGGCGCAGGGTGTGAATTTCTGTTTGCTGACAACATTTCAAGTTGCATAATTGTGTTCTGATGGTCGGAATTGCCTCAGCTCAGATGCAGAGCGTAATAGCTCGCTTCTCCAAACACGAGCAGGGCTTGGTGGTGCTTTGTGCAGCCTTGAAAGAACAGGACGTTATTTCCTAATGCTTGTTGTATGACAGCAGTTGGTGTGTGCTGAAATGGGAGCTGGTGGCCACCGAGTGCCTGCTGCAATGCCCAGCCTGTGCCAGTGGCTGCTTGGAAGGGCTGCGTGGTTGCTATAAACACCATCAGCTGTGGCGTGATTAGGGATTGTTTTCAATGAAAAGCTTTATTTAAAGTCAATACTTGTGACACTTGGGATCCTCCTGCTTCTCATGTTTCCTGTTGCAGGCATTTGGATCATACCCTTTCTTTTGGTCTCAGGCTGAGATAATTGCCCATGGTAGCCCCGTGCAGCCAGGGTTACTCAATCAAGCTGCAGGTAGTATGTGCTGGAGGGAAAAATTGTGGGTGACAAATGGGATGTGTAAGCCTTGCACTCACCGCTTTGTACTTTTTTTTTCTGGAACAGTGAATCTAACAGGCTGGTTACTGACAATTTTTAGAAGGCATTTTTATTTTTTAAATTTTATAGTAGCAGCAAACCAGTAGCAATTATTATCTGATTGACTAAAGTTCTCTTTCTGTAGATGAAGCATCTTGGGCAGCACACAAGAACACTGGCTCCTGTTCAGAGTCCCACTTCAGGGATTTTTACTTTTTTTTTTCTTCCAGGAGAAGCAACAATCACTGTTTTTTCATTTGCTTTTTTTCTTTTTAATGTATTTGCATATGCAGGGGACAAGAAATGGACATTATGTGACTGTGCAGGCTAAACCCAACTACGATATTTGGTTTTCATATCCAACTGGCAGCTCCTATTTAACATTACTGTGATGTGTTTTGCTGGTGATGGTAGCAGACATCGGCATAGGAATAAACTGTATGTATAACATGTAATACCATGGAAATCTTATTGCAGGAGGGAGCCTCTGTATTGCCCACAACTGGAGAATGTTCTGAGGCTTTTTTGAGCCAACTCAGACAAAGCTAATGATGTAGGATGGTGTGAAGGATTGGAGGTGACTTTCCACATGTGCACACACATGCACACAGCCTACTGCTCCTGAATCAGAAAGGCTCATTACTGTTTTGTCATTGGTTCTTACTGCAAAATGACTGCTGTTACATTTTGCTTTAGCATTGCTTATACATTCAGTGATTTGATCAGTGCAGTCCCCAGTTCAATGGAACGCAGAGCAGTCCCTGATGAGTCTTTTGTTCCCTCTTTCCCCAACAGGCTAAGATGCCCTTTGATGCCAACAAGCTGTACTGCAGTGAGGTGCTGGCTATTCTGCTCCAGAATAACGACGGTGAGAGCTGCCTCTGGCATTGATGTGCTGTTACGATGGGCCCTGGGCTGGTTTTCAGATCATGGCAGCACCCTTTTGCCTTTGGCTTCCCTTTGCTTGTGCTATCACTCCCATGCGTGCTTTTGTGTGCGCATGCGCCCACTATTTCTCTGCAGCTTTTGTACTCTGTCAAGCCATATCGATTTTGTTTGCTGATGTATCAGTGTTAGATGGCAGTAAAATCTGACAGTTAGCTTCATTTTTCTCTGTTTTCTCCCTTCCCCCACTCCCATCTAGACAACAGAGAATTGCTTGGGGAGCTGGATGGGATCGATGTGCTGCTTCAGCAGTTATCTGTGAGTAATCCTCCTTGCTGCCAGGAGACCCGCAGGCTGGGGGTGGGCAGGTGGGACAGTGCTGTCCCAGCAGTCTGTAGGTACCAAAATGGGAGAGCACATTATCTTAGTGGTGACACAATTCCTGAGTAACTGCCAAATAAATTCAGTGTCTGTGGTAAGTGAGGACAATCTCTGTTTCACAGGCATTAATGTTAAATTACATAGTAGTTAAATTATTTTGTTGCAGTTGTGAGGAGAGTGGGAGGGATGGCTCAAGTTTGGCCATCTTGAGCACTCCAAGTGCTGTGCTGCATTGCTTCTAGCACTGAGCTAGCTGAAGGTAATGTTTTCTTAGTTTGCCCACATTTCTTAACCAGGCAGTAGCACTGTTGGTGGGGCAGGGTGCTGCAGAGCAGATCCTTCAGGTATGCATTGGCCTGGGAGTTCTCTTGTAACAAGCTTATCCGCATAGTTTTGTGAATTATGTTCTCAGTGAGTTTGTGTTTCTCTTCAGAGGCCGTGCATCATCTTTCAAGTCATGCATTAGGCTGCTGCTCATTTGTTGGTATGCAGTCAGGACAGCAGAAAGGGCAGTGGGGCTACAAGAGTGCATCAGTCAGGTGTATGGTTGCTGTTTGGATGACTGCAGGCTTATGCATGTCAGATGCTTAAAACTTGTGATGCAAAACACACTGCAGCAGTGTGGGTCATACCAAGCCCTGCACTGTGATGAAACCATTTTCTTTGTCACACAGGTGTTTAAACGACATAACCCCAGTACAGCAGAAGAACAGGAAATGATGGAGAACCTGTTTGACTCTCTTTGTTCCTGCCTGATGCTCAGTTCCAACCGGGATCGGTTCCTAAAAGGCGAGGGTCTCCAGCTGATGAATCTGATGCTTAGGTACTGTGTCACTTAGTGATTTTTTTTTGCCTGCTTTTGACCCACTAGCGTGTGTTCTAGCAAGATACTTCTCTGTTTATAAAATTTGTGTTTTAGTATGCTTGACTTTTTCTAGCACGTTACTTGTACCTTCTCAGAGATGCAATCTCTACTTTTTAAATTTTCATAAGAAGTGGATTTAATAGCTGCTGTAAGCTACCAGTGCAGGCCTGCAGCAGACACCCAGATGAGAGAACATTATAGATTAGGCCACTAATCCTGTCAGGATTCAAAAGACTTTTATAAGGTAAGAGAGAACCTTTGGATGTCTGTGGGGGGAATGTTTTTTCCTTTTGTTCAGGTTTCACTGTGTTGTATGTCATCCAAGCTGAGAAGTTCTTGTGGATATTGATACAAAAATTGCTTTTGTGAAATAGGCATAAATATTAATTTCTTCTTGTGATGTGTTTTGTCACACCTTGAATCTCTAGAGTTCTCTGCTGTGTCAACTTTTGCTTCCTAGCCTGGATCTGTGTCTTCTGAGACGAGGCTCCTCAGGACTGGGCACAGCAGGGCTCTGTCTCACATTCCTCAGTGTGCTGAGCTGCATGCAGTGGCTGGTTAGCAAACACCAACGAGAAGTGATGTATTCCTGCAGCGCATGGCTGGGTAATGTGCGGCAGCAGGGAGCTGAATAAATAACCAAGTGTGGATTATTCAAATAGGAACACTGAGTTTTCCTGAGGCTAATTAAAGAAAAGCTCCAAAACTAAGGATGAGAGGGAAGCCTCCCTCTGCCTCAAGTACTAAGCTGCTGAGCTAGCCTTGCAGAACTAATTACTTGGAGTTCTCGTGCCTTGTGGGGTGGGACTCCACACTTGGAAAAAATCTTCTAGACAGAGCAGTGCCTAGCAGGACATACTAAGCTTCTTGCTCCTAATGGTGTTCTTAGATTGGAGTTGAAAGTGTTAATCTGGTACTTTTGTTGCTGATTCAGACAAAGAACTGATGCTGCAGGCGTTTGGTGTGCGTTTTTTTTTTTCTTACATACTTAGTGTCTGCTGGTTATTAAGATGACAGTTGATTCTGTTAATTTCTGTCGCTGGGAGTCTGTGTATGCTGCAGGTGCTCCCATTTCCTTGGACTGGGTGGCCGTGGAGCCTGCAGGCTGCTTTGTACGTACGGAGAACACTTTGATGGCTGTTATCTGGAGAGCTGCCTGAGAGTATCACACTTCTGTACCTTTATATGTTCATGATAAACAACAAAGAATAGAGATGTCATTCAGCTGTGATTCACCACCTTACCCACAACAGGGCAGAATATTTTTCTCTCCTTCTGAAGGCTGGGGGGAAAGATCTGTTATTTTTGTATTTCCTCTAAAGACGGTTAATCATTGTTCCATAGTCTGTGCAGATGAAAGGACAAAGAGTTGAAAGTTTATTGACAACGATTCGAGATAGATAAGCTGTGTGAGAATAAAGATATCAGACCTGAATCTCCATTACTGTCTTAGAGAACACAGGTTTCTGTTTCTGCTGTGACCAAATACATCTCACCACGTTGTTCTGCTGATGGCTGCGTGCACAGAACTGTGGGCAAACACAGCATCCTTCAGCCAAACATTTAACGTGCTCAGGAGATTCTTCCAGACAGTAATGAAAGCAGTTCCACTGTCTATTATGCTGAGACTTCAAATGTGTGGCCATCAGCATGATGTGCCACTGCACTGTGGGCTCCTAGGTAGGCGGTGGTGGCACCTGAATGCAGCTCTGTGTGGGTCTGCAATGCGAGGTGGCAGCTGCAGGGGGTGCTGAGAGGTCTGTGAGGATGGAGCTGTGGCAGCAGGAAGCAAGCGGCAGCTTGGGGTTGGGAGTGGGGTGAGAGCTGTGATATCTGCTGTTATTTGATTGCATCTCTGCAGCCACGGAGGCAGGGTGTTGGGTGGAGCATCATTGCCAAAACCAAGAGGGTTTTGGTGGGGGCTAGGCAGCAGTGGAAAGTTTGTAAATGTCACGTAGAATTAATTTCAGTACTATTTTTGGGGATTAGGAAGCACTTTTTAGCACACAGTCCTTCAGCCTTGCCTTAGTAACCTAGAAGCAGTTTGCCTTACAAAGCCAAAAGAGAGAAGAGCAGGCTTTTAGTGTCAGTTCTGTGCATGCTGACATGAGGCTTTTATTGCTTCTCCTGTAAAATTGTGTTAGGGTTTGGAGGGGATGCAGCCTCCAGATTCCCTAGGGGGATGTGTCAAGAAGATTCTCTGTTGCCTAGGGAAAATGCATGGCTCTCTCTGTTACTGTCTGAAGCTCATTGGAAGTGCATCGCTTGGGCAACGTGACCTCCTGCTCTGAAACTCTGCTGTGACCCTCACAAAAACATTTGCTCTTGTATAGCAAAAATGAGGTGAAAATGGACAGCTCTGTGCAGTTCCTCAAAGCTCAGCAATAATTATTTCAGGGTATATTTTTCATGATTATTAAAATGCTTTAATGTTTTCTTGTCCTGCTGTTCCTAATGACCCTCTAGAAACTTGGACCGTCTCTTTTTGAAGTCTTGTGGTTAATTAAACAGAGCCAATTTCTACAGAGCTTTCCCATGAAACCTGGTAATTTTTGCTAGTATGTTGGTGAGAGATTGTGCTAATGTGGGAAGTCCAAATAATGTTAGCACCTCTTCTTTTTAGAGTAATAATTTCCCTGAGACGTGGAGGTATTAAAGGAGGAAACAGTGGTTGTAAATAAAGCTGTAATTCAAGGTTCTCTATTAGACTGAAGTCACTCTCTGTTCAGTGATACTTGTGTGCTTGTCTCTGAATTAGTGTTCAGCTAAAAGTTACCTCAATAAACCGAGATGAGACTAAGATAAACGACTTGCCCTCCAGCAGAATAAATATTTCAAATAAAATCAACTCTAGACAGTCCAGTCAAGCAACTATTGATCTCTAAAAGCCTGAACTTAAACCCAATGAATATTCCAGAGATCAGCTCTATGCAACCTTCCTAAATGCTGATCAATATGCAATTACTTCCCCTGAAAACATTTCTTGTATTATCTAGCCTGAGAAGTACTTTATTTTCAGCTTTCTGTACAGGAAAGGTGGGGCTTCTTCTTTCCAGTTGACCACCAGGCTGTGCTCATCAGGCTCACTCCTTTATTAAAGTGAATTATTGCCAACTCTAAATCCTGGTCCTTGTGGAGGGACGGTATTTGTCTGGTGTACCCACTGAGCCTCCCCTGCTTGTTCTGTGCTAATGTTTTTAAGGTACTAAAGCAATAACTACCTCAGTCGTTGAGAGAGAATAAATATATGTATGTCTGTGTGTATGTATACATATAAAATATATAAAAAGAAATAAAAAGAAAATAGGAAATAGAAATAAAAATAATGAAACGAAATGAAAAGATAATAGCTTGTCGTCAGCTGCAGTTATGAAAACAGCATCTGTCAGTGTAATGTTTTGGCTCCTTGAAGGAAATCTTGCTCAGAGCTTGTTCTCTGGCTCTCTGTGACTTCCCCTGTCATATTAATTTCCCTTTTCATGGCTTCTCTTTGAAGTAGTGTAGTCCAAAGCTCTTCATGTTCCTGAGAAGTTTAAGTTGCACCTTTTTTTTTTTCATAGAGAAAAAAAGATTTCCCGCAGCAGTGCCCTGAAGGTGCTGGATCATGCCATGATTGGACCCGAGGGCACAGACAACTGCCACAAATTCGTTGACATTCTCGGCCTGAGGACCATCTTTCCACTCTTCATGAAATCACCCAAGAAGATCAAGAAGGTTGGAACCACTGAAAAAGAGCATGAAGGTAGGTCTGCTGCCAGCCCCACCGCTGCTCCTGCAGCTCCCAGCCCCGTGCATTGTGCCTGTTCACTGCTGCTGTGCTGGCTGTTGATGACACACTTGCCCTGCTTGTTTTGGTATCAGCAGTTCCTGGCAATTCCATTTCATGTACTGTTAATAAGTTATTTTACTCCTGTAGGGTCTGTTGTTTGAAGCTCTTAACTCTTTGATGCAAAACTCTTTTGAAAAGAGTAATGAGGCAACTACAAATGTCACCTCAAAAGCAGTGTTTTTGTGGCTCTGGGCACTGAAGTGTGACTCGATGAACATCAAGCATTGCAGAAATAAACTGCATGCTTTTGAAGTAGCTTTTTTTCTATTCTTCCCTCTCTCTCCTGAAAAATTCTGTCTAAACAGCAATGTGCTCTGGAATATTACTGCGACACCCTGTGAATCTGGGGTCAGAGCCAGCCTGCTTCTGGTAACACTGCCATTTCCATTTTGTTAATACTTGACTACTTTTTGGAGGAAGCTGTAAATACTTCCAGTGATGCCTGAGATGTTGTGCCTGTTCATTACTCCTCCCAGTTCTGTAAGAGATGAATACCGTCAAGAGCTCATGAGGTGTGAGTGGGTCTCAGGCTTGCCCAGTATCCATCCTTAACTGCTGCAGCAAGCCATGGGAGACCAGCTGGGAAGCAGCAGCAAAAAGGGAGCTCTGAACCTGGACATCAGGTCAGTGCAGTTGGAATCAGATACCCAATGTCCCCAGAAGGAGAGGTGGGGAACAGATGCCTCCTGCTGCCCTGCGACTCGGAGCTTGTTGCCTGAGGCAGCAGCAGAGCTGAGCCAGGTTGGGCAGGCTGCAGCGGGTTGTTCCTTCCTGGCAGGCAGGGAGATGAGGAGAAGTGACAGATTGAGCAAGTGGCTGTTTTCTTCTTGAAAAATGTGCCAGTGGTGAGTTGGTAACAGTACATTTGTTTTGGAGCACCAGCATCAGAAAGTTGCTAACATTACATTAACGAGGGTAATGGCTTGGCAAGGCAGCTCCTGGAAGGCAGTGCTGAGGGGATGGTTCTGTGGTTGCATTTAAGTGATGGAGGCTGGGGGTGCTTTGAACTCTTCATCTGTTGTATGAAAATACAATTATTTAATTCTTCTTACCCAGAAAAGGCTCAAGCTACAGCATGGGCTGCTGAGTAGTGAGATCTGGATCTGCAGCCTGCATCACTGACTTAACTTTTCATTTTGCTTCATCTGCAGATGACATCCATGGGCAGCATTGGCTGCTGTGAGCATCAGGTAGCAGCTTGGGGAGCCCTAAAGAGATCGGAATGGTTCCCTAAAGGGACCTATTTCTGTAATAGAAAAGAGCAAATCTGCCTTTGGGGAAAATGGGGTTATCTGTGCAAATGGCCTTCACTAACATTCAGAAGAATGTTTGTTCACTAATATTCAGAAGAAATGGTGGGCGTTAATATATTGAATTCCAAAATGAGTTTTATTAAAATAAACTCTCAAATGCTGTGGTGCCGAATCTGGTGGGTTTTGTAAGAATAAGACTGATCTGCTGGGATAGCATCGTGTATGTGTCAACGTGTCTGATGAAGAAGCAAACCCTTAGAGGATTAACCGGGGTCGCTTTGCAGTGGAGGCATTGGTGGTTGCTATGAAGCAGCTCTCAGGGATCAGCACTGTGTGCAGCACAGCAGGGCTGTGTTGGGATGTGGACACTCTGAGGGCAGGGACCCCCCTGGTGCCTGGATACATTTCCCAGCAGCGCTGTGTGCATCGGTTCTGGGTAATTCTTCAGGTGCGTTTGGGGGTGAGATTTGAAGTAATGCTTCTGTATTGCAGATTTTGGAATGCAGGCGATGTGGTATTGAACGCTGTGTTTCAAAACCACTCACAGAGTTGAGGGTCAGCATATCTCAGCTGTCCATAAAGGCAGAAGGATTTGGGGGCTCTGAACTTCCCAAGCCAACTGTCAGATCCAAGGGCTGGATTCCAACTTGAAATTCTTGAGCAGACTCAGTGAGCTAAAAATAGAGAGCACCAATTCCTTCTGAATTAGAGAGGCTGTGGCGAAGCAATCAGAGCTTGTTTGATGGGCTGCATGTTCTGCTCTTTCTCTATACAGTTATTGCAGTCTAGTTTTGCTCACTTGGAGAGTCTAATGAACTATAAAAGGATGTTTGTTCAATTCATCTTAATTTAAATGCCTTCTCTTGACTTAGATGTCAGTTTTACTTAGGAATACTTAATTTGATAACCTGAGAAATTAGTTCAGCCAATTTCCAAATGAGAATTCCTATCGCTGTGGGTTTTTTGCCTGTTCACCCTCCAGCAGAAAGGAAGCCTCCCTTGGAGCCTGTCAGCTGTACACAGCCTTTGAAAACAACAGCAGCAAAACCTGTTCCTTAGTCACTATGGTCTTGCTCTTCTGCGACGCACGTTGAAAGTTAGTAAAGCCTTTGGAATGAATACCTGCTTAGATAAGTTCCCTGAGCATGGAGAACTGAAAGGCCAGCAATGGAACAGCAACCTGATAGCAAGTGTTTTTGGTGAGACTTTCAGTCAGAAGGCAGGAAGCATCTTTGTTTGATGGTCTACTGAAATGAACACGCTGGGTGTTCATCAGTCTGCTTAAACAGACCTTTGTTGTGCCAATTTGCTACTTTTGCCATCAGCTTTTCCAAACAGGACAGGAATTTGTTATTTAATGAGCCATGATGCATAGCGCAGTGTTGTATGTGCATCCATTGAAGTTAACATTCTTTGTTACAAGATATCACAGAAATAAACTTTTCTCAGTTGTTGGAATTTTGTCCTACACAAAGCATTGTGTTCTGATTGCTGCTTTGCTGGGCTCTGTGCTTGGGGTTGGACCTTTCCAGGCCCCACTTGCAGATTGGTAACATCACTATTTCATGCTGCTGTCAGTGTTTCCAAATAAGATTTTTCTTTGCAAAGCATTTTGAGGTACCTAGAGGGCTTCTCTTTACAAATGTGAGTTATTAGGCACGTGAAAGTAGGTAAGCCTGCAGGGTGCTCCAGCACTTGAGCAGCATGCTCTGGTTCTGCAGTAATGCTGTGAAGGAACTGCAGCACCAGCAGAGCATGGGACTGGAATCTCCTCAGGTTCCATGGCAGCAGTGTGCTGCCTCCATCTGTGTGTGCAGGAGCTCAGGGTCACCTCCATGGCCCCAGACTGGGTGCACTGAGCCACCTATGCCAGAGCTCTGGAACTGTCAGTAGCAAATGTCCCTGAGGTCTTGTTTAGGTTATACGTAGGTAGTGCTTTTTGTGTCATGCTCTTGGGTTGCCTGCCAGCCTGGGTGCTTGCACTGGTACAGAATCTGTGCTTCAGGTAAGTCACTTTTTCCAGGGTGGCTAAGGAAAAAGCAGAGTTGGCGCAGCAGAAGCAGTGCAGCAGGGCTGGGGAAGCCTTCCTGGTTTGCTTGTGGTGGATGGGAGCTGCCCACGCACCCTGTGAACACAGTTTGCTGCTTGCACTGCTGCGCTGCCCCCGCTCACTGTGCTGGAAAGGAAACCCAGCTCATCAAGGCTATGTGTGGGAGTGGTAATAGTAAATTTGATGGCATGTTACAGAGAAAATAAGTTCCTACTTCTGATCTCAGCATGCAATTTTCATTTTGTTTCTCTAGAACATGTCTGCTCCATCCTGGCCTCCCTCCTGCGAAACCTGAGAGGGCAGCAGAGGACGCGGCTGCTGAATAAGTTTACAGAGAATGACAGCGAGAAGGTGAGTGAGTGTGCTGCTGTGTGCCTGCTGCCCTGCCTGCAGCCAACGGGCAGCAGTGCTGGGAGGGTGCCTGGTAAGGCCAGGTGCCTGCAGGCACGTGCCGAGTTACTAAAAAGCAGTCCCTGCTCCTGCATGTGGAGACCTGTACGCTCATATGGCCTTGTTCATGCTGCTGCCTGCAAACTGGACAAGTGGCAGTGCCTCTAGTGCTTGGCCTCCTGCATCATAAGCACTCTTGTTTCCTGATGTGTGCGGAAGTAGGGGTTCCCAGTGCTGTGCTGTGCCTCTCTGCTGAGGGCTGACCCTGGAACGTGCTGTGCTGCATCTGACAGGACCAGGCAGGGAAAGGTGCTGTTTTATCCAGTGAAGCTCTATTGTAGGAGTTCCGGTAGTACACACTTAGCATTCTCCATTCCTCTTCTAAAATGCGTTGCTTTGGTGGTGTTTAGTCTGGGAAATTCTTTTCAAAGTATTTACGTGATAGTAGATGGATCAAATAGCTGTGAAACAGTAACAGCAGCTTTTGCAAACCAGTAGTTCTCAGGGGATTTGTAAATTCCGCCCCCGGGGAACAACTGGTTCTTATGTATTTCTCATCAGTGTGTTTTAAAGGTGTTTTTTCATAACTCATTCTACCAATTGCAGAAAATTTCCCATCACTAGAAAGGGTTTCAGTTGCCTGATACAGAGAGCAGGAGAGCCAAAGTATCTCAAGCATTTAACAGAAATTTGACAATTTACATTCATTATAGACAGAAGAGTTCATTTAAGAAAGCAGGAGAGCTGGAGAACCAGAACACAGAGAGAGAGAGAAAAGGGGAAAGAGTCAGGAACACATCTGTTTGCTTCCTTTTAGCTGGAGCTGATGAGGCTGTATTGTGATATGGGATTACATTCAGATGCTCACAGACTCAGCATGCTCATCTGTCCAGCGCTTGCAGCAGCCTTCCAGTGCATTCCTTCCTGTGAGTGACAGAATTACCTGTTATTTTGCAAAGACTGCAGCTGGGAGGAAAACAGCATAGCATTAAGGATAAGATGATTGCATTGTTCTCTTTCTCTTGCTTATGTCTATCTCTTCTGCCCTTGCAGGTTGATAGGCTGATGGAACTGTATTTTAAGTACCTGGATGCAATGCAGGCAGCTGATAAGAAGATTGATGGAGAGAAACATGTATGTATTGCATAAGTTGTACTACCACATGCCTTTGATGCTTCTGCATGAGCACAGCACTGCACAGAGCTGCTGATCTGCCAGCTGCCCTCCCAAACTCATCCCCATGCTGTTACCCCTCAGCTCTGATTGCCCGTCCCCCTTCCAGCTTCTGGTTCCCTCAGATGAGATGGGCTGGGAACTCACCTTAAGTAGTGTTTCTGGCTATTTCTTAGGGTGAATATTACTAGGAGGGCTTAAGTCTGTGCTTTGGTGTGCCTTCACTTTTACTTGGCTGAGATGTTGCTCGTTTTGGCAGATGGAGAGTAAGTGAAATGCAGAGAGACAATTACATGGTAATGTGTGAGGATTCCTACCCTGGTCTGCAGTGTTCTGATCGCTTGCAAGGAAACCTCTATTTTGATTGGCTAGATGAGGCCAGAGCCAAAGCCTGGTGCTCTCTGAGCACACCAGCAGCAAATCGTTTTGAATGACACGAGCTTGGGTATCGCACAGTACTTTCTTGGAACCGAGTCTGGAACAGACTTTGTGAAAGAGAACGAGCTGTCGGAGTCAGGAAGCAGCTTGCAGAGCTGTTAGCGAGCTTGGCATGCTTCCCACAAGATTATCTGTATCAGCACAGAGGAGGGCATGAGATTGATTAATGCTGACGGAGATAATCACTGCAGCGCCGTCCCCGTGTGGGCACTCGATGTGCCCCGGCTGCAGCCCCCAGCAGCCTCACAGACAGCCATCTCCACACTGCCAAGGCTGCTGTTCTAAGCACCAGCAGACATGCTGGGGGGCACTGGAGCTCAGCAGCAAAAGGCACGGGGCTGAGAGATGAATGGAGCTGCTGCTGCCAGCGTCTGGGCTCCATATGGACAGCTGCAGCCTTGCAAATGGACGGTGGCCTGAAGACAAACGGCCTTTGCCCTCTTCTGCTATCCCTCTGCTCTCCATTCATCCACCTCGAAACAGAAATTATTTATACTCTGTGTTTCGATGTTGGTGTGTGGGTTTTAGAGCTCAAAAAGCGGAGTTATTATTTTTTTTCTGCCTGAAATCTCGCAGTGTTTGGGCAGCTGCTGTGCAGAGCTCTGAAAGGCAGCATGCAGAGCCAGTGTATGTGTGCTCTGTATCCAAGGAAGTCCTGAAGTCGGCTGCAGGTGTTAACACCTGTAGCAAACAGCCAGCACAGAGCAGGGGATTTGGGTTGAAGGGAGTTGTTTGGGTATGAAGCAGCCTGTATAGAAGCTATTTGATTAATAGTATTCCATGCACGGTTAGTGGTACACAGGAGAAGAGAAAACATAAAAATTCAGGTTTTCCTCTCGTATCCAGAAGCCAGTGTGCTTTTGCCCTGCTGCGGGGCTCTGTGGGCTGGCCTGGCCACAATGAATGGATCTCAGTTCTTCACTCCTATTAGTGCTAGTAATAGGATTTGGCAGAAACATCCCATATGTGCTTTGACCTTCTGCAGTATATTTCAACAGAAAATATCAAAGTGTTGTACTGAGATTTACTCATGCTGGATGTCACCCCTGAGAAGCAGATTTGTACTCCGCGTGTGAAGGACGTTGGTTTTCAAAGCAGTGTTCAGAGCCTGGTGGTAAAGATTAGAAGGCTTGGAGGCTGGGCTGGGCTGGACTGGAAGTTTGTCCAGTTCCAATCCTGATCATCTCTAAGCACCACAGATGATAGTGTGTCATCAAGCTGCTATTTCTACTTGTATCCTCACTCCACAGCTGGGAGATAAAATGTTTTCCTATTTCTCAGAGTAGATGTGAGATTAAATGCCCTAAAATATGTGCACTGTGTTGTTTGTGTTCTGGTGACAGGTCCATAAACTTGAGTTACATCCAGTACTATCACATCCCACAGCTCCACTTTTCCCCAAACGAAGTAATTCCCAGCAGAACTAACGTCTTCATCTATTCCAGCATGGAACAGAGCCACGAGGTGTCTTCCAAAGTTTGTTATTATTGTTAGAGCTGCTTTGTGAGGTCTTTTAAGCAGGGAGTGCATTGGCACAAACGTTCTCTGGGCTCTCCAACGCACGGGTCCCCAGTGACAGAGAAATGCCAAAGCAGCATTAGATTATTATTGTTGTTATTATTATTATTATTATTATTCTGTTTTGTGTGCACTGGCAGGGCAGTAAACAGCAGGTGAATAAGCTGCTCTCTGAATAGTACAGAATAAGGTCTATCTAAATATTACCTGATAACTCTTATCCTTTGTAAGACAATAACATAAAGCACCAGGAACTTGGAATCGCCCTGTTCTGGTAGCTGCTGGTGAACTCCTTCATCAGAAGGGGTCAGAAATGTGTCTGCTCTGCTTTGTGTGCCTTCCAATTCTGATTGGGGCCCAGGGTTTCAGAGTGCATTAATGGTTGTTTGCAGTCATTATGAAATACATTTCTGCTTTCCAGAAATAAATTGCCTTTTTTTTTTTCCCCAGCATCCTGAGTGGGGTTAGAATATTGGGCACAGTGTTTATGAAATATGATGTTGCGCTTCACTTCTCACTTGGAACACTCCTGGGGTTATGGATTTCTTTAGTTCTCAGCATCCTCAAATGGTCAGTGGGAAAATGGTCTGCTGAGATTTGAAGAGGCTCCAGTGGATTCCTCAGGCAGAGGCGGGCAGAAGCTGTCATTGTGCCCATCAGCCCAGGGAGCTGTCTGCCTCTGATAGGATTTATGGGCTGCTTTAGTGTTTGTAGTCGTTGCTCATGAATCATTGAAATGGATGTGTGAACACAGTCCTGCAGAAGCTATGCTTTGTCACTTGGGGGGCTTTTGACCTTCCTCTTGTGGTTGAGGACGTTGTTAGTACTCCAGAAGCCTGGAATACGGATCCTTTCCTGCCCCAAAGGAAGGGGAAAAAAGAGGCACAATGAGATTTTACAGGTTCAACCTATCCTGAGGAGAGAGAGAAAGAGAGATTTGAGTCTGATGGACAGAGTATCCTGGTGTAAGTCTTGCATTACAAGAAGTGGAAACCTGATTATACAAAGAATGATTGAAGGTATCATACCTGGAGTTTTATCTTCAGTAGTGCAGCCGGCATAAGAAGCTCCTGCCCTTGCAGTTCTCTTCCCTTTCCTTTCTTTTAGTGATCTGGTTTATAGCTCAGCCCTTCAGACTGGCAGTGAAGGCGTGGGAATTGCTGAGAGTAGGAGGGAGGGGAGGAATTTTTTAAGCCAGCTTTTTGCAAAGAACGGTTGTTATAAAACTGCATCGTGAATCTGGACGACGAAACAGAACGTGGTCCAGCAGGGGAGCATCCCCTCATCTCCTGTTACCTGGGGCTGTTTGCTTCTGTGGGATCTGCTCAGAAGTGATCGGAGAAGATAACGCCATGATTAGCCTAATTGCCATGAGAAGGATTGCTTTGCTCCCAGCAAAGTCTGCTCTCAGCCTTGCTGAGGAATGGTGGATGATGCGTGAGGAAGGAGGAGGATGCAGAGAATGCTTGGGGCCCTGATGCATTGACTGCGTGGAGCAGATGTGATCCCTGGTGTAGCAGCAGCTGATCCATTGTGTCTTCAGTTTTTGAGGCTTTACCTGACACCCCGAGGCCTGTCAGTCCTGCCTCATTAGTGCGAGAGAAGCTCATTTTAGCTTCACAGAAGCCCATCTCATTGCTGTCTTCTCCCATCAGCAAGGGGCATCTCAGCACATATTGCTGGCAGATTAGAAATGGCATCTGAGTGCTCATTTGGAGGTTAGTGACTTGACAGCTTTGAAAGAGAGACAAAGTGGAAAGGTGGCTATTTGGTACTGTACGGAGGCAGATTAGCATTTAAAGGCTGCTGGTGGTTTTTTATTGTTTTTAATAACACAAAGGATGTGGAAAAAAGCACCTAAAACTGTACCTGTCTTCTAATTCGTATCTGCTTAATTCACTGGCACAAAATTATTTTGCTTCTCTGTCGAGGGGGGCTCTTAAGTCTGCTGCCTTCACCATGTAATCAAATCGACAGTTGTCTGGATTCTGCTCCTGTGATCACCGTGTTGGGATCAGAATACAGAGCAGAAATGGCCTTTGTTTCCTGCTCTGGCGATTCAGAATCCTTGTTGCCTGTTGATGTTTTTCTGTTTGGGAATTTAGTGCTGTTGAGAAGAACAGCCATTAAGCCTGTGTGCGCTGAGAGCATAAGCAGTGGTTTGGAGAGTGAGTGCCTTGTCTTTTTCCTTGAACCAGGTTTTTTTGGATGTTTCATTGAATAGCTGCCTACCTCTGGTTGCCAGACTCAACATTCTTCAGCTTTAGAGCCCAGATTTGACCAGATTCGTTCAGTTTGGCATTGATGCAGGGTGAAGAAAGTTGCTGCTTGCGCAAAATTGGATTTCTTTTTTCTGGCAGTAGCTTGCCTGCAGGTTTTGCCCAGCCATGTCTATGCCTGTGATTGTGAGAGCCTGAGGTAAATGGCAGTTATGCAGATACCAGTGTTGAGGCATCCTGGGGTGTAGCCCATACAGTTGGCTTTACAACACTGGTAACTAGGCATTGTTTCTTAAATTTACCTCATTCTCTTATTGGCAAACTGGGTTCATAGGAGGAGTGAGAAAGCATATCATCACCCCGTGCTTTCTATTTTCAGTTTTGGGAGGCAGCAATAAGGTTTCAGCTCAAAGTCACTTAATCAGATGTGTATCTGGTGAATGTTCACTGCACTGTCCAGCGTGCAGGGTTAATATTCCTTCCCATGCCTGAAAGATTCTCCCTGTGATAAGACAAAAGGGTTTGGTTTGGCGAAACAAGACGAGCTGGTGGCTGAAATCAGCTTTGGTGCTGGTGACCTTGTGTGTGTTTGCCTGGAGCACGTGTGCGTGAAGGAAGCGCTCTGTGAGCATTAGAGGTACGGTGCTCTCACTGGTGATGGCTCTAATGAGAAAATATTGCTCTGCTGGTGCGTGCCCACCTGCCAGCCTGCTGCATAATAAATCACACGGGCTGCAGCGAGCTCGCAGGGTGTGACAGGCTGCTTCCTTTATCTAAAGACAAAAACAAAAACCAAACCCCCCGAAATGCAAAAGGTCGTGTGTGACATCAGTGATGGCACTCTGCTGGTCGCTGAGAAAAGTCAGGGTGGGCTCACCCTGTGACGTGGAGGGCCTTTCTCTGCAGGGAGCTGCTCAGGGCTCATTGCTGGGCTGCTTTGCTGCTCTTGTGAACCGGCGAGCGCTCCGTCTAAGCCAGGAGGATGGAGCAACCTCCTGCATTCTGACTTTGGCTTTGTGTGGGCCTCTAGCAAAACAGCCTCTGTGCAGGGAAAGGAAGAACCATCCTGTGGAAGCAGAGTCTTCGGCTGGGTGCAGCTGGAGGCTCAGCCCCATCACTCTGCCCAGCCAATGGCTTTGGAAGAGAATGGCTGCAAGTTATGAAACTGCACCTGTGCAGAAGTTGAGACCTGATTTCTTACCCAGCAGTCAGTGATGAAATTCGTAGGTCTGTAGGGCTTTGAGCTGCTGGAATCATGTTCTGCACTGCTGAACAGCACCCTCAGATGGCCAGCAAAGGAGCACCGGTTTTGTTCCACCTTGACAAAGAACTGGTTTGTTTCCTATTCACAATCTCTGATCAGTCCGTTTAGAAACGTAGCTTCTGTGTGGAAATTAAAATGTCAGTTTGTGGATGGGCACGCTTTGCACCAGCAGAGGCAAAGCTGTGTTCAAAATTGAGTGAAATGTTTTGTGGACTTAAATACGTTATCAAAAGAAGTACTTCTTTGGTAAGAAATGTAAGGGTGTTAATGTTTTGGGAGAACAAAGCATTTCTTAAGAAACTGCAAATATCACCAGCATTTCACCGTGAGTAATGGGAAGTTCTCTGAGAGACAGCCTTGACCCCTTTTCTGTGCATTGCTTTCCAGGACATGGTGCGCCGAGGAGAGATAATAGATGATGACATGGAAGACGAATTCTATCTCCGCCGCCTGGATGCTGGTCTCTTTGTTCTACAGCTCATTTCCTACATCATGGCAGAAATCTGTAATGCCAATGTTCCCCAGGTAAAGCTATATGCAGAGCTGATGAATCGCCGTGTTTCCATCTGTGATACAAATAAGACTAATCCTTGCTAATATTGCAATGGTTGCATGGTATAATAATGAAAAATATTGCAAATATTGCACGATACAAGCAAGACTATCTTTGCAAATATTGCCTCTTAGTCTTTTCTTAATTCCTTTTTTTGGGAGGCAGTCTTGCTTGTTGCCCTGTGTCTGTGCAGCTTTGTGAAGTTACAGCAGTGAGGAGGGCAGCAGTAGGTACAGGAGCTGATGGTTGTCACCGAGTTCGTGCAGGCTGCCATGAGCAAGGTCACAGTTAGAAACTGGAAGGCCTTGTTTATACCACTGCTGGGAGTGCTGAAAGGGAATATCTCTTGGAAGGCCTCTCAGAGACACAGGCTGCAGATGGGGATTTTTCCTGACCTCTGTGAAATACTGCATTTTTTTCTGGCATGGGTGTGTTGGGGTTTGTGACTGTAATTTGTGGTTACTTACGTGTGTGCCATGTACTTTCCTGAATGTTTTAAGTGCTCTGGGACTGTGGACTAGCAAGGCTGAACTGGGTTTTGTGGTTCTTGTGGTTTCCACTCGAAAAGAGTGGAAAAAAGTGGGGTTGTGCATGGCTTTGTGTTCTAATGAAGTTTCCTTCCTTCTCTTTCCCGATCAGATTCGTCAGAGAGTCCATCAGATTCTGAACATGAGAGGCAGCTCCATTAAAATAGTTCGACACGTACTGAAAGGTGAGTTGAGATATTCCTGTGCGTGTTTCGTTCTGTACCAGGGATGGTTTGGTCATGGCTTTTAGGATGTGTAGGATGAGCCTTTATACATCATTCTCCCTGACTTCAGGAGCATCTCTGAGCAGCAGTTATGTTGTGAGATCTGACCAGGGCTGAAATCCTTGATAAGAGGCAAGCCTTGATGCTTGCTGTTGTCTGCTGTCACACAATGCTACAGCACTTCATGCTGCTGTCAGCTGCAGACTGACTGGCCCACGCTAGAATGCTAGAGTAAATATTTAAGGGAAGTGTATACACATGCTAGAGGAAAGAATAGTGGAGTCTCATCTTTCATTAACATGGCCCTGCTCTTTACCATCTGCACCATATTGGTATCCATGGTGTATTTGTCTTGTTCTTAGTGTCAGATTAATATGGATTATAGCATTAAAGTATCCTCTGTAGCTTTAAAATGTAGCTGTTGTGATTTGCAGTCCTGATTCTAAAGTACTGCTTGTTATTTTGAATGCTTATGCTGAATTAGAGCAGTGCTTATTTGAGCTGTGTCTCTCATCTGTCGCCTGCTGTCCTTCAGCAGAAGCAGACAGTTAGACTGAGGGGGAGGGGACAGGGATCAGGGCTCTCTGTGCAGCCCAACCTGAGCTGCCAGCACTGATCCATCACCCCTGGGAGTTCCTCTCCTTGTGTAGGAGAGGTCTGTGCTCCTGAGAGGCTGTGCAGGTCTTGGAGAGGGGGATTTCTTTCATGAAGGGAAAGAAAAGTTGTCAGCATCCTTGGGATTCTGGGCTTGGGGCTGTGTTGTTTCAGTGTCTCTGCTTTCTTTGGGAATAGCAATGATAAGCGATTTTCTGACAGCATGAGATTACCTGGAGCTACAGGCAAGCTCTTTGGCCCTTATCCTTCCCCAGAAAGTTCCCCAGAAGCAATATTTGATGCTTCCTGCCTCCAAATGCCAATTTGTACCTTAGAACATGGTACATTTCACTTCCATATGTGACCTATGCCACAGGTGCTTGAGAGCCTTACCTGCACTGCATCTCATGTGCCAGCACACCCCGTGTTCCCCTCTGTGCCTGTTGGTTCACATGCTGACTGGAGGCAGCTGCAACGAACACTTCATCCGATTCCTTCTTTCACAGACAGTGACTTGCATTGTGAAACTTTTGTAATGCTTTTATCGTGTCTGGTGAGCTGCTTAGAGAAAGTACAGATTGTACAGCAGTGTCAGCAGGGATGTGTTCGCTTCCTAAAGAGACCTTAAATGGCATGTTAATAATAGGAGTGATGGGTGCAGTATTTGGGGCTTTCTCTTCAGCTCTTCCCCAGCTGTCACGTTTGGCAGAGCTTGAGATTCGTGCCGTCACAGTTGCCAGTAACTTTAGAAAGGACCTTCTTGGTGGGTCCTGGGGAAGCGCGGGGCTGGAGTGCCCTAAGGTTCCTGCCAGGCAGGGGTTGCACAAAGCTCATCTGCCATCTTTGCTGTTGACATTTAGATTCTGTAGTAGTTATACTCCTGTTATCGAGTACCTTGTCAGCAAAGACTGGGCTTGCTGTAACTGAAGTTACACCACAGTCAAAGCCCTGCCTCTCCAGAAGAGCTGATCCATTGGACACAGCTCGGCTGGGGGCTCGGAGCACGTCCTGCTGGGGGCACTCAGCAGCTTCTGGAACTGAGATGGAGGAGGCTCTGCTCTAAATGAGTGAGGTGCTGGGAGCCTTCCCCTAGGCTGAAGCATTTCTGAGCTGGTCTGCAGCTTGCTCTCCGGACAGATGAGGGCCACTTTATTTTTACTTTTCGTTCGGTGTTTTGCTCCCGTTCAGGTTTTATTTTCTATTTTTTGCATACTAATTAGGTGCTTGGTTTTTAGTTTGATTTTATGGCCTACATATTCTCCATGTTTCTCTGGCAACCTGACAGCTGATGGATCCCCTGGGGTTGCTCAGAATTACTTATGATGCAGGCGAGGAAGCAGGACTCTTTCTGTACGGTAGGACTTCCAGGGGGAGGAGCAGGCAGGGAGTGCTGGAGGCTCATTAGCTGCACTCCTGCAGGCTGACCACTTGCCCTGCAGTTTCTTTCCCTTGAAGATCAGCATTCCTGCAGCGGGACAGTTAGCTCATCCTCTGGAGATGTGGCTGGAAGGGGTGCTTGGGGCAGGGAGGAGCCTCTGCAAATCCCAGGGCACCCCTGGGGCCTGTGGAGTGCTGAGCCAACCTGTTAGCGTGTGTAACCAACAAGGGGTGGCAGGGATGTTGTAAGGACGATGCTAAATTTGGCCTGTGGTCCCTCTGTATGTGCAGGCTTTATGGCTTCCAATATCCATTACAAGCTTCAATATTTCCTTATTGATTTTTACTGTTCTGTAACCATTGTATTTTGTCTAATGAAGCAGAAACCGATCTCAGGTCCTTTTCCTTTGTGTAGCTACAGCAGTGTGTAAGCTCTGTTTAACTGTAGGCAAAGGGAGCTGATGTCTGATTTTTGCTGTCTCACTGAAGTGATGGAATTTTAAATAAGTAAATACAGAAAATCTCAGTGGTGATGCTTGTCTTTTTTTAAGCCCAGTTCTGAGGGTTTTATCTGCTCTTTTCCAATCAGTATTAACCATTGTTGGTACCCCAATAACAACCTGCCCTGGGAGTCACTGGGCTTGTGATCCTGTGAAACCAAAATGCGTGGGAGGAAAAATGTGGAGCTTCTGGAGAAGGCAAAGGGAATCTGAGTCCTGCTTTTGTCTGCCTCATTAGGGCAGCAGCAGAGCACTGATTTTGGGGGCACGCAGCAGCCCCATTGCCAGATGTGCCGTGCTGTGCCCCCGCATCTGGTGGCTGCCGCTCTGCAGGCAGCCACCCCTCCACCAGGAGCAGCCAGGCCACCAGGCAGCCACACCATCCCTGCTGCCACCCAGTGCTCAGCCACCACGAGCAGCAGCAGCCAGGAAAGCGTTGCCCTTGGGCTGCAATAAACAAAGGCAGTTGCGGCTGCTGCATCTGTTTCAGAGGCACTTACTGTGACAAAGCACAGAAAGGCCCTGGCTCGTTTGTGGACAGTGCCTGTTCCTCCTGGGGGAACTGTGTGACACAAAACGCTCTGATACCGCCCGAAGGGGACAGGAGAGCCTGAGCTGAGCACTCACCTCCATCTCAGAGGTTCGTAATCCTGTGCCACGCTGGAGTTCAGCTCCCACCTGCACTGTGCTGCAACCCTTTTGCCCCTGGGTTGCCCTGCAGGCAGCTCAGCAGGTGGCTGCAGGGAGTGCAGCCAGGATCTTGCTGCTGCCTTCATTAGTGAGATGGCGAGCTGCTCCGTCACCTGGAGGGAGAGTTCCCTGCGTTCATCCCCTTCTCCAGGACTGAGAAGAAGCAGGATTCACCTGCAGCAAGCTGTAGTGCTACTGCCTGCTCTTGTTACAGGTACTGTAGCAGTTGATAAATATTAAAAGGACTTCTTCCTGAGGCGTTGGCAAAGAATTCTGCTTTTTGTATGTGGAGAGAGAGAGAGAGAGAGAGAGAGAGAATGCACACGAGGGAAGTCTCCCACATCAGCTAACTTCTCCCTGTCCTCACTCCTTTCAGTACTCCTATAATAAAGGCTTTGATAGAGCTCAGAGGCATGTAGCAGTGCTGAACGTATAAATATTAAAGCAAACTTTCTCCAGCAAGTTACCATTCAGATGCTGAATACAGGCTGTTCTGTTTGTTTAGGAAGAAGGGAAAGAATGAGAGAAGGCGGAGGCTGGAAAACACCATCTAACCAGGCAGGCTGCACCTGATTCACTCAGATTTGTACAGATCCCTGCTTTTTTACAGCTCCAAACCTGCTTTTCATTTTTTCTTTTTAAGCCATCTTTGAATATGTAGGTTCTGGTGACAGAAAGGAGCAAGCTGGTGAGGAAATGGGAGCTAGGAGCTTTAGGTGGATGTCAGGAGAGAGCTGCAGGGGAATTCCTGTTGTACTGTGTTTGGCCATGTGGACTGGCAAAGCCTTGATCAGGATCTAGCTGAAGGCAAGGGGTTTGCTTTGTAGTTGAATATTAATTGGTGTGTTTCCTTCCATAGGGTTATAGCTCATAGACTGGGGAGTTGATCTCCTTTGGACAAGTTTTACAGAACTCCTCCTTCAGGTTGCTTGGAAAACGGACACATTAAAGCTGAAGTTAGGAGAGTGTAACAAATGTGTAACAGCCTGACCTCCCTGGGGATTGCTGGTGGCAGAGGAGAGCAGATCTGTGCTGGGCTTCTTGGACTGAAAGCAGCCAGCTTTACAGCTCTGCACTTCCACCAGGTGCTGGTGGCTGCTCCTCCTGGGATGCTGGGATGGCCTCGTGCTCTGGCCTTGGGGAACACTGCACGTCCAAGTGCTTCTGTGTGCTCATGCTGCTGAATGAGGAGCGCATCGTGTTCCTGTTTAAGTCCCTCTCTGCTACAAAAGTTAAAATGAGGGTCGGCGGATGTTTGTTAGGCAAAGCTTTAACCCTTGGAGATGGGGAAAGAAAATCATCAGCGCTCCTTACATAAATTCCCATCCGGTTGTTTGCAGTGCACACAGATTCCATGGGAGGGGTTGGCCATCGCTGCCTGGTATGTCGCTCACAGCCTGTGTTTGTGCTGCTTTCTCTCCTGCAGAGTATGCAGAGAACATCGGGGATGGGAAGAACCAGGAGTTCCGGGAGACTGAGCAGAAGCGGATCGTGGACCTGCTGGAGAACTTCTGAGGCCTCAGGGCTGAGTTCTGTGGTTTCCAGGGCGATGCGGCGTGTTTCCCCCCCTCCTTCTGCTGCTCTCTCCCAGCCTTGATTGCACGATAAAAGTGATGTTTCTGTGAAACTATTCTAAATGAGATGTTGGAGATATTAAAGATTAGTTTGCTTTTTTTTTTTATTTCCTTGTTCATTATGTAAGGAAGTCTGCTGTGAGTTGGATTACAGCTGCTTACCTTGCTGTAGGGCAGCTTAGGACTTTTTTCCTTCAAGTCAGACTGCTGTGATCAGAGCATGAAGGAACACAACCATATGCTTGTTAGAGGAAGGGTAAGGAGTGCGATACCCGTCCGGGGTGCTGGGAGCTGTGCTGCTGTGAAATGGGGAGGCTGAGGGGTTGGGTCTGTGTGCAGTTTGGCTGCTCCTCAGTGGGCTGCCAGAGCACAGACCAGGAGCAGCAGCCCTATAGTATGTGCTCTATAGAAAGTCAATGTTCTGAGTCTGGAAGTGGGAGTCTGACTTCTTACAGCAGCAGAAACTGAAAAGCCCCACCAGCAGCAGGGGGGAGCTGGGGGAGGACCGAGTGATCTGTGATTGCAGACAGCAGACCACAGCTCGTTTTTTGTGTTGTCCTTCTGCACTTGCAGTGTAATCCCAGATGTTGGCCTGCCAGGTCCCACCACTCCCTGAGCAGCAGCTCCCAGCTGGGATGAGAAGTGGCTGAGACTATTTTCCTGCATCTTTTTCTTCCTTCTGCTAAAGTTAATGACTGTCATCACAAAACATCGCTGCTCCAGCAAGCTGGGCCCTGCCTAATTTAGGGAGATTTGCATGCTGGCAGCATTCATTTTTTATCTCCAAGAAAAATGCATTGTCAGGGAAGCTTAAAGGCTGCCTTCAATCATGACTGTAGCAGGCACTGCTGGCCCGGGTAGCATCAAATGCTGTTATTCAGGGTATCAGCATGGAAATAGTGGCTTCAGCAGCCATGGGGAGCTGCAGAACGCATTTTGGTGCCGAACTTGTTTGAATTCTTCATTTCTTTTTCATTCCTTGTTTTTTACAATCATTTTCATTCCTCACCCCTTCCTTAAAAAGGGTTTGTTTTTTTTTTTTCCTTCTACCCTTTAGCTGTGTTTAGTTTTTGACTTTGCACAACTCCTGGAATTCCTCCCTCCCACACAGTGTGTGCGGGGCTGAGCTGCTGTGTTTCCTGCTGGAAGGCACTCCGTGGCCCTCGGTGTTGTACCACCACACCTGAAAGGCAGAGGAGAAGGGAAGGGAGGTGAGGAGGCACTTCTGAGGCAGAACAGGAGGGACTCAGCAAATGTGAAGCAACGTGAAAAAGTAGGGGACGTCCCTTTGGGTATGAAGAAAAAGTGGGGAGTTCTTGAAAATAGCAATAGAAGGTGCCTGAGTGCCAGATGAGGTTTTGGGGTTTGCTTTTGGTTTGGATCTAAGCATGCTGTGAGGTGCCATTCCTCTGTGTCAGCCTGGCTCACAGGGCTGTGCAGGAGCATGGCTGCCTCTCCCCTCACTGCTCTGCTGGGGTTCTGCTTTCAGAAAGCTCATTTCCCTTCCCCTCAGTGTTTTCCATTCTAGATGCATTAGCTGAGTTACTTAATATGGAGGCTGGACTGGAAATAATTCCCTGCTCTAATAGCCGGGCTGCCGGCTCTCCAGCACTGCTGGAGGAAGCGAGACTGCCGTGGTGCTCCTGCTTTGTGAGGCAGCATTTCTGTCATTGCTTTTTTTCCCCTTTTTGCCATTGTTAGCTCTTCAATCCACCCCACCTGAGCCTCTTGGTCTCAGGGTGGTTCAGAGAAGGAGTCAGTGTGCTCCATCCGGCTCTACAGAGCAGGCAATAAATTATTCTCCCCGTCTCCATCGTGTTTAAGAGGCGCAGACCCCCTGCACACACATTGGGATCTTCTGCTGGGCAGTCCCTCTATTCTGACTTCTTGCTCTGCCTGCTCGGAGCCCCAGCCATGTGCAAGGCCCCTGTAAGGCAAAAGCCTCACACAGGGACTGCAGCCTCAGGCACTCAGGACTGAGGCTGGGCTGGCTCCCAGCAGGGAAGCAGGCATGGGATGGAGGCAGCAGAGCGTAAGGGCAGAGAGCCCCATCTGCACCGCACCTCTCGTTGGGCCGTGTTTTCTTGTCTCTGATTGTAAACAGATTTGACTAAAGAGGTAAATTAGAAGTTAATTAGAAAGAACATGATTGATGAGGCACTCCGTAAGTCTCCTACCGCCCCGTCCGTGCTCAGGAGGGACGGAGAGGGGGGAGATTCTGCAGCATCACCTTCACCCCCCCGCCCTGCACAGCACTGTGGGTACCCAGCAGTGGCACCGAGCCCCAGCCCAGAGCGCACTGTTCCCCCCCAGGGCTGCAGTGTCTGCCCTCAGCCCTGCTCCTCCCCCTGGGCTCCACGGTGGGTGAGCTGAGCACAAAGCATGGCTGGCTGAGGAATCTCTCCTGACATCCAGGCAGAGAGACCCAGGAGACACTGAATTGAGGAGATGCTGTCAAAACTGGGCAGCGAACCTTCAGCAGCACAAATAAAAGTCACTTAAGGAATTTATTTTTAGCTTTTTGTATCTAAGATTAATGAAGTAAATAGTAAGGAGGGGGGAGAGGATGCTTTGTTTCTCCCTCCACGTTTAACACTTTGGTCCCTATAGCGGTGTTTGTAGGAAGACTGCAGCAATGATTGACACCTGTGACAGCGCTGCTCTGCACTGGGAGCCCATGATGGCACTGCAGAGGAGGAAGGAGTTAATGGGCTGGAAATGAGCGTGAATTGTTCTCGAAAATAAGAATTCTTTTCAAGTAATCTTCTGCATTGGCTACCTGGGGTAAGGCTGACCGGTGTGAGGCTCTCCGGGGGCTCCTCCTGGGGTGGGAATTATGGGATGAGGGCAGGGCTGTGTCCTTTGCCCCCCCCCCCATCCTGCCTGCTGCCCTCGTGCCTTTAACACCTGCACTCCTCCAGCACGTGCTGTCCCTGCAGCTTATCGCCTGCCGGCTGATTTGTGGAGGAGAAGGTTGTAATTTGGGATGTTGGTGGCATTGTTTTCCTGCAGCGCACAAAGACCTTTGCAGATAATCTAATAATGCAGGGATGTCAAACTTCAGCAGCGGAAGGGAATCCTTTTATACAGGGATTGTCAAGTCTCCGAGCGAGCATCAGCGCCGCGCTCGCTATGGATGCTGAAGGCGTTTGTTCTGCCCATCAGTGAGATGAACAGCCCCGTCTGCTCCCCCAGCAGGCAGCCCTCAGTGGGGCTGTGCCCATCCCCTGCTCTGCGTGGGGCTGAGGCGCTGCTCCTCGGGTTGCTCTTCTCTGCTCCAGTCCGTGCGTGGTGTGGGGCAGTGCTCTCCCCTCGATGCCAGCCTGGTGCTGCGGTGGTGGTGGTGGTGGATGGCACCCGGAGCTGGGGTGGGGGGTGGTGCTGTGCTGAGCAGAACCAATGGCATATGCAAAATGAAACAGCCAGCAGAAAGGCTGGCAGGAACGGAGATAAGAAACGCTTCATCCTCCAGAGCGAGGCCCTGGGCGTGCTCCTCTGAAGCAGGAGCCCTGCGTGGGTGCCGGCAGCGTTGGAGGCTCGGCGTGGCAGATAAGGGCTCTTTGTGCAGCATCCCCCCCATCTCCCCACCAGGCAGCCGCAGGCTCTGCTCCGGACTGCAGTGTGAGCAGCCATCCCCGGTGTGTGGGGCTCAGTGGGGCTGCAAGGCAGCGATAGCAGGCAGCAGCTGCTCTGGCCCTGATCACTGATGAATTAAAATTGAAGAGGAAAATGAAACCTGCCACGTGTGCTTGAGATACGAGGACATGTGGCTCTTCCTCCCTCTACACGGCCACCTCGTTGTCAGCTCCTCATCCCGCCTCAGCTGCAAGAATTGGTTGGAACTGGGGCTTCGTTTGGCTCTGCATACAGAGACATTCCCAGCTCCGGGAGAAATCGATGCTCTCCATGCTTCCTCAGGGCGTGATTTAAGTGTGTGTGTTGACAGGAGGGGAAGGGGAGCACAGGGGGGTCAGTTGGTAGCCTTGGCTGTGCTGGGGGTGCCAGGACGGCTGCATCCCATGGCTCTCCTGCGGTGGTTTGGTGCTGTGTGGAGCTGTGGGGACAGAGCTGTGGCACGGGGGGGGGGCTGGCAGGGACTGAGGTGGGTCCCACGGTGGGGTTGTGGGTGTGTGAGCCCCCAGCACTGCACACCGAGCCCCCCATCCACGCAGCACCGCCGCCCCGGCCCATCCATCACCTCGTTCTCTTCCTCCTTCCCCCCACGTGTAACTCTAGAGGGAGTAATGAACTCGGGCAGAGATCAATGCTATCCGTTCTGCTCTTATGTGGGCTTTATTTTGACACGCAGGAAGCACCGCAGCGCACAGAACTTTCCTTTTTTTTTACAACCGCTGCTTTATGGTGGTGGCTGAGCGGCGTCGGGGCTCTGCTGTGTCCCCCGGACCCTCCGTGCAGGGCCAGGATGGGAAAATCGACCCCGGTGCTGCCCGAGGACCCCGCGAGGGAGCGAGGAGTGGTTGGTTGTGTTTCCACTGCATTTTCAAGTCCAGTGTAAAGAATCTCTTTGCAGCCAGCATTTGGCATCTCGGTGCAGAGAACACCTGAACGATCTGATTGCCGCTGTTTGTCGGGGACGAAATATCCTTCAGACGGCTCCGCTCTCCGCGTGCGGCTGTGCCACCCCCCCCCCCCCCCCCCCCGAGCGGTGCGGGGCTGAGGCTGCGGGGTCCCCGCCGCCTTCGAGCTCTTCGTGTTCTGAACGTTTCAGCACAGGAACACGAACGGCGCAGGCGGTGCCGGGCCGACCCGGAGCGGCCCCGGGGTGCGGGCTCAGCAGCGGGCGGAGGGGGGGCGAGAAGGAGGGGGGGGGTCCGAGTCCGGGGGTCGCCGCGGTGCTCCTCGGGGGGACGGAGCCCGGCGGGTGGTTCGAGAGAGCGAGCGGTGCCGGTGATCCCGACCCCTCCCGCTCCCGCCTGGCGCCGTCCCGGTGCCGGGGATCGCCGTGACCCCGCGGTTCCGCTCCGCGTTCGCTCAGCCCCGCCCCGCCCCGCGCACTTTAAGAATGAACCGTGGGAAAAAAAACTTTGGGGGTGTGCGCGGGTCGGGATCCCTCCGCCGGGCGGGGGAGGCTCCGGGCTGAGCCGCTGCACCGCCTCGGCGAGCGGCGCCCTCCGCAAAGCGAGGGAAGAGCTCCGCAGCGCGGCGGCGCCGGGACCGCGGCGCAGCCCCGGGGACGCGGCTCGGCCCGGCGGCGCCGCCGCTCCCCCCCGGGACGGAGGCGGCACGATGGGCGCCCTGGGCCTGGCCGTGGGGATTTTCCATTACCTGGGGCTCTACCTGCAGCTCGGCGCCGCCTCCCGGCCCCCCCCGTGGGACGCCCCGGCGGAGGGCAGCGGTGAGCGGGGGCACCGGGCGGGCGGCGGGCACCGGCGATGGGGACGGCTGCGGGGCGGGGGGTGGCCAGCGGGTGCGGCGCGCCCGGGGATCGGTCCCGGCGGTGCGGCTGCCCGGGGCGCGGCGGAGCGCGACGGAACGGCGGCGGAGGCGGAGGCGGAGGGGTCCCGGGGGCCGCGGCGGGGCCGGGTTCCGGCAGCACGGAGCGCTCCGTCGCGGCGGCGGCTCCGCGGAGCGATGGCTGAGGATCGGGGCTGCGCTCCGCCGCTCCGTTCCCTCGGCCTCCGCCGCCGGGCGCGGTGCAGCCCCGTCTGCATCCCGCGCTCCGCCGCACGCCCCTCGCAGCGGGAGAGCCGTCTCCCCTCGAGGCTCCTTCCGTCCCCTCCCGTTATCCGTCCCCGCGGATCCGCCGGAGGAGCGCCCGGAGGACGGCGCCGGGATCTCCGTGGGATCGCGGCATCGCGGAAGCGGGCGCTGCCCCGCGCCGCGGGGGGCTCAGACCCGAACCGACCGCGGATGCTCGGGGCCGTCGGGGGTCCCTCCCGGCCCCGGGAGCCGCTGGCGGGGGCGGGCTGAGGCCGGAGCCGGCCGCGGGGGGGGGCGAATCTGTCCCCGCTCCGTGGGGTGAAGGCGAAGGGCTGCGGCCCGTGGGGTGGGTGAGGTGGGTGAGCGGCATGCGGGTCCCGCACCGCACCCCTCAGAAATTCAGCGATCGGTAAAAAAAATGATGAAATGGTGTCCGCGAAAGAGAAGGGACCGAGGGGAGGGACGCGGAGGTGGGGAGCGCTCCTCGGAGCCCCGTTACGGCTTGGGGCTGCGAGCGGTTCCGCAGCGACTCCCTTAATCACAACAGAAACCTTTATTAACGGTACTGAAAAGCAGTGAGTAAGTGGGTCATGGATAATAAGCCATCCGTGTTCAGTAGGTGAATACCAATTCGAGGAGAGCCGTGTGCCGTATCAATCGCCGCTTGGCAGAAGGGGGGCGGATGGGTCCCCGCCATCGGGGGCTGCGATCGCTTCCTGCGGCCTCTCAGCCCCCCCTGAGCTCCGGGCGCCACCCTGGCGGTGCTCAGCCCGGGCGCAGGGGGTGCGGGGAGGGGCTGAGGGGCCCACCGTGGCCCCAGCGTGGGCAGCACGATGTGGCCGGTGGTGATTCCAGCCCCGAGCCGCTCGGTAAGCAGCGCGCGTTGCGAGCGGGAGAGCCCCGTCTCCTTCCCCGTATCATTTGCAAGCCGTAGCGGCTCCCATCAATAACCGCTGGCTGAATGGCTGAGGGCTGCGGGAGCGCTGGCCCGGCTCCCCGGGGTGCTGCCCCGCTCCTTTGTCTCACACGCCAATGATTATTCTATCAATTACTTTCATAAACACTTTGCATTGTGCCGGATTTTTTCATGCTTCCTGGTGGGAATTCTCCATCCGATGTGTTTTTCCTGCTGCTGCTCGTGCAGTCATTCAGCGCAATTACTTCTGACACCTCTCCTCATCAAATGTCTGCGCGTTCCTTTCCCTTGAAGAAGGCTGGCAGGCGACGGCCAGGCGCTGGGAATTACTACGTTAGGATGCCGACAGCTGATTTTTAAGCAGAGCCAACAGTGCCCAGCAGTGGGGCCGTGGATGGGACCCCCCAGGGCCGGGGGCTTCGCTGCTGCCTGGGCCGTGCTGGGGACATTCAGCACCGCCTGTGTGTCAGCTGCTTTGGGATCAATGCAGGACTGTGGATCCCATCTCCCCTCCCTGCACATTTTTGTCTCAGCCCCACTGGCAGCTCCTCACTGCAGTGCTTGTGGTGAGGGACCCCCAGGTGGATCCCTGCTGTGCTGCGCTCTCCCCAGTGGTGAAATCACCCCGTAACAGATGCATTCTAGGAGTGCACGATGTGTGCAGGACGGGCTGCCAGATGCTGCCAGGGTCCCTCCGAGAGCCGTAGGACCGGGCCCGTTTTTAATATTTTTTGCCACTTCTACTATCAAATAACTGCTTCTCCTCGTTCCCTTTGGGAGCAAAGTGTCACAGCCAGAGCTCCAGCCCCACACAGCTGCTGTGGGAGCAGGGAGCTCCAGTGCCGGGTAGGAGAGGGGCTGCAACGACAGAAATCCCTCCCAGGTTCTGGGTTGGCCCAGCCCGAAGGCACTGTGAGCTCTGCAGGACGGCGGTGGCAGAGGTGCAGCAGTGTCCCTGCAGCAGTGAAGCCCCGGTGCTGCAGGGCTGGGCCAGACACTGCCGTGCAGTGGGAGTAAGTCTCAGTTCATGGCTACGGCTGAGGCTGGGGGGCTTTGGGGTCCGTGGGCGGGTGCAGCGGTCGTTGCACCGTGTTGGTTCCTCACTGTGATCTCTTTCGGTGACCCAGGGGGTCGCGTTGCTGCTTGTGGAGTTGTTGGGAGGAGGTTTGGTGGATGGGAGCAGGAGGGCGGTTTCACCCTGCAGTGTGGGGCAGCACCTGGCGCTGCTCGGGGACACGGCTGTGCTGCAGCCCCTGCAGCTCCCATTGAGGTCGGGGTCGGTCATCACCGGGGTGCTGACACAGACCAGGTTTGGGCTGCGGTGGGACACAGCCGTGTGCCCTCCTGTGCTGCCCTTCCTGCGCTCTGCTGCAGGGCTGTGGGGGGAGGCAGCCAGGGGCAGGATGAGCAGAGCGTGGGGCCCTGCTGGCAATTAGTGCTCGGAGTGTCTTGACTCACCCAACCATAATAAACCGTGAATTATGACTTGGAGCTTTATGAAGAGAAAGAATCAGCCACACTTGATCGCTGCCCGAAATACAATAGCAGCGACTGGGAGGGGGGTGAGGTTGGCAGCAAGCTCTCACAGCAGCCATGCATGCCCTGCATTCCCCCCACCCCCTGTACCCCACACCCTGCTGCACCCTCGGGGCCACTTCTCCCCCTCCACAAACCCCTTTTCCCCCTCTCTTTGCCCTCCATGCTTTGCACTGGGGAGCAGATGGGGGGTGATGGTGCCCAGACCCCCACGTGGGGGCTCAGGAGGTGTCTGGATTGTGCTGTGGGCTCTGCCTGCAGGCCCAGCCCAGCTCAGGGGCTGCAGAACAGAGCTGCAGCCCTCAGCCCCAAACCTTCATCCGTCGGCCCCAGATCTCCGTCCCTGAGCCCCACACACTGCAGGGCTGGAGCAGGGCTGGGTTTGCCCCCGGTGTTGGCAGTTCAGTGGTGCGATGGGGGCTGTGCTGGTTCAGAGGGGTAAATAATTCACGAAGCGAGCTGGTGCACTAACACTGTAATTAATATGCTTTTGCAAATGTCCAATACATATTTAATCGCCCTTCGGTGCGTGTTTACACAAACTGCACCCGGCTGCATGCCTGCACAGCAATGTCAGCCACAGCACTCCCAGCACTGAAGGTTTGGGGTCTGCAGCCCCGCTGCCTCTGCACAGCCCTGAGCACCGGGATGTGCGCTGCTGTGAGCGCTGGGCTCGGGGCTGCGGGCCCTGGAAGGGGTCCTGAGCTGCTTCCAGGCACTGGTGTAGCCATGGCCATGGGGCAGGGGGCTGTGGGGGCTGTGGGGGCTGTGGGGATCGATCCTGCCCCCTGGGAGGGGGGGCAGCAGCCGCTCTGTCTGCGCTTTATGAGCGCACGGAGCCGTCCCAGCAGGCGTTTTCAATTCCGTTTATCTGTGTTTCCCCATTGAGTTCATTTTATTTCCCCTGATTTTTGTTTCCTGGAAGATTTATCGATCCTGATTTGCTCAGTTTATGACAGGTAGCGGCCATAAAGCAGCAGAGCCGCGGGCCCTGCAGCCCCCCCTCCCTCCGTCTGCGAGGACACGGTGCAATGTCAGGGACAGGGATGGGCTGGGGACTGGGGGGGGCTGCCCCATTGCAACACCCTGTAGTGCCACAGCTCCAGTGCAGGAGCCCTGACTCATGCAAGCTGCTTGCTGGCTGGGGAAGGGGACGGGGATGGGGTTGGGATGGGGCTGCACCTTGCACTGTGCCGTTACAGCAGAGGCCTGTGGGGTGATGGGGGGAGCAGCACCGGGGTGGCAGAACTGGGGCTGCTGTGGGGTTTGCTCATGAAGGACCTTCCTGCTCCCACCCCGCTGCTGGAAGTCAGAGTGTGGAGGGATGCACCTCTGCCACTGCCATGCAGGGATGGAGGGACCGCAGCTGCAGTGCTGAGCCCACATGGGGCACAGTCAGCTCCCACACTGCGTGCGTTCCTCCGTTCCCTGCTAAGATGGAATAAAGGAAGGCTATAAGTCTATAGGATTGCCATGCGTCCGGGGGGACGGAGCGATATTAGAGGCATTAACTTTTCTGTCATGCTGATAAGAAGTCGTGTTCTGATGGGATCAGGCTCAGTAAGGAGCCCCGGGGCTGCACGATGCTCAGGGAGTTCTGTGGGCACTGTGGGACTGAATGGCCGCTGGAGCCACAGCAACCCCTGGTGGGGACAGATCCTTCCTGGGCACGGGTGTGGAGCTGAGCTGGGGGTCTCAGCACTGCCCCAACTCAAAGCAGTGCCTGTGGGGAGGGGGGCACAGCACTGCCAGCCCTGGGTGCCCCATGCCCACACCTTGCTGTGGCTGCGCCGTCTCCCAGTGACCCCCCGCAACGAGACCGATATACGGAGGAACGATGATCTCTCCAGAGGAGATGAAAAGAATTCTAATTACATCTCTGAACAATATTTGTTTTGAGAGAGGAAAGCAAACCATATGGCATGTGGGAGACTGTTTGGGGGCCGCATTAAACAAGGATTTGTTTTTCATTTATGCTCTGATTTCAGCGGAGATGCGATCGCGCCGTGTTCATTCATCAACCCTTTGTGTCCTGCACTGGGGCAAAGGGCTCGGGGGGTCCCAGAGGTGGGGGGTACAGGGATGGGGATGCTGGGGAGAGGTGGGGGGGTGGTAGGGGAAGCGTCCCCACGTTGGGGCTGTGGCGCTGCCCCACTCTGGGCACGGCACATCCACGGTGCCCGCAGCCCCGCTCTGCCCATACAGCGCTGTTCACGGAGACCCCGCACGATGTGACGGCGCAGGCGGGTGAGGACGTGGAGATGGCGTGCTCCTTCCGCGGCAGCGGCTCCCCGTCGTACTCCCTTGAGATCCAGTGGTGGTACGTCCGCACCCACAAGGACTGGACGGACAAACAGACGTGGGCTTCCGGACAGGTAACGCTGCTGCCGGCGCTGGGCGGGGGGTGGGGAGGGCACGCGTCCCGTAACCTTCCATTCTTCCCCCCATTTCCATGTCTATCGGCCTTGGCACACGGCTGTCTCCGTTTCCCTTTCTGTTTGCACAGAGATAAGGGCCCAATAAAAGGAGGGCGGCTTTCGGTATCTTAATGAGCCCTCATTATTGTGCGTTTGGCAGAGCTGTGCGGGCTCTGCCATGTGCTGAGGCCATGGGGGTCACTCCTGGCCCCGCTCCCATCCCGGCTCCTCGCAGGGTGGGAATTGGCCGATGGGCTCCCCATGCTCCAGCCCAACTAATGTCCTCCCTTCTCCCCCATCCCTTTCTCCCAGCAGCTAAAAGCATCACAGCAGGAGGAGGCTGGGAAGGACGCAACAAAAATCAGTGTGAGTTCCAATCGTAGCTCTTACGAGGTCTCTGCCTGGGGGCACCGCAGCCCCCAGCCCTGGCACCCAGTGCACGGAACACGGGGTGCTGCCCCACACGGGGGCTCTTTCTGTCCCCATCACCCAACCTGAGCAGCGTGGGGCCCAGCAGTGCTGCACTGGCTGCGATCCTTTGGGGAGAGCGGTCGGATTTCTTCCCCGGATTGGTGTTCCCAATCCAATTGTGCTCATGGGATCAGAATGAGGAGACACCAATTAAGCTCAATTAAACACGTGCTTCTGGCTGTGTGCTGCTGCCTGGCCCCGCTGCATCATCCCAGCAAAAGGGCAGAGTGTGCCGGGCGGTGTGGAGCCCAACCTGCACCATGTGGGCACTGCTGTCCCTCCTCATCAGTGGGGATTAGCACATGTAAATTCCATTGCTGGTAATGAACGCCCCAGGGAGACAATATCCCCTTTGATCGATTCGCTGCGTGGCTTCCTGAGGTCTGAGGCCCATTTGTCACTTTCCTCCTGATGGACCACGCAACGCTCCCAGAATTAATGCCTGGAGCCCAGCGGGCATCCACAGCATCCCTCCCTCTGCTGGTGGAGCCCTGTGCCGTGGTGCTGAACCCCCCACCCCCCTCTGCTCCCGTTCCATGGGGACTTCGTGACTCTCTGGCATCAGCTCCGGCCCCGTTTCCAAACACCACGAAGCCCTCAGCCAACGCACAGGGCGGCGAGTAGAAAAACGGCCCGTGCCGTCCCGTGTGATTACAGGGAGCGGAGCCGGGGGCCTCGGGGCGGGCCATAAATCTGATTTATTGACCCAACCCCACGGCAGCCGCGGCGCTGGCTGGTGAATAAGTCTTAAATTTCATTGGGTGATAAATACCGCGAGCGAATCAATTTGGTAGAAAAGCTAATTAGCGGCGTGGCCGAGCATCCATCGCACCCGGCGCGTAACTCTGGGCTGCAGCGAGGGATGGGGCCGGGGGTCCCCAAGGGGCCGCGGGGGGATCCTGACGCCGCGCTCCGCTGCAGGTGGTGAAGGTGGTCGGCAGCAACATCTCGCACAAACTGCGGCTGTCGCGGGTGAAGCCGGCGGACGAAGGCACGTACGAATGCCGCGTGATCGACGCCAGCGAGGGCTCGGCGCGGCAGCACAAGGTGAAGGCGTATCTGCGCGTGGAGGCGGCGCGCGGCGCCGGGCATCCCCAGGACACGCAGCCACCCGGCCCGCATCTGCATCACCACCAGCACAAGGCCGGCAGGGAGCTCAGGAAGCGCGCGGCCGACGCCTCCTGCGTGCTGTAGGACTGCCGCGGCCCCACGGACTGACCTCGACGCTGGGGTCCCCCCTCCCGCTCCCGGTTTGCCCCTCCCGGCTTCGCGCTCCCCTTTGTGCTTTGGACCCCATCCGCACCCCCTGTAGGAGGCCCCGTTTAGTTGCTTTGCTCCCTTTCACCCCCACTTTGCAGCCCATCTATCATCCCAGCGGCCATTTTAGGGACTGTATATACTGCCTTCTCCCCTGCTTGCCCCACAGCTGCCCCAGCGTGCCGAGGCCTGAGCCCAGTGCAGGAAGAACGGTGCGGGGAGGAGGGGGGTCTCACTGCCACCCCACTGCCCGCACCCTGGGACCCCACCATGGGGCACCGCCGCTGGGGAGGGGGTTGCAGAGGGGAGAGGGCCTGGGGCCCTATTGCCCTCACACCCCCCTCTCAGCCTGCGCCACCTGCAGCTAATAAAGCTCCTTAACAAATCCTGCGGGCGTCTCTGTCCTTGGAGGCTCAGGGGGGATAAAAGGGAGCACAGCACGGATGAGCCTTGCTGGGGCTGCTGTCGCTGCGGGACTGGGAGCAGCAGGGGGCTGGGGGTGGGCGCGGTGAGAAGCAGGCGTTTGGGTGGGCTCTGCCCTGTGGTTCGGAGGAGCTCCTTCCTGCTGCTCGTTGGCAGAGCTCGGCTCTGCTGCTGTTTATTAAGCCGTGGAGCTCCATTTCCCTCTCGGTGCGCCGATATTAAGCGATTTGTCATGCGCTGGAGCAACAGAAGCCTGGTGTCAGCAGCACTGAGGGCACGCAGCTGGAGTTGGGGGCTTCGCCACGGACAGGAGACACGATCACATCAAGTGAGCGGCACCGGAGCCCATAAATACAGCGGTACTTTGCTGGGGCAGAAATGTGCGCAGCCCCAGCCATGGGGCTCTGCTGGAGGCTCTGCTCCACCACGAGCAGCGGTGGCTCTGCTCATCTCTGTGCGTCGTGCTTGGCTGCTCCCCGCCAGGGAATGCATCTCGGGGTGGGAGGGGAGGATCAGCCAGCGGGTAATAACCGTCTGCAGGAGGAGAGGGAAGAGCTGGGGCTGCGCTGAGGAGAGGAGCAGGCTGCAAATCACCTCAAACGGCGAGCAAACAAATGGCTGTTTGGCGTGGCAATTTGCAAAACCTAGAGGCAGGCTGTTAAAAATAACAGGTTTTATTGGAAGAGATTCATTTCGCCGAGTTGATGGGAAACGTTGGGAGCAGGAGATGGAGCGGGGAAAGAGGGGAGCTGAGGGGCTGCAGCGGGGCTGGAGGCTGCACCCGTGGGCACAGCACTGCCACCTGTAAACAGGCTCACTCTGGCCGTTCCGGTTCAGAGAAAAGCTGCTCACTCCAGCTGCAATAAAGCCAGGGGGGAGACCTGGGCCCGCAGAGCCCTGCAGGACCCGGGGATGGCGGTGCCGGCTCCCAGCGCTCTGCTGCAGGACCGGATGCAGCTGCTGCCCGGTCCCATGTGGTGACATGGCCACAGCCGGTGCCATCTCCTGGCCTTGTGGATCTCCACGGTGCGCTCAGCCTCCGGACGGTGGGTAGCTGAGGAGCAGCACTGGTGCCACCGTGGGCTCTGGCACAAGTGGGTCTCGTGGCTGCGCCTGAGCAATGGGTTTTGAACAGCGCTACAGCAATCCTGAAAATTCTGCAGCAACCCCACGAGGGCTTTGGAGAGCGAAGGGAATGTTTTGCCCGCCTGCCTTCCCTCATCGGGTGATCGGCTCTAAAGGTTCCCTGGACCAAATGCAGCCTGATGTTAAGCACTGCATGTACTTAGGAAGAAGCATGAGGGGTAAAAGCCGAGCTGCAGCCTTGACCTCTTGGTGAAAAGCCACTGAGCTGTGTTCCTCATGGAGAAACAACGGGGCAAAGCCCAAGCGAAACCAAGGTGAGGGGAACCATCTCAACAGCCCCCGTGGTCCCCGTGGCTGCACTGCACTCCAGATGCTCACCCAGGATCCCCAGCAGTAACACACAAAGCTGGTCCCATGTGACAAGCCATTTATTTCATTGCGTTTTCTATTTCTGAGCTTGCTTCTGAAATGAGAGTCGAGATCCGCCCTTCCACGTTGCCAGCATCAAACTTTCACAAGGCTCTGTCTGTGAGCAGTCGGCTGCCAGAGGCCGTGTGGGGTGAGGCTGATGAGTCTGGGGATGGATGGAGCAGTGCCTGCAGGGCTCGGGGCAGCCCCAGGTGAGTGCAGCAGGGCCTGCAGCCTTGCACCAAATGCCATCGTCTGGCCACGTGCTTCTCCTTGGGGTGGGCGTTAAGAATTGGAGAGGTTTGAGAAATAGCCTGCAAGAAATGGCAGGCAATCTGAGAATAAGGGGGACTCTTAAATCACTTGCAAGTTGTAAATCAAGGCTGGCTGTTTATCTAAAGGATCCACCGTGGCTCAACGGCAAGAATCAGGCAGCACAATTCATTTGGCCTGACTTAAATAACTGTAAGGGAAAAACCTTGCTATTGCTAAGGGGATAACAGGATGCTGTTGTTATTCTCAGTAATACTGGTGAGGCATTCACTGTAAATGCATATAACTCTTGTTCTTGATTTCAGTTAATATCAGAAGAGGATTTGTAATGTGCTGAGAGTGCCGCCTCTCCAGGAAGGTTAAGCACTGGTTTTCAGTTGGCAGCGATGTTCCAGGTGGGGACAGGACGGAACAGCGGTGAGGATTAGGGGTGCTGGTCTGGTGCTGCAGGGATGTCACCCAACAATTGAGTGCTGGGAGGTCATGTCTGGAAAACAACTCTTTGTCCTGCAGATCTGGGAAGAGATGTGCTATGACCCCTAGATCTCCTCCAGCACAGTGTGCAAGGTACAGGTCCGGAGGAGCTGGGACAATGCCCCCACCTCACCTTCAAACACTGCTTAAAGAAAACCTTTCACCCACGGGGAAGGTGCCTCAGTCAGTACCCAAACAGGGCCGTGGTTTTCCCTGGAATGACTCCGGGCATTGCTGGTGGGATTCTCCCAGGTGAGCACTGTACGCTGGTGGCTCTCCTCTCCTCTCCTCTGCCAGCTGCTGTGAAGGTCCTCACGGAGGAGGTGCCCTTTGTGCCCCAGCACTCTCCTGTTGCTGCAGTTCCTCCAGCAGAAGCAGGATGTTGTCGGTGAACTCATCTCGCTGCCTCCCCATCCCACGCAGCTTCACAGGCTGCAGGCTGGTGTGGGGCGGCTCGTATGGGTGTGGGCAGCACACCTCAGTCAGGAACAGCCAGGTGCTGTCAGGATCCACACGCATTAAGTGGTGGAAAACGCTTCAGAAAGCAATGGGAAGAAAGGAGAGATGAGTAAGGAGAAAGGTTTTTGATTTACATTCAGTGGGATCATTATAAGCAGCTCTGGAACACGTTGGCTCTGTCTGCAACCTACACAGCTTTCCAGGCTGGGGCACTAAGAGAGCTGAATGCTGTTCTGAGGGTCTTTCTTCCAGTCTCTCCAACTCTGATTTCTTATTAACTACCTCTATTTTTTCTCCCTTCTAACAGCGTTTTCAGAAAGCAGAGTTCTTTCCTTTGCCTGGTGCTTGCTGGCTGTGCTGGTGGGAGCAAACTGCTGCTGATGCAGGGAGCAGCAGGTCCCCTCTGTCTCCCTGGCTTACAGTGGGGACTGCACAGAAATCATCCCCGTTCCTTCTGCCTGGGATGGATCACACCGGGTGAGAACAGTTAATCACTGGGAAGTAAATGGGAGAATGGGGAACGCTGTTCTCCTGCCATCGACCTCCCCAGCACACGCACAGCTTTCACTCTTACATTCACAGGAAGAGCTCCTGGCCCCCAGCTCCTCCCCAAGGGATCTGCTGCTCCCATAGAACTCCACTGCCTCTCATGCCCACAGTGGCCCACGGTGTGGGATCACCTCCTGTAACCCGGAGTGCTGTGCAGCAGCTTAAAGAACAACTTGACTCTTACCATTCCAAACTAACTCTTTGGGTAGTATCTAAGCAACCTGTTTCCATGGCAAAGAAACCTGGGGTTAATCCAGGTTTGTTTTCTGTTGTTGTTGGTTTTTTTTTTTCTTTTTAAGTTAAATATCATTTCATTGAGTGCTGCCTTGTGCAGGTGGCAGTCTTAGTGGGTTTTCAGCCCAGCTTGCAAATGACAGCTGTCAGTAAGAATCCAATAAGCTACACAGTCAAACCAAAGGATGTCTTTAATGCTGTGTAATCAAATATGGTATCTAAAAAGATCCCCCAATTGCTCAGATATGTTCCAGTTGTGTTAGCCAACTGGTTCTTGTGGCACGGGGCAGTGAGGCTATTCTGGTGCCTGGGCTTCTCCCAGGCTCAGAGCAAAGCCATGCCACAAATGGGCTGGCAGAAGAACCAGCCTGTTTGGCTTTTGCAGCTGTGCTGGGTATTAACTGGAGACAGGTCACTGCAGGCTTCAGTATGAGCAGGGAAATTATTTCTGTGCCTTGGAAAAAACATTCCTACCCAGAATGATGACGGAAAGGTCAAATGGTAAACTTCACAGACTGTAAACATTTATTAAAAAGAAGTGTAAATTTCAAAACAGTCACTTCAAACTGAGAAAAAATGTAGAGCTATTTGTAAAGCGCTGACATGGGCCAGTGACAATTTCTTCATCTTTTTTCTATTTTTTTCCTGCAGGGTTTGATGTTTTGTTTTTCCTCAAGCTGAGGAACTTGGGGGTGACACCATTTAGGGAGTTGATCAGATGCTTAAATTTACGTTTTAATTTACACCATTTTCTCCCTCCCCCATCTCATTCCTGACCCCTCACAATGCAGCCTCTCAGCTGCAGAATGTTTGGTCATCTTCCTTGAAGGCATGTTGGCTCATTCTCAATCAAAGCAAAGCTGTCCCTATGTTCTTTGCTTTTCCCAAACCTTGGTGTTTTTGTTTTTTAAAACAAGATTTGGGTAATATTTATCTCCTGGAATACTACCAACAGTCATAGTAAAGCCCTGCTTTCCCTGCCTCAGACATGCTGGAGTTCTTTTTTCCCCAGCATCTATTTTTGCCCGTTGGGTTCTGCACAAAGCTGCATTTACCAAATTCACTTACTCCCACTGCTTCATCCAATAAAACTACAGGGTCCCATAAATGGGATTAAATGGCCTCCCTGGAGCACCGTAACATTCCTGGAAGACGAAAATTATTTACTTTTTTGGTGATGGCAGCACCTTGGCCCAAAATTGCTGCTCAGCACTTCGCTACAGAAGCTTCACTTTAAAATCAGGCTTAGACAACGAGAGGAGTTATTGCAGCTGGCTTTGGATGAGCTGACCTTCCTCCTGGCAGGTCACAACTCATGAGTTGTGTAAGAAACCAAAAAGGTGAGCAAAAACCAGTTAGCATAAATCAGCTCGGCACGTGGGTTCCAGACATCCTTTTACCCTGTATGATTTTGGTAGTGATAAAGCTGAGTTATGTGATGTGTGTTGGCACTCGGGCTGCAGCTGAGATTAGTTCTGTTCTATCTGTTTTTTGAAGCATTCAAATTGCAGAATATTTCATGTAGCAGGCTGATAATTTGCCCTTGCCTAAATGCACATCATATGGCTAATTCAGTATTTCCCCCCCTCCATCCCTAGTGTGTGTGTGAGAAATTGCACAGCTTTTCAGCCTGCTTTGTTAATGATTTAAAAGCTTAAGTTTCCAAACAGATAAATCCTGGTGTTCTGCTTTCCATGCCAGCGTTGCTTACACAGATGAACATTATATTGTATCAAGGATACGCAAGCCTACAGCAAAGAACCCCTTTGCAGAACAAATGCTGCTGAAGCCTGCTGCGATGCCATAAAAGCCACTAAGGTAAAAATAAACTGACTCTCACCAACTCCGGAATACAAACAAAGGTATGGCTCCAGCTTCTGAGAGCTCTGTCTGTCTCAGCTGCTGCCCAGCCACACAAAAGCTCTCGCACACCCCTGGGAGGTCTGCACTCAGGTGAAAGGGAGCTGACAGCTTTTCCCTTTTTAACAGCCTGCCCTCTGAAATCTGCTGTGCCTGCTGAACCTGCTCGCAGCTGGCTGCCTCTCCCATTAGGGGAGGGAAGGTTGGCCACACAAAGAGGGTGGCTCTTCCTCATCCTTCAGCAGAAACAGAGACATGTGGCTTTCTTATTCGTTTTCTATGTTCCATAACTGGACACATTTTGTCTGCTGAAATGTCTGCCCTTGTTTCCAGGTGACAACATATGGCAGTAGTGATTTCTTATCCTGACAGCAGGAACATGTTGAGCAGGATTTTGAACAGCAACTAGCAAAGTGTGTCTGTCAACGCTTCATAGGGCTAATGCATGTACACCTAAACTGTTTGTGCTCTTTTAACCTCTCCCAGCCTTCAAAGAGCAAGACTGGTGCCAAGACTGACAGCAACCTAAGCAACACAGGTCCACCTGGCTGAGCCTGGGGGGAACAGGCCTTTTTTCCTGCCTAGCTACGGGCTGGCAGTGGAAGAGGTAAGCCATTTAGCTGGACACCACAGCAGAGCTGTTCTTCTGACAGGTCTGATCCACATGGATAATTTATTTTGAATAACACCTGAGAAATTCTATGAGAGACTCTTTTCTATGAGACGTAGATGTGCTGGGAAAAGGAATGAGAAAGGAGCAAGAGGAAAGGGTTTACTGCGTTTCCCCCTCTCCCCAAATTACTTGTACACCAGATAAATCTGCATTTAAGAGGCATTACCTCTGGGCAGCTTCTTGCAACTTCATGGGTTGCTTGGCACTGAGGTAAACCAGGCAAGCATCTGCCACTTTATTCAGGTCACTCTCACCTGCAGAAATGGAACAGAAAAGAAGGGTAGGAGGTAACCTACTCAGCTGCTACTACCTAACAAAATCTGCTCTAAATTGGCAGCAATGGGCTTCTGAGCCTTTGAACTGTCTGACCCAGAGCTCTTCTGACCTCTCCTCTTGAAAATCTTGCTGTGGAGCTAGGAAAGCAATCAGGAGTATTGAGAGAAGAAAATAGCAACCAGCCAGCAAACCTTCTCCCTCATCAAAGTCAGCTCCAGAAATTTAACCTAGAAGAATTTCAGAGAGTTTCATTCCATAGAAGAATAATATGCTGCATATAAAGGGTCATCCAGAGAGATACCTCAAAATGGAACCAGTCAGCTTAGCCAGAAGTTTCATCTGGGTGCTGGTTTTCAGTTAAGAACAAAGCAGGTCTGACTGCAGCAACTCAAACATTTCACTTCGTATACATTCTAACACGCATTCTAAAGCACACATAAGAAGAGTAGTCAGATTCTGTGTAGCACTGGGAAAATCTCTGTTGGGGAGTAAAGAGTAACAAGACCCTCTAGAAAAAGGACATATTAAGGCCCAACAGGACCTGGGTGGAATGAATCTGGAGATCAGTCTGTGGGGCACCAGAAGAGTGGGAATCAAGCGCAGGCCTGGTTGGTCACGACAAAAGGGGTTACATCAGACAGATACCACACAGTCCACACTTCCCCTGGTACTCACCCATGTCCAGCTTCTCACACAGGGAACCCAGTCCCTGCAACACAGCGAGCTGCAACTTGAAGGCAAGCGTGTGGTTGTACACAGGCCCAGCTCTAGCACTTGCTGCAGCTTGGCTGAGGAGGGAGCTGGTCAGCTTAGGCAGGACATCTTTGGAGAATCTCTGCCTCAAAAAGTCCCCACACTTTTGTGCCAGGGTACACAGCACCTAGTGGAGAAACTTCAGTTACTGGAGGTTAAGTGCACCTACAGGTCTGTGAGTTGGCTGCTCGAGATTACTGCACTCAGCAGCACCGGCAGCTCTCTGGATAATACATTCTCTATTGATTATTTTTACAGCAGGAAGGAATGTGACCACACCTGCCACCACCTCCCACGTAAAGCAAAAGATAAACGTTTGACAGAGGTGAGCTGCATCTTGCTGCTCAGTTTCACACTGTTAACTTCCTGGGACTGCTCTTCTCTCCTCAGCAAGGCAGAGGTAAGGGTGGTTTGTGAGGGCCTATTCAGAACTGCTAGAGGAGCCTCTCATGGAAGATGCTTTTCAAGAGTTAGTCCTGCACAGTGATCTTGCCCTTGTTTTAGAGCAGGCACATGTGATGTATGGCTACTCTGAAATTCTAGTGCTTGGCTTCTTGAATTTGGGGAATCAAAACTTTCCTTTTATTCACACTGAAGGATTTGAAAATGAGTCTCATTCTGCACAGCAGAGGAAGCCCAGTGAAACTCTGGAGCTGTCAACCTCAGGCAATGCGCTTTTTTGTGCAACTTGTGATTCAGGAAGAGAATGCTGTCAGTTGGCATGGCCAGGAAATCTTTTAAAATGTTATTATGAGGCTAAGTCTGCACTTAACCTCTTCCCTCCCCTGCCAAAGTTCCAATTGTAAAACGTTCCCCTCTCTTCAGTCTAAGACTTCCAAAGGGGGTTGCTGAGACTGTGCTTCCAGCAAGGGTAGGCTGCACTGTATGGTATCAAGATCTTATCTGTGGACATGCTGTGGTTAAGAGGGCTACAAACCTACCCAGTGTAGGGAGGTGATCCTGTTTTCTGAACCACATTTAAAAAAAAAATATAATTCCATAAACTCAGAGTTTCTCTCACTGGCCACAATAGCTTCTGAGCTTGAAGGCTGTTGGCAAAGATTCACTGTTGTACCTTGAAGGCTCTCAGCACTGCCAGAGGGTCATCGCTAATCAGCCGAGTGACAAGAGCTGGCCAGACACGATGAGCCATGGGAAGCAGATGGTTTCCGTGAGGATGCAGCACAGTTACACAGAGCTCCAGCACATCCAGGACCTTGTGCACAAGGGATAGGAAACAGACTTTCAGAACATTGCAGCACCAGGCGTTCAGGTGGATGCCCAGCAACACAGCAGGGAGCAAGGACAAAGAAAGATTCTAACACAAAAGAGTACAGTTTCACCTCAGCATGAGCTGGGATAACTGAACACTGCACAGAGCTTTGGCCTGCTCTGAAATCAACAAGCAGCCCAGTGATGTAACTCGTGCATGGCTACAAGGCCAGGCAGAAATAAGGACAAGATTTCTAGCCAGATCCTGCAGGCTGAGCTGTGCACTAGGACCCCACTGTTCCTGCTGCACAGTAGCAGGATCACCTCATAGGGCTGAGGCTGCTGTAGTAAGAATCTGGGTTATGCCTCACTGCTGCAGTTTTCTGTCTTGCTTTGCAGTTTAAAAGGAGGACACCTTCAAAGGATTTTATAATTTAAAGAAAGAAAAAAAAAAAAAAAAAGCCAGGCTTCTAGCTTTGCTTATCACAACCCCAGCAACTTCTGAAGTGTTTGTTAGTCTGTGAAGTCTACAATCTGAAGTAGGAGGATGGGACAAAGATGCTTCTCCTTCCTCCACCGAAGGCTGAGGATTCACTACTCTGAGCACCAAGGAAATGTGCTTGTCACAAAGCCACATGCATATCACATACAGCCTGGCTGCCATTCCTAGCACAGAATACTTTCAGAAAACTCCCTCCCTTTTCTTGCTGACACTTGGAGGGCCTGAATAAGCATATGTTAGCACTAGTCTTGAGACAGCAGGAAGCCCCACGTGCAATGTGTACACATTGAGAAGGCTACCAGCCCCTCCATGGGCACCACTGCCCCCTAAAACACTGTTCACTCACCTTCAGCCGCACACGGAGGTTCCTGTCAGACAGCAAATGGATGCACCTCTCCATCACATCTTTGGCCAGCTGAGCGTGGCTTGGCAGTGGAGTTTCTCCTTCTGCATCAGAGTTGCTCGGCTCGGGCTTAGCAATGGGGGAAACCTTGTCTGGAGGACAAAACTGTTACTGAAACCATGAAAATGACTTGGAAATTCTGGGAGATCAGAAAACCCACCCACGGCTACTCTGCAAATTCCCAAGTGAGACCTTTGGCAGTTCTGAGCATGTTTAGATACAGCCAAGTATGTGCTTGAGCTCTGCGAGTTAAATGGCAGATTCAGACTGTGGGACTGAGGAAGTTTTGCTTTCTTTACTGGACAATGCAATTGGTCTGACATTTGCAGTCTCTCTTCACCACAGACTTCTTCATTTCCCATTGATTTTTATTAAAAATGAAAAGCTTGGATATTTAAAGATGAAGTATTTAAAGGTCAGGATTGCAGCATAGCCCAGTAAAAACTACAAAGTTCCCTACATGAATGTCTGCAGGGCCTTCCAAGGCCAGGTGGGAAAGAAGTAGCAGCATTATGAGACAGGAGAAAATGGTATAGGTGTTCCTGAGGGAGGGTGAGGAAGCTAAAATTGGATTCTGTTACAAGTTAGTGACAGGATTCTGAAAAGATGTAAGTTTGGGTCCTGGACTCTGTTACAGTGGTCGTTTATGAGTGAGGAAATACACTGTTTTTTTTCTCCCCCAAGAACAACAAAGCAAGAACACCAAGCAGCACCTCACATGAGCTACAATCAGCTCAGAGCAAACCTGAAATTGTCATGAGCACATCAGTCTTTCAACCCCATCCAGAGACCCTCAACTGACGGAAGGAAGCCTCAGAAATCACCGTCTTTCTCTCAGCTGAAGATACTCAGCTCCAGTACTGACCTGCCTCCTCGTCACTCGAGTCAGAAAGGTTGCCCTCTGCAATCTGCTTCTGCTTGACGTAGTCGAGGAAGAATCGCTCCATTTCTTGACTTGTTATCTCCTGCTGTACCTGGGACAAAGTCCTGCTCTGCCCCTCCACAGCCTGCCTCTGCTGGTGCTCCTTGCTGCAGGACGGCCCAAACCACTGGACTGCAAAAGAACTGGTGCATCACTAAGCATTCATAATTCCTTCCTGCAAGACAACAAGCTGTCACAGTTTCCTTGAGATGAATACGACTTTTAGGCGTGGGATTGAAGTACATAACCAGGCAGAAGCTGTTGCATCCCTGGGACCTCCTGGGACTGTCAATACTCAGCAATAGACCCCACGTGCTTCTACAGAACATTTATGGGAGGAGTAAAATTACCCTTTTTGAACCACATCCCCGTTACTCTGCAGGCCAGAAAGTGGTTATGATTATTGCCCATAAGCAAAAAAACTGGTTATTATTGCCCATAAGCGAATGTTGCAGTACCTCAGCTACTTGAAACTTCCCATGGCAATTCCAAATGCCAAAGCCAGGGACCCTTAGTCACAGCAACACTGAATTATGAAAAGTAAACATCGCTTAGATACCTAGAGCTGCCATTAAGGAGTGCAGGACACCGAGGAAGGTAGAAGCCTGGTCACTGTAAGACTGATCTAGTGCAGACAGGACATCTTGAATAACGTCTTCTACCAGTGGCAGCAAGCTGGCATCCGAGTGCCTCAGCATCGTGCTCAGGACCTGGGCAGCATGTGGCTGGTGTGCCACCTGACGCAAGTTCAGGGAAATCCCATTCACCAGATAGTCAGAATTCTCATTAATCAGACTCTGCACAGAGTCATAACCGCAGGCCTCGCATATGTCTACCAGCGTCCCCTGTGCTGTCTCACTGATGAGCAGAGTCTTGTCACCAGCCTTTTCCAAGACTGGGTAGAGAGCTGACAGCAGAAGCAAGCGGAACTCTCTCCCCAGGACAGCTGCAAAGCATCCGACCCCCTCCAGCTGGATGCAGAGCTGCCACACGTTGCTGTTCATGGTGCGAGTCGTTACGTGAGGGTCTGGGGATGGCAGAATGCTGCTGCATGCAGCTCCCGGGAGGGCAGCAAGTCCTGAGCGCGACACAGTTTGCTGCTCGTGGCTGATTTCCTCTGTGTCAATGCTAGTGACCAAATACCAGTTTGCCTGGTCTGTGTACTCCTCAAGAATGGACGTTACGGACCCTTTGAGATCATCCATGCTCAGTGAAACTTCCCTTTCCTGAAGGACATCCACCCCCACGCCAGCAGCTCCCGCAATCAGCTCATTGAGGACCATGGCAGCCTGCTTTCGGTACACGGCAGACTCGCTGTACAGCCCCATGAAATGGTCCACAAGCAAATAGATGTCCCCATAGTAGCCGAGAACACGACAAACTTGCTGAAGGAGATGGAAAATTTTTTCCTCCGTGAAGAAGCGGAAGTATTTTCTTTGGCTTCTGCCCTTCTGCACACCGTGCTGCGTGGAGCCTGAGGGGTCGTACCCACCCCCGCAGCCCCAGCGTCTGTTTTCCACTATCTTCACATCCGTCACATCCAGCTCCAGAACCTGCATCAGTGCTTTGGACAGGCGGTGGAGGTGGGATACGGAGTTGAGGACAATGTTAATCTTGGGGCCCAGCAGCTTCAAGTAGCCGAGTAATAAGCTCAAAGTGGAAAACTTGCCTGCGTCATCCTGAGAGTTCATCAGGCGAGGAAGGGCCGTGGCGAGGGAATGGAGGTTCTCCGAGAGGACGTCAGCGAGAGCCCTGCTCTGTGCTATCACCTGCCGCTCCGCAATGCCCTGCAGCACCTCGTTACACCTGCTTTGCACTTCGCTGTTCTCGTCGTTAACCAGCCCCACCAAGGCCTTCAGAAGGTGGGTGAACGAGTCCGCCAGCGACAGCCTGCAGTTGCTCAGCAAGTGATGGACAAGCTCCACCAGCTCCAGCCTCACTCTCCAGTGAGAATGAACCGAAGAAAGCTCGACGATTTTACGAAGGAGGAGGGAGAGTTTTTCTGAGGTGCTTTTGCTCCATTCGGGCCCTCTGTGGACCATCAGTTCCGCTATCCCACTCTGTTCTACCGACGGCTTTTTGTTCTGCTCCGGGACTCTGGCTAGCTGCTCATCAGCCATCACCAAGCCAACGACCCGATAGAAGAGCCCGATGGCTGAAACGGTGATCCTGTGCCCTTGTTTGACATCTCCAGCAATAATCCGAGACAGCGCGAGAGAAACGCCGGGCAGGAAAGAAGCAAACAGATCCCCGCATCGCTGCGCCTGCTCCTCGCGCAGCCACCGGCGCTCCCGGCACTCGCCCTGCAGCAGGAGGGCCCGCAGGCACTCCAAGGCGGACAGCTTCACCTGCCTCGCCCTCTCTCGCTCCGCCAGACCCAGCAGCAGAGACACGGCGAAGCCGAGGAGCGGGAGGCACGAAGGCCGGTACAGAGCGGCGGCGGCATCGCCCCGAGCGGAACGCAGCAGGGCGAGCAGCGCCCGCAGCGCGGCCAGCCGCAGCTCCTCGGCCGGCGCCGGGGCCCCGCGCGGGGCGGGCAGGCAGGAGCACAGCTCGGACAGCAGCTCCCGCAGCAGGCGCGGGTTGGCCACGCGGGTGCCGAGCAGCACCGCGCGGAGGCACCGCAGCACGCGCTGCTGCACGCGCTCCCGCCTGGGCCCGGGCGCCTTCAGGGCGAAGCGCAGCGGGAACAGCACGTATTCCTGCAGCTCCTGCAGGGCCCCCGCGCCCACCGCCGCCAGCCGGGCCTCCAGCTGGGCCACGTTCTCCACCGTCTGGGCCTTGGTCAGCTGCACGCAGGCGGGGCGCAGCGCCCCGAAGGCCTCCTGCGGGGTGTCGAACGCGGCCATGGCGCGGCGCCCCTCGGAACGGAGCCCGCGGCGGGGCAGCGCCTACCTGCTCCCGTAGCGAGGCCCTCGCGTGCGGGAAGTGACGGGGGCGCGGCGCGGGCTGACGGCGCGACAAACGGCCCGACGGAGGTCGGTGGGGAGAGCGCCGTCAGAAAAGTCGCGGTGGCTCGCACTGCGCGTGCGCGCTCTCATAGAGAAAAAAAAAAAAAAAAAGGCGCCGCGGGCTCCGTCGGCGGGCCGCGCATGCGCCTCACGCCGCCCTCCCTCCCCGCTCGGCGGTCGCGGAGCCGCCTGTCCCTTCCGGCGCCCCGTAGGCGCTGCCCTTTGACCTCGCGCGGCGGGGTGAGAGGGTGGGCGGCCATCTTGTGGCACCGGGTTGCCGTCGGTGCGGCCGCGTCGCGCCCTCCCCCGGGCGGAGCAGGCCCGGCGCGGGGCCGGCCCGCCGCCATGTCCTCCTTCTCGGAGTCGGCGCTGGAGAAGAAGCTGTCGGAGCTGAGCAACTCCCAGCAGAGCGTGCAGACGCTGTCGCTGTGGCTCATCCACCACCGCAAGCACGCAGGGCCCATCGTCTCCGTCTGGCACCGGGAGCTCCGCAAAGGTGGGCGCGGAGCGGGCCCGTAGCCCGGGGCTTCCCCTCGTCCCGCCCGCCTTCACGTCCATCCCCGCTGTGGGCCGCCTCCCGTCTGCCTACGCGGGGCCGGGTCTGTGCGGCTGTGGCCTGAGGCGGTGCTCCCCGGTCCTGGCACTCGTAGGGAGAGCAGAAGGCGGGGATTTGGGAAGAGAATGGAAGCTTTTGGTTTTGAGCCGTAGAACGATTGGGTTGGAAGAGGCCTTACAGTTTATCTGGTTCCAACCTCCTGCTCTAGATAGAGATGCCACCTGCTAAATCGTGGGTTTGGATCTCTCTGTTGCTGAGCTGTACAGAGGCACTCAGAGTTAAGCAAAGTAAAAGCAGAGTTCTGTGAAGCTGTTTGTTAACGCTGTCCAGGAATGCTCTGTACTTGTGTTTAGAGCTGGACTGGAGAAGTTTGCCTTAGGAAGCACCACTGACTCCCCAGAAAGCTTTGCAGTGAGTTTATGGGGACTCTGGCGGTGCTCCTGAAGGAGCTCTGCAAGCAGTTGCTGCCACCTCTGACATCCTGTGTGATGCTGGAGGAACCTCCCCAGGACCATTGGTTGGTGCCCCTTCCATGCAGAATGGGCTTCCAGAGGTCTCAGTGAGGCCTGCTATGAGAACAAGAGCTGTTCTCTCTCTCTACTGCTGTGCCCAGGAGAGCAGCTTCTCCCATGGCTTCTGCCTGTGGTGAAATAGGGTCTGGTGGTGCCGCAGTGGGAAAAGTTATGGGATCCGTTATTTCAAAATAGCATTGTCTAGAAAAACATCTGACTTTCTGCAATGGTATTCTTCTGCAATTTCATTCAGTTCTGAATTATGTTGCATACCAAGTTGTTGGTTTTGATTTTTTTCCTGAAGCTAATGAATAAAAAAAAAATCTTACGACATTACACGTGGGTTAGAGCAGCTCTTTTTAAACTTTCCTAGAATTAAACTTAGTGTTTTCTTCAGAGATGAGGTGTTATGCACAAAAAAGCTTAAACTCACGTTTGTTTTATGAGTTAACTAGGGGAAACCAAAATAAAACACAGAATTAAAGAGATTAAGGACTGCTTGACTTGAAAGCCTCTGATTTGTCATGGTAAAATTGAAATCTTTTTAGGCTTGTTTTTAGGCGAAAAACCTGTAAGTCACTTTGAAAATAATGCCAATGATTTGGGGTCAAAGAATGAGAAATAAATGCAATTTCTTTTTTTTTTTTTTTTTTTTTTTTTCCCCTCACAGCAAAATCAAGTAGGAAACTTACTTTCCTATACTTAGCAAATGATGTCATCCAGAACAGTAAGAGGAAAGGTCCTGAATTTACCAGGGAATTTGAATCTGTTCTTGTGGATGCTTTTTCTCATGTTGCCAGGTATGTTGTTGCATTTTGTATTTCTTCAACTTTTCTCGATAGGTTTGTGTTCTTGTAATTCTGAGTCTAATTAATTGACTTTTTTGAAGGACTGGGAATGTTCCCACCCTGTCTCTAATAGAGATTGGGTTCAGCCTGCTTTGCACCTAAGAACTGTTTCATGGTCGTATTTCTCTGTGGGGAAATTTGTATGAAGTTGTGAGGCAGCTGATTCACATTCAGACATCTGTGCTTTCTGTGCAGCTCCTGTATGCTTTATTTTAATTGTTACCAGAAGATCTTGAAGTTCTGTTCCATGAGTAGTAAAACTGAACAGTTGCATCTGTTTGCTGAAGCTGCTTAATGAATACCTTTTCTTCATTGCTGGAAATCTCTAAAACAGACCTGGTATCTCAGGTTGCAGCTTCCTCATTATTCTTCTGGCTTGGGTGTACTTTCTTTTGTTTTATTGGTTGTTTTAATGGTTATCTGATCATTGGCTTCCTTGCTAGATAAAGGAAGGATTTCATACATAAAAGGGAAGACATGAGGCAGCCACAGTTCTAGCAAGGATAAACTATTGCTTAGTTAAGATTTCCTCTAGTGTAATAAGTCTTATTATCTCAGTTAAACAACTTTAATGTTCTGTGTATTTAGTGGTATATTGTTCTGGATGGCTGTCTAACTTTCATTGTGCTAAATGAGTATGTTAAAGTGCCTAATGAGCCAAACAACCTGCTTTTTAATTGGGATGCTATTGACTGAAACAACTGTTTCAAGTTAACACTCTGAATTGTAAGCATGGTAACTTGAAGGTGTTTTATAACTGTTCTTGGAAGTTCTGAGAGATGTTGGGTTCCTTCCTTGAAAGCTGTTCTTGCCTGTACTGTGGAGTAAGAATGTGGGATGCTTTCAGGCAAACTTTGGTTCCAGTAAAAGGGAAAAATTGATCACACGTTTTACAGAGTTGTCTTAAACAGTGAGAGAGAATCTCTCCAAATATGTGAGTATTGCCATGGATGCAGGTGCCAGCTTGGAAGATGCACTCTTAAAATACTCCATATGTTTTTCAGCTGAACAATAATTATTTTCTGATCTTTGAGCAGAGAAGCAGACGAGGGCTGCAAAAAGCCCTTGGAACGATTGCTTAACATCTGGCAAGAAAGAAGTGTGTATGGCAGTGAGTTCATACAACAACTGAAACTTTCTATGGAAGACTCCAATAGTCCCCAGACTAAAGGTAAATGCATGCGTTTTTTGTTGAGTATTTTATTTTTTAGATACAGAGTGATGGTGAGAAGTTAAGCGCTGGGTTGCTGTAGTTGGGTTGTTTTCAGAGTTGGTTGTGGAGATTTGTCAGAATTCTCTCGAGAGAAGTGTGATTCTATAAAACTTGCTGTTCTGGTTTGCAGGTGTGTTGCCCTGTAGCTGTTAGTAAGCCTCCATGTAATTTCTGCCTCTGCACATGCAGGTGGAATGCACCAGGGCTGGTGTGAAAACAAGCAGGCAGGATGTAGGGAATTGTTGTGTTCACAGGAGTTCGACGTTGTCCTGCTCTAAATGTCTGTGAGTAGTTAGCTGGGTTATTATGGTGGTTCCTTTTGCATATTTACATTTTATTACAATTTGGCAAGGGCTTTTTAATAAATGAATATGTTGCATACGTTCCCAGAAGCTTATGTCTTTTTTTCTTATACCAGCTGGAGTCATCTGAGGAGAAAGTAATAATTTTCCATAATTTCTTATCATTAGAAAGATGAGAAACTTAGTGTAAACTTCTTGTATTTACTGTATTTTTATAGTGCTTTGACAGATACTGCCTGTTCTGTTGTGTCTAACAGTATTTACTGTGTTTACTATAATGAGGAACGGGTGGCAATAGGATGCTTGACCTGTGGAAAGTGAAGGTCATTAAAAATGACAAGTGTTCTGGTCAAGGGAATTTGTACACTCTGCAGCTGAAGGTGGTGTCAGCATCTTTGTATAAGAGTCAGATTGATGCTTAGACCACATTTTGCTTGGTTCCCATAGCAGTATGATGCTTTGTGAGACAGCTTCATTATTAATAAAGTACTCTTAGGCCATTCTTAGATGGTAAAAACAAGGAAGGTACATCTAAGCCTTCTGCCGAGGTTGGTAATCGTATGGAATGAACTATGGAATGAACGTGAGGGCATGAGTAAAGTATGTGAAGATGTCTAAGGCTGCAGTTTGGAGGGTTTTCAACTGCTTCAGGCAAAATTACTGAATGGGTGCTTTAGCAGCTTACAACAAAAGCCTTCATACGTAGTGTCTGCTTTTTTTTGGAGCCCCGACCTGACCTTTTTCTGGAGCAGCTGACCTGACCCCAAGGCTTTTCTCTTCCATCAGCACCTCCCACGCAGGTCTCCGTTCTGGGGCTGGGAGAAATGAGGGGAAATGAGTTCTGGGAGGGCTGAGACAGTTATGATCTGGAAGTGGAACAGTTCATTTTGTGTTCTTTCCAGACTGGGCGCGAGGCCTAAGACAACTGTTTGTCAGGAAAGGATGGAACTTAACATTCCTGACTTCTTTTCAAACTGATTAACTCGAAACTGTTGATTTCCTAGGTCACCTAGATAAATGTTTCATTTTTTTAGCTAAACAAAATGATACAGTGCATCCAAGAAACACAGCTGTGACTTCCAGGTGAACTGGCAGTGAACTGATGTTGGGTGTCATTGGCTGTTAGAAGGTATCAATCAGTGCTGCTACTGTTATCTTTTGAACTTAACAGTTCATAGGAAATGGAGCTCCTCTGGAGTGTGAGAGCTTTGTGGGAAAGAGTGAAAATGCTGTTGTTCAGTTGGTGAGGACCTTAGTATTTGGCTGGGTACTTGAAGACATAAATATGCAGTTTTTTATTTGAGAGAACAGCACAGGCCTCTTCAGAAGTGTATTGCTGCTTTGTCAGCTCACTATGGTGGATTTTCTCTCCTTTCTTTTTTTTTAATCAATTTTTGTTCCTCAGTTGAAAAAACCCTTGGAGTTCTGAGGTTTCTTTCCTTGTTTTGGCTGCCATGTTTTCAGATGCAGCTTCATCGTGGTGAGGTCTCATTTCACATGGATTGTGTGTAGCCTTTAGATGAGCTGGTGTTTGCCTGGTGTCTGGTAGTCAGTTATCTATTGCAGAAGGCTTTGATGTAGTTACTCTATTCTCTTTTCAAATTGGTGAACGTAATCAAGGTGGATGATGGCTTGTTTTACAGGTGTAACATGCATTATGACAATGAGAGGTGATAGTCCTCCACAGCCCTTCTGTCTGCCTGCTTTTGTGAGCATCCGGGGTAGATGTAGCTCAGAGATGGGTAGGTAGTGTCACCATCTTCAGATTGGTGCAAACTTAAGGCTCTTCAAACCTTTAACAGCATAAGAACATCTGGTCCTGTGACAAGGAGTATGCTTTTGTTCAGCCGAAGGCATGGCAACTGGTGTATGCAGATAGTTCTCCACGTTTTTTCATATTGCAGCATGACTGAGTTGTTAGGTGCTGCTTTCTGAAGAGGATGGCTCTGCTCTGGTTGAAGAACACCAGTTGTGTTTGGAGTTGTGAAAGTTGCCAAAATTAAGGAGACTCCCGTATCAGAGAGGAAAGACATCTTTAAGGTTTATTGGTGAATGTTCCAATGGTGCAGCCTGCTTCTTGTCACCGTAGTAGCAGTGCCTCAGATAGACATTTGTTCGTTTTGTACTGGGTTGAGATTAAAAAAAATCCAATGAAATGATTATTTTTAACAGAGCAAAGTTTTAAATTCCTAGTTATCCTGTTCAGTATGTTCCTATCCTATGTTCGACATAGGATCCACAGTCAGTTTCTCTATGCTGTGCATATGATCCCGGAGTGAAATCAAAGAAGTATCTTTACCTCTCAAACCAGTCTGCAGGCAACAGGAACAAAGAGGTGGGTGGCCTGGGTGGGAAGATCTGCTGCTTTGCCAGCTTGTAGGAAAAGTCTTTCTTTGTCAGTGAAGTATTTGACACTGTTAGCTTTCTCTAGCCACAAGAGATGATTTGAAGGCTGAAAAGCCAGTTGGTGGAGGAATACCTTTACAATTCTCTCTGGATTTTCCTGGCACTACAGCAGCAACAAGATCAACAGCAATCTGGAGATTCACTGCAGAGCTATTATGACAGCAATTGTCAGTTATTTTGGAGGAAAAAGAGCTTTGCTCTTTCTAAGGCTTTTAGGGAGCAGTTCAATTTCTGAGCTGCGAAGAAGACCCCAAAGGAAGCAGGAAAACTGAAATCCACTTGAGTAATGGCTTCTGTCGTCTTAATGTTGGTGTCAACAGCAGGCTCTTGATTTTCCTGGAAGTACCTTTCCATCTTCCACAGGGATACCCTGATTGTTTCAGCAGCTGTGTGCAATTCACTGCTGTTGTATTCTGATTGGTGTTAGATGCTCTTAGTGCTTTCTCTCTTGTTGGATTTGACAGGCTTTTTCATATATGTAGATTGCAGTGGATAGATTACTTCTGACTTCTAGTTGTGTTTTTTTTTGAAGGGTACCCAGGCACAGTATGATATAGTTTATGCCTGACATTCTGTTGTTTCAGGGGTCCCTTTCAACCATATGCTCTTGAGTTCACAGATAAGTGTATTTTTTCCTGTTGTGATGAAATGGAGGTGGTAATTCCATATTCTCCAGGAAGGTCTTTTACTACCCATGTTTACCAGTGCTGAAGGGGGAAAAACAAGTGCCACAGTCCACACTTGTCATGCTACTCATGCTCAAAATGCTACTGCAAGGCAGCCTGCTTTGCTCCTTTCTCACCTGACCGCGGTGCCCCTTGGCTGCCATGCCCCCCTCATGGATTGGCTGCTTTTGGGGCAGCCCAGCTGGCTGCTGTTACTTAAGGCTGTGGGTGTCCATGCACCTATCTTCTGTAGAGTCTTTTCAGTCAAACTTGTTCAGACAGAATTCAATGGAATGCCAGATCCTCTGTTAGTTGTTACCAAACATAAAACTGTGTCTTGTGGTAGAACAGTTGGCTGCACAGCAGGAGCTGTTTTTCAGCAATTTGAATCTCCATTCTCATTCATGTTTTTGCTTCTGTGTGTGCTGTGGTCATTCATTCTTGTATTGATTATCTTGTGTTTATCTTCTGTTGGTTAATTACTTTATGCTAAGTGCATACAAGTGGTAAATACTGAGGGCTCCATTGGCAAGGTTTGATTCCACGATGTTCCCTGGACTCTGTCCCCTGCTTTTTTTACAAATGAGCCTGACTTATAAATTGTGGTGGCAAGTCTGAGGAATGGTCTGTCTTCTGAAAGCTCTGTAATTGGATCAAAGGCTGTGTTAAGACTTCTGACTCATTTAATAAACTGTCTTCTCTTTCAAGGCAAGATATGCTATGCTAAGGTTCATTCACCCCACTGTCTTGCTTTATGAAATTATTTCTGAAGTGTTATAGGTTTCCTGCTGGGAGATTGGTTCATGCTCTGCCCATAGCTGCTGCTGCCATCACATCATGCTGCAGAGCTTGAGTTTGACAGAGCTGTCCTGGAGTCTGTTGTGATGGAAAAGTGAAAGGTTGAATAACCAGCAGTTACTCAACTGATTGTGGGACTACGGCGAGCCTATGCTTGGTGCAAAAAAGAACTTGAAATTCTTCTGTGCATGTGTATCTTAGGATCCATGCTTCATTTCTACTGGTAGAAAATCCTTCCCAGCATAGATAGTATTAACTGGGGAATCCTAGCAGTGTTGATGACCTGTCATTTATAGGTATATTAGGGCATTTAGTTGTCTTTCCTTCCAACATCGGAGGCTCAAAGACGTGCACTGTAGATACTGTGATAGGAAGACTGCAATCTTGTAGTTTGAGTATGTGCATGTGCAGAGAACTGTGAGGGTAAAATCAGCCTGTTCTTGCTCTTTTGTATTTGATTGTTTGGAATGTGATGTGAGTGTTAGAGCCTGTCTGTGGTCATCCTTCTTTTTAGAGAGGCCTAAGCCTCAGAGCACAGGGTGTAGTTTGTTTTGAAGTAGAGATGGTGAACGTGGACAGATCTGGTATCCAAATGAGTTGCTCATGTGTCTTTAGTTGCAGAAGAGAAGAAGTCGTCTTTGAAGCGGACTTTTCAGCAAATACAAGAGGAGGAAGATGATGATTACCCTGGGAGCTACTCACCCCAGGACCCCAGCGCTGGGCCACTGCTGGTAGGTGGGAAGGAGTTGGAGTGGGAGAAGTTCTGCAGGTCTCCTCCCGTGTGGTCCCACCACAAGGTGGAGCTCCCAACAAGTAAAATGCATTGGATGGGGAAGTTCAGTTGGGGGTTGAAACGTCAACGTGAAATGGAACAGATTCTTCTTTTGTGTTTGAACACTGTGCCAATTCTAAATGATTTCAGGTAGTCCAAACTAAGATCTGAATATTGATACCAGTAAAGAATTGCAAAGGACTGCTAGAAGAACAAACTATATTTTAAATCTTTCTGAAATCAACATGTGATCTCTTAAACCTAATGCTTTGACAGTAGTAGAACTAAGTGTTTGGTTTGCTGTTTTTTTAATTGGTAGGACGTATCTCCAGTTTTTTATGAAAAGCTCAAGCTTTGCTAGGTTTGATGGGAGTTGTTAGGAAAATCAGGTGTTTTTTTTTGAGGCTGATATGTAAGGAGTGTGGAAACAATGGGAGTGAAATAGAGGATTGTTCTGACCATTTAAGGCTACAAAATACACAGTGGTTTAACATATGTTCATTTGAAAAGGATACAAAAAATTATGCTATCCATCTGGTGGAGTGTAAACTTTGAAACATAAAAATAAATCACAGTTGTCAAAGAAATAAGTGAGGTGGTTTTTTTTGCTGTTTTTAGCTCCAGAGGCCTCGCGACTTTTGGTTTCTCTTGATGATAAATATTCCTTGTTACTGTTGGATTTCGTTAGTAGTTTCCAAAGAAGTTATAACTGTTAAGCAATAAGCTTTTTTTTTTTTCTTCTCCAGATAAAATGGTAAGATTTTTATAAGTACTTATTTAAAAGTTTTCAGTGCTTTTATCAGTTCTCAAGCTAACCATTGAAATGCTGCTTTAAATATCAATGTTATTTCTAGGGCAAGCAAAACTTGTATTAAGCAAAGAAATGAAATGCTTTTTCTCCCCACTTATGAAGTCTCCCTTCCTCCTTCTGCTCTCTGGAGCTATATAGGGTAGGGACATTGGGTCAGCAGAGCTTTTCTCTAGGCTGTCCTCATCCACATTATTTTTAAACTAGGATATCTTTTTGAGTTTATTCATTTCAGCTGATGTATTTTTCTCAGTGTGTTAAAACAGTTGAGAGGTGAAGCTGAGGGGATACAGTGGAGTGCAGTGTGAGTGCCTTGCACTTCCAAAGAGCTAGTTTTCCTAACTGAGGATAGCAGTGTCTTAGCAAAATCAGGGTGGTGTGAACTTTACTTTGACTTTGCTACATCTACTGGTTACCTACCAGAAGTTTAGGAAACTTCATAAAGTGTAACTGTAGAAATATGAAGCCCTTTTGTTTACAACGATAGAAGGGGCTTTGTCTGTTTGCATGTCAGAATGCACCCGTGGAATTCAACAGCAGCGTGCAAATGTGCTCCTGCCAGTGTAAGAGAAGGCATCAGAAAGATGTTCAGAAACAGCCCAAATCTGATGCTGTGCAAAGGTCAGGTGGTTGTTCCTCAGACTGGTGTGTGGTGTACTTTCAGGCTTTGGCTCAAACAATCACTTATCTTAATTGGAATGATAAGTTTTCTGCTGTGGAGTCTTGAAGGTGATGATCCTACTCTAATTGTGCATAAACTAGCTCAGTGCTGGAGTGCTGTACATTTAATGGACGCTTCCTGTGTTAGGAAGCAACTGTTTAACGATTACTTGCAAAAAATATTCTGGAAGTGGTTCCTTTTAAGTGGGTGATTTCAGATGGGAAAGGACACATCCATAGGAAATGGCAGAGAAGTTACAATCATTTAATGTGAGCTAACTTGTCTTGTAGACAGAGGATTTGATCAAAGCTCTGCAGGACCTGGAGAATGCAGCATCAGGAGATGCAACAGTGCGGCAAAAAATTGCCTCCCTGCCTCAGGAAGTTCAGGATGTTTCATTACTGGAGAAAATTACAGGTATGGAACTGGAAGATAAAAGAACCTTGGTCGCAAAAACCCTTAAAATATTTACATATAATGTTCATTTGTAAATAGTCACAGTGCGTGGGTTTGCATTTTTGCTTTTGTGTCCTTGTTTTGTCGTTTTTGGCATTTTGACAGAATGTAAAGGAAATAGGGCTAGAGTTCTCAGGTGGATGATTGATTTTCAGCACCTTGAACATTACATACCTTTGAGTTTTATCAGAATTGTCCTGGGTAAACATGTATGCAGTGATTGCTATGGAAAAGGAAACTCGCTACTCTCCTAAGTCTTTTACTCTTTATTTAAACTGAGTTTATGCAATTGTTTTCAAGTAGTAATTTGAAACCCATTTGGCTTTTGTTCCTGGAAGTAGATTAATTTATAACTCACTATGAACAGTCGCTTAATCATTTCTTTGACATTCTTGCTGTGTCCAGCTGTGAAGAATGGTGATTCATGTGATTGCTTGTATTGGTAATTAGGACTTTTTCATAGAAAAGTATTAAATGTACACCATCTGATTCGTTCAGCTAAGTCCTAGCAGTACAGCCTGAAGTATCAGTTGAATTAACCGGGTTATAGGACTCCCTCCCATATTGTTAGCATCTCTCCAAGAACAAAATGTAGTCAATCCCATCAGTCGCTGAAAAACACCATTCTTGGGTCTCTAGCCCTGCCTGCTTCCTTCATGTCCTCTGCAATCAGAATTGTTTTCGTACCGAGCCAGACATATCTTTATGAATGACACATCGCTGCACACACAGATAGTGAATGGTAGCCCATCTATCAGAAATCAGTCATCCAGAGGACCAAGCTTAAAACCAAACGCTCCTGCTTGCAGACAAAGAGGCGGCCGAGCGCCTTTCCAAGACCGTGGACGAAGCATGCCTGTTGCTGGCTGAGTACAACGGGAGGCTGGCAGCAGAGCTGGAGGACCGGCGCCAGCTGGCACGCATGCTGATCGAGTACACGCAGAATCAGAAGGACGTGCTGACGGAGAAGGAGAAGAAGCTAGAAGTGAGTACTGATGGACCCAGCGCTGGTGTGCTGGTTGCCTCACCAGATGCTCCCACTTGACTCCAGATGTACGTGTTTATCTAAAAGATGATGGCTGTAGGTGGTGTTTTCATTTAGAGAAAAAAAGGGAGGGGAGTGGTATTAAAAACTCTGGGAAAAACAAATTGAGTTTGATATTTTAACTACATGTTGGCTTTGGAAGGCCCATCGCTTGATGGTTTTTAAAGAAATGTAGGTACATTTAACACACTTCTTCAGATATACTCATTTTTCTAAGTGCAGTCTCCATTACCAAAAAGTCAAGCTCCCCCTGGCGTAGCCAGCTGTATGTTTGGTTAGTTGGTAGCTTGCTTTTTATTTATTTTTTTTCTTATGACTGGGTGCCTCGTCTGTCTTCTAACCCCTACCCAATAGAAATGCAGTTCAAGCAAAATCTTCTGGCATCCATCCTTTAACAGCTGTTTTTACCTACAGCTTCAATAGCAGAGTTCAAATTGGGCTGACACCAAAAGCTGAAGACTTGCTTTTCCTGCAATAGCTCTCTTGAGCAAGGAAGGCATGAAACTGAAAATGGGACCACTCTGGCCAGAGCTGAGCACTAGCCACGAGCCCACGGCGAGTGCACGGGCTGCAGCAGACAGCCATCTATCTGAAGTGCTCTTCCTCAGAGAAGTTTTTAGCAGTGCACCTTGGGACTAGTATGGAAGTTTAATTAATGATTTTGGTTGTATGTCACTCTGCCATCTGTTAAACTGCCCCTTGGCGGCACATTAAGGGCTTCCTCTACACTGTCGGCTGCTGATTATTATGAACAGCTGCTGCTGGGTGGGACATGAGTTGCTGTAGAGGACAAATCGTCTTCTGGAAGGAGACTGTGCTGTAGCAATGGCAAGTTCTGTTTACCGTCATGACAAACCTAATTTTCTGACAGCTAGGCAACATTGTTCTGAGGTAAACTTCATTTCAAATGTATTCTTTGTCATGTGTGTTTATATTGGAGTTTCTGAATGTCTTGTGATTGTGAAAAGTCTTGCTCTGGCAAAGCAACGTGTCTCTAAATCAGCCAGGCAAGTGCAGCTAGTTGATTCTGTTAGCTTGTTTAGCTTGAATTTCTTCAAATGTAACATCTGTCTTATGACTGAGACATTAAAAAGCACTTTCAAACACAAATATGAAAGATGCCATAACAACAAATTGTTTCTGGCACAGATTGGCTAAATGCTAGTGGAAATCTTGGGTCAGGTTTTTCCTTGCTGAAAGAATGAATCTTGTCCAGTAGAGCATATATTTTTTAAAAAAATTAAATATGATACATTGCTATTTAGTTTTTTTAAGGCGAATGGCAAACTGTTGCACAGCAGTGTTTTCAAGAAATGGAGGAACAATTCACACACTTGGTCTGCTTGAGACAGCATTAAGGTCTGTAATGCACCGCCTGAAACGTTAGTCCAGTTGTGGTTCTTTGTTGTGGGTTGATGTTGCTGAGGACCGTTATTTGAAAGCCAGCTCTGGCAGAGACACAAAGTAAATTAAATTGGAAATTGAAGGTTAAGCAGCTCAGTGAGTGAGCTGCTTTGATAGGAATAATCCTGTGGGGTGGCAGGATGGGTTGTTTGTACGCTGTTAAAAGTAAACATGTTTTTAATACATCAGAAACTCAAGAATGATTTTAATCGCTGATTAGGGTAGTCTTTGTCCTTCTGCCAAAATAAGGTAGTCTTGGTACTATGAAAGTCTAAAATTAGTTGTAGGAGATGCTGCTTGTTGATATTTATTTAACATGAAGGCACAATTTGTGCTCGCCTCAATTCTTAGCTGGGGATGTTGCCTGATGAAAGCACCCCATTGTTCCTGAGTTGTGGAGGGTTAATCAATAGTGGAAGTTGTTGATTACAGATGAGCCATATCTGCTTATCGGGTTTGTTTGATGTTCTCACAGTACCACTTGATAAGAGCCTGTTTTTTCTTTGTAGTGCTAATGAACATTTTAGTGGAAGTATCTGAAATTCTTGCAGCTGTTAAGAAGAACTGTAAAGAAAACAAAACGTTTTCTTAAACAAAGGCCGAAATGAGGAAACGACTGAAAACAATCTGACTTTAAATTTCTTACTGAATGCTTTGTGCTCTCGAGATGCCTCTCCCAGAATCCTTGGTACTAGTGACCGTGAGTTTTGACTCTTGTGAAGTAAATTGGTTGACTCTTACGTGAGAAGGTGTTCTTAAAAGGCAGGCCATTCATGTCACGATCCTAATCTGGTCAAGGCTATCAGTGGAGAAATGGGGGTTTCTGGTGGCAGTGTGACTGGGTTTTATTTCAAGATACATAAATATATGATTCAAGAATGACTGTGGATATTTGCCGTGTTTTACTTGCAATATAATGTCTTTCACAGTGATTGTAATGAAAATAGATAATCCTTCTGTATTGAAAAGCAGCTTTTTGGTGTCCAAAGAGCTGCACTTTAATAACCCTATTAATACTATCCCTTGTGAAGCACAACAGATTCTCAAAACGTACAAACTGGGTATATTTATGCCTGAAGGGCTAATGCACAAAATCCTATGTGATGCCAAAACCCTGGGATGCAGAGCTCTTGTCATCAGCTGCAGAAAAGCTGTTACCAAGGGGGCAGTGTGCTGAGAAAGATGGCCTTGGGCAATGAATTACCCTTCAGCACAGGTGAGGTCTGGCATTGAGTAAGGATTGAAAAAAACAGTGCTGAGAAATGCTGGTAATTGGAAGGGCGAAAGGCAGCACAGAGCCTGGAGATCGCAGCACACGGACAGACTGCTTTTAAGAGAGCAATTTCCAAGGTGCAGTTGAAAAATTGAAAGCCCAACAATTAGGGCTGCTTTATTTGGGGGAGGAAAAAAAAAAAAAAGATTGTGGTGATTTGATTCTAGCCTCAAAGCAGTTACAGGGACAGCAAGGAAGAATTTCTTTAATTCTGGCAGCACGCTGCGGAGCAAAAGCAGCTGGACCAACACTGATGTCAAGCAGCCTATTACAAGGCATGTAATTTTAAGCACAAATATTCCTTTAGGCTAATTTACTGAATGCTATGGTGGGTTCTGTCATTCAATATCTGAGTGCTGAATTTCACTTTGAATAGTGCTTCCCCTCAGCCAGGAATCACAGGCCTGATACTGCAGTTACTGCCTGACCTCACTCACTGTGCAGTTTTCAGGTCTCTTGAGCCTTTGGTGCATTTTTTTTTTTCCCCCCTGAAATCTCTGGTCTTTTGCTTTAGTATATCTGATTTACCTATGGCATGTCAAAACAGAGACTGAGGGCTCTTAGACGCTTTCTAAACTCTCATTCATGCTTAACTAGATGCTTTGCAGAAGTTACAGTGGATGTGATGGCATACAACATGTTACTGCTTGACACAGGGAAAATCTTAAGCTCAAGTGAAGTCTGTACTGTGTAACTCACCAAGGTGCACCAAGCTGTGCGGTGCTCCTTGGAAGGATTTCCTATCACGTCAATACCAGCCAGTCTGGTAATGTTCTAGCAGGATTTATTCTGAATGAAATGCTTCCATCAGGTTTATTCAGTGGTGTTTAATTCTGATTTCATGTTTATTTCAGGGACTAAACATCCAATTCACTTGGACGGTGTGGATGTAGAATTCTGCGTACTGAGAAGGAATACTGATTAGCAAAGGCATTCATGTGGCACAGGGCCAGTTTTTTTCTGTCTCAAAGTCCTGCTTACAGCAAAGATCTCATTATTTTGCCTAAAAAAGGCAAATAGCATCCAGATACTGTTAATCTTAATGAAAACCTACTCTGCAGCGAGGCAATTAGCTAGATGCATGGAGTCCAAACTAAGATCTCAGCAAGCAGTGATTTCTTGTAAGTGCACTTCATTTCTTGTGGATTTTTATGGAGTAGATGGACCTTATGCAAGAATCCGCAATATGCAGTTTTGAAGCTTGTCGTGTAAGGTAGCTAAATGAAAAACATATTTTCTATGTCTATAAAAGTTGCTTCCAGTTCTGTAATGCAGAACATGACCACCACTTGGTCTGTGGGGAGAAAGGAAAACCACTGAGCCTGGAAGGAGGTTACGTGTCCCTGTTTACACGTGTTCCTGAGCAGAGCTGAGGTGTGCTCCTGAGTATGGCAAATGATAAATCCAGATAAATGTGCCCTGTGCTTCCTGTGAAGGTAAGAGGATCCAGGGCTGTACCTCGCTGGTAGCATCTCTTCCGTGTTGCAGCGGGCCTTGAGAACTCTAGGACAGTGGTGGCTGCAGCTGAACCTCTTGGAGGCACTCCCTCCTGCTGTGCTGTGCCTCCTGCAGCTCCCAGTGCCCCTGCACTGGTGCTCAGCCTCTGTGGTCCTTCAGTGCACTGTGGGCTGTTGGCACGCCTCGGTACCAGAGCAGATGGGAAGTGTGAAGCACACACAAGGCAGTTCTTTAATGTGGTCAGTGCTGTGTATCTGATCTGCCCAGTGAGAGTCCATCTCTTCTAGGAAATCTTAATTCCTGGATTACTCCCTTGGAACATTGTTTCCATTCCTGAACAGCATTGGTTCTCAGCCAGCCTTTAATGTATTTGCTGCTGGTACTGCTTCTTCCCTGTGGGTCTTTTTGTATTCTTGGCTTTTTTTTCCTGTATTTTTTTTTTTTTTTAACAGGTAGGATTTAGGCCTTACTGCTTTAACCAGAACTTTTGTGTGGGCTACTTAACACCTTCATTAGCCTACTAATAAGGTAAGGTAAGATTATTGAGAATTGGGGTAACAAGCAAGGGCATTTCAAAGATTCTTGCTCTCATAAATAGTTACTTAAAAAGAAAATCAGACCCAAACTGTATCTGTTTAAACAAACAAAAAAGTAATCACACAAAAGGTCTTCAGCTTTGAGAGTATTGTGATCTAGGCTGTCCACCAGGACTGTCCTGTTCCTCTGCTCTGCTACTTTCAGGGCACAGCTGACATTAGTCTTCCAGTGGAGGTGGGCATTGGATTTATCTGCTTTTACAGTATTCTTGTATGTGGATCTCATCAATTCAGGCAGCACTGGAGATCTCTTCTTGGCTTATTCTTGGAATTTGTGCTTTCCACACCATTTACTAAACCTGGATGATTTGTTAACTCCCTTGCTATTCTTGATTTTTTTTTTTTTTTTTTCCTATCTTTAATAAAGAGTTGCTACAGGAGGGGAAAAAAAATCTGGTATTCTTTCTTGATATTTTGTCATTCTTGAGAAAGTGCTGCCTTTTCTTGGCTTGGTATCCATCACTCCCTTCTGAATTGCAATTTTATTATTATTGATCTTTTATTTATTTATAATTCTTCTGCCCTCTCATCTCCCTGCTCCCCCTCCCTCCCCCCCAAAACGTCACTCTAAATCCAGCCTCCTCTACATTCATTCTGTAAGCATTTGGAAGACAAGGATTCTTGCTGTCTCTTCCATATATGCAGGATATATGGCAATATGGCATTCTGCTGTGACCTCATCTCACCTGAATTGTGAAGTCCCAGTCTTGAGCAGAATACAGTTTTCAGTCTCTTTCCCAGCATTGGCTTTTGTGTTCTCTTGGATAAATGTGTTAGATGTAGGAGTTCAGTGCTTCGATGGCTTTCATCTTTATCTGCTTTTCTTCTGCGTTCATGCTTAAAAATCTGTTGTTTTTTTTTTTCCTGGCATTTTTTTTTTTTGGTCTTCATAATTCTGTTTTCTTGCCTTGTTTCCCTGCTGAAATATTTTGTGGAGTGGCATGACTGGGGATGTTGGGTGCATTTTTATTTTAATCCTGAGTTGTATTCCATGAAACGAAACCAAACCAGAACCTAGCAGCCCTAAATGAATGAGCACACCTTTCGAGTGGCTTTTTTGTTGTTATTGCTGTTCCCCTCTGGACCTGTGAACAGTACATTTCATGTATCTGGTAGAGTTCTGAATTTAATTACTTCAGTGTATTAACCCATGCATGCTAGCAGAAGTGTTACATTAACTCCCTGAGCCTTGTAAAAGAATGTTAAGTTTGAAAGGTGTTAAAGGACCCTCTGGTTTGGGGCTGGCTGGAAATGTATGGGATATATTTATAATAGGTGTTTCAAGTGTATTCTGAGTTGTTATAATCAGTTCTGCTGCTCTCACTATTCTAATTCAAAGTAATGAAAGAGAGAATGCAAACTCATTGCTTGTAACCCTGCAGGAACTGCTCGCTTTGATATTTGGAGAAGGTGAAGAGAATTTCCATCATTGAGAAGGTTAGAAAGATTGGATTAAAGTTGTAAACCCTTCAGAAACATATTTTGATTTAATATGCACTAGTTCCATTTGATCTTCAAAGACAAACTTCTGTTCTCTAGTAAATTGTTCTCTTTGCCAAGTAATTAAGAAGTGTATATTAATGATAGGACGGGCTTTATGGAAGCCTATTGCACATAATTCTTCCAATTCCATTTTGGAGATGCTTCCCCCCACTGACACACATAATTAGGTAAAAATTAGTGCGTTTCAGAAGAAATTATGTAATACTGTTTTTTATTTAAACAGCTGTTTTTTGTGATTCTAAATATTTACGTAAGTCACAGAACTTTGAAAATAATACAAATATAAACCCTTAATTGAGATTTCTGTGTTAGGTAACTTGAGTGCGTGTTGGTCTGCTCTTAAACGTACCGAGGTAAGGGTCTTTCAGCATCAGGGTCCAAGCTCCTCTTCTTTCTTCTCATAATGAAATTCTGATCAGTGTTACCTGCTTTGGTTTGGACTGTAGAGACATCTGAGGATGGTAAATAGAATCACAGAACATCCCGGGTTGGAAGGGACCTGTGTGGTTCAGAATCCCAGCTCATGGCTCCACTCAGAGCACCCACCCTGTGTCTGAGAGCAGCACCCCAGGCACAGCTGGTGGTTGCCTATCTCTTATCTGACAAGATCTCTCCGCGAGGCCTTTCCACTCCCACACGAGTCAACAACTCCTAATTTAGTCCCATCTGCAAACTTGCTTAGTCTGCATTAGTCCTGTGGCTGGATTGTTTATAAAAACATTGAGGAGAACTGTCCATAAAATGGAATTTTCACACTCAATCCAAAACTCATTTGTGGGAAAACTACTTGCAAGCTGAGCTGCTGCTTCGGGGAAATTTAACTCACTGCTCTTCTCCTTTTGCTGGATTTAAATTCTAAAAATGTTGGCAATTACCTTTTGCTTGATTTCAATCCAGTGAGAACAAACTTTTGTCTGATTTATATTTAGTGATCACTTGTGTTGTGTTCACATGTCAGTCTAATGTTACAGCTGCTGGGCTTGCTAACGTGTTGTCTGTCTTATAACAAGGAGTCCCTGTTTCACAACCAAACACTCAAAATTCATGAAGCTGGGGTAGGAGGAAGAGCATTTCAGCAGATAAGTAATACCTGTGGTGTTCCTCAGCCTGCTGCCTTTGTCAGTGGGATGTGCCTGAAGAATGGTATGTCAGTTTCCTCCTTGGGCTCTGCACAAATCCAGTTGTCTGGAGAAGAATATAGGAATAGAGCAACTATATAATGACAGTTCTGTCAAATATTCTACCAGGTCTCAGTGGTTGTGGGGATATTTACATAACTTCTGCTCAGGTATCATGGCAGGATCAGTGGCTCTGAGACACTGAAGCTTGTGAACTTCCTCTTGGTGCAGGTTGTGAGTCTGGGTGCAGATGGCAGCTCTGCAGTCACGCAGCAGCTGCACAGAGAACCTTGCCACCTTTTCTCTGAATCCTCAAAAAAAAATCGTGGCTTAACTAAAAGCACTGTATGTTAACCTGTGTTTGATGTTTGGTCTCTTTCCCTCAGGAATATAAACAGAAGCTCGCTCGGGTAACCCAGGTCCGCAAGGAGCTGAAATCTCACATCCAGAGCCTTCCAGATCTGTCACTGCTGCCCAACGTCACAGGAGGTCTGGCACCTCTGCCGTCTGCTGGTGACCTGTTTTCAACAGACTAGAACAAATGGTGTCCCCTAGTTTCCATTATTACCAGCAAAAGTAAGAAGACTGTTGACTGGAAATCCAGTCTTCCCACATGTACAGTAGGAAAGAACTTTCAGACCCTGCTTTCAACCTCTTGGCTGCTCATGCTCACCCTCTTTCTATGTACACTGGCTCACAAGGAGGGCAGGATAAAGAGCGAGTTTTTGTGAGCTCTTAAGGGAGTGGGGATAGTCCGTATAAGCAATCTTCTCTGATAATTTTTTCCTTACTCTTTAGTTTGTTTGCTCTTAGCACTTGTTACCCCACGAAAGTCATGAGAATTGTGTACATATATATCTGGAAAGTGTTCAAAGAAAGGCTGACTGTATAACATTTTCCTCTGTAAAACTATTGTGTTATTTCAGAAGGTCTTGCCTGTTTTTGCTGGGTCTCTGAACCTCGTATCTGAAAGCAGTAGTGGCTAGTGGGCTTAGTAGGGGTGCGTGCATGTGTGTCTGCAGGTACTATATCATGTCAGTGAAGGACAAAGGCACCTACTGAACAATGGCACAAGTATTTTAAATCTACAGTTCCTGATGCTGTTGTAGGCCTCACATAAAAAATAGTTCCTATTTGGCATGAACATAAATTGAAACTCACCACAGGCAATAAAAATAAACAGCTTTTCTTTGTGAATTAGAGAGCTTCATAATTTAAGCTCTGCTGAGCCATGCAGAACTGGATATTACCTAAACGAGAGTGGAAGTAAATTTTGTTCTAGCTACCTTAGATTTATGCTATATTTTTCCTCTTCATTATACAAAATAAACGATCACAGAAGCTTTGCTTTAACTGAGAGGCTGGAATGGTGGATTGTAACTGGTCATATCCCAGTGGCAGATCTGCTCTGAAGGTCGTCATGCTGAAAGCATTCTATGAATTCTCCCTGTAGCTTTAGTCAAGTTATTTGATGAACAGAAGTTAAATGTGATATAAACATTTTTTTAATCTAGAAAGTAGACCCATATACACATCCAGTATGCACATGTGCTATATCTATGCATGTAGGTATTAGAAGGATGTACTTGATTTTGTATCACAGATTGTGAGTTGATTTTATTATTGGGGGGAAAAATTAGAATACTCTTTAATTTGCTAGCTAATGTTTTAGCTGCCATGGGTGTTGTTAGGTTTCAGTTTGTGTGTTAGGTCTGTCAGGCTGGACTCTCATCACTGAAAACCATTCCTATTTGGGAAAAAATTCTGTTTAAATCTGATATCTCTCTATAGAACACCTGAAGTTTCTGACAACACAGGCTCTGTCACGGAGAGGCTGAAATGAGTTACCTTGATGTGCTGTGTTTGTGCCTCGCCATAGTCTTAAGCTGCAGTTATCAAAGACATGAGAAGATACCTATAGAAATGCAAATCTTGGTCTGCATTCTCATTAATTTATTTTGTGGAGTATTCAGTAGCGTATTTGCATTCAGTTAAATAACACAACGTTTTTGGCCTTTAGTTGTTGAAAAGCTCATGTGCTTTTCTTACTGACGCTTCACTTTTCTTTTTTTTGTAAAAAGGAAAATTCTTGCACCCATATTGCCCAGCCAAGAAATGTGCTTTCTTTTTCATTTACAGGAAAACTTACAATGGCAGAGAATTATTTTTTCCATGAATTGGTTTGATCTTGCAACCATTTGTGGACCAAATGACACTTACATAAAGCACCCAATTCTTCCTGCTTTTGCCAAAAATTAAAAAGGAAAAAAATAAAATCAAGAGAAACAAAATGACCCACCAAAGCTCTGAATCCCAAACCAGAAGATGAATTTCTATCCTGCCTCAGCTCATGGAATTACTCTGAGGTTGCTTTAACCAGTCATTGCTCTGAGCATGGATTGAACATGTACCCATTGTAATGGAAAACAAAAGATCAACATTGTCATAAAAAAACAAAACAAAACGATAGAGATGTGTTGCCATCTCATGCTGTTGTTTTGGGCAGATCTCGTGTGCGGAAGTGGTATGTCTGTCTTTTTTTTATTATTGAAATGTTTTGACTTTTTTTTTCCAAGTGTGCGTGTGTTTTATCTTGCTTAATTTAAATGAAGTCTCATGGGTTTTACTTTTGTTTTACTTTTTGGGCAAAGGGCATCTGGTGAACTGAGCAACATTTCTCCCAAGGTTAAACAGATTTCCCCAAGGTGTGTCTTTTTTTTTTTTTTAATGCTAAAATCTGTATATTAATTGTTTTAGGAATTAATTTAGACATATAGGCTGCCATTTGTGACAGCAGTATATTCTGAAATGTCTCATAGATCTATATTTTTGAATAAAGAGGGTGTCGTTGAATAGTGGTGGTTTTACTTATTTTATTCCCAGTGCAGGTGCTGCTTCGGACACACTGTGGGTTTTGCTTTGGTGTTTTTACCCTCTGTATTTAAAGGGCAGAGTCTGCTGAATGGTCCTTATGGCTGAGTTTGAAGATGTGACCATTATTTTGGCCAGTCAAGCTGTAATCTGTGTTCTCTAACAGTACGTACACCAAATGGATACACGGTGTTCTTAGTTCATTGCTGCAACAAAAGTGAAATGCGTTCCTCAGAACTAAGCTCTGATGGGATGAGCACAAGGCTTTGAATACTGGCTTCCTAACTCCTCGTACGTTAATTCAGGTTATATGGAGGACAAGTAAATAATTAGATTTGGAAACAAACAAACAGAAACCAAACGCAGAAGCTGGGAAACTGGCTTTCCTGTACAAGCAGAGAGAGCTGCTGCTGTTCCTGCAGGGTTTTGATGCTGTGAAATCAAAGCCTTTCTGCTTTAGGGGAGGTGGATCTTCACATCTTATTGTGTATTAATTCTCTTAGAGGTTTTGGGGGGGAGCTTATGGGTTCTTCTCTCCAATTAACTGCTATTCAATAGTCTCTTTGGGCAAACTTGATAATTGTTTCATGTGCCTTGGAGAGTGTCAGTAAAGCTGCTTACAATTTTAGCAATTTACAAATCTTTCATTAAGGAGGCTATATTTAGTCTGCTTTTGTAATCGACTTGCAGGAAGTTTGATCTGCAGCTTTCTGTGAGGAGAAGGGAGTCTGAAATGATTCCTTCCAGTGGAAAGCAGCCTTTGTATGGTGTCTGTAGGAACCAGAGAGGTTTCGGTGACCTGAGATGTGGCTGAGTACTGCGTGTCCTTTCTTGCCTTTGAGATTTTTCTATTTTTATTTTCATTTTTTGCAGAGCTGAAACAAATTCGTCCAAATCTATCTGCCTATTTTGCAGCTTCCTATGCAGTTAACTACTTCAGTGCATTGGGGTGTATTCCCTTCAGTCTTCCTGCTCACCAGGTATTTGTGTAACAAGCTAATGTTGGCTTACATGCATGTAAGGAGTGGAGTGAGAACTGGATTCTGGTAAACTAATGCTAAGGTCTGTAAGGTGACAGGTTATAATTAGGGTGTTGAAGCAAGGCTGGTGTAGCTAAAGCCCCACAAAACAGTCTTTGTGTGGAAATCGACTAGGGAAAGAGCATAAGGAAAGCTGTTTGGTGGCCCTGCTAGGCAGGGGGGTTGGAACTACATGATCCTTGAGGTCCCTTCCAACCCAGGTCATTCTGTGATTCTGTGATTCTGCTCAGCTCTGGGCTTGTCTGCAATACAGCTGGAGCAGCTTTGGGATATGAAGGATAACTTGGAATAGAGGTGGGGAAAAAAATGATTGTCAGAAGAAGTAGGAGCTGTACCTTAACAGCAAGTCTTGACCCTTGTGGGTAAAAGGGTGGTGATTAATCTTATTATGAATGGTATGGGGGTAATTCACCAATGTATGTAGTGCCAGAAGGAAGGTGGGTGCTGCTGCCAAGTGTCTGCAGAGGGAAAACAAAGACGGCAGGCTGTTCTTAGGAAATTTAAGGCTAAGCAAATGCCCTAAATACTTTTCAAGTTTGGTATGTGTCAACAGGTTTTATACCTTGGGCAGCTTATTTTATAGGTCAGAGCCTGTCCAGGGCTGTAGCTTCAGAAGAAGTCAGGTCAGAGGTGGCTTCACATTCAGGGCTCTGCAGAACAAAGCAAACCAGCAAAATACAGATATTGTGAAAAATATAGATTTGAGTCACCACATAGATGCTTGGTGGTCTTTTGAGAGGGGTGAGGTTGGGACAAGTGTTTTCCTGTAATTTTGCTTGCCTTTAGGGAAATGCCAGAGGTGTCAGCTGCATCTTTCCTATCTGAACTTTGCTATCATTTGCAAGTTTGGAATTCACCAACTTTCCTGAGGCTAGTCATGTTCTGGAGATTTTTGGATAAGCAAGTAAGGAAAATGAGTTATGCCCAGAAGAACAGGGAAACCAGAAGGCCTGGAGGTTCAATTTTACTGCAGTGTGAAGGTAAAGGAATTTGCATTAGCATTGAATGCATTACCTTTGCATTGCCTTAGAAAGTAAATTCTTGTCTGAGTAGCTAAGTGAAATGTAGTCGTTTCTTTACAGGGAAGAAGGATATAAATGTTTCTCTTAAAATATGACAAATAAAGAGGCTCAAATTCCAAGCTCTGTTTTCCGGGAAATACCAGCAGTGGTTTCACAATGCAGACAGCGGTCAGATAAGTGGTGGGAGGGCTGGGCTGGGCTGGGGAGCCTTGATCTGAGTGGCCCTGGAGTTGGAGTGCAGCAGTGCGAGCTTTGCACACCTGTGGGCTGGAGTCGGTGGGTCCTGACGGGGGTGGGTTCTGGGCCTCCTGCCAGGGAGGGCAGTGCAGGGCTGGCCTCACTCAGTGCTCTGGGGATTCTGTCACTGGTACCCTCTGTTCTTGCTGCAGGACAATGCAGCTGGGTTGTAAGATGCTTTGTGTGCTGTCCAGAGAACTGAGGGTGAAGGGTGTGCTAGTCTAGGACTCATATGTTGCATTGTTCCTTATGTCTGGGTTTGTTTTTCTCTTGCCTGCACCATGGGCGAATGTGGAAATCCACCCATGCTCATCAGAAAGGCCTTTGTTGAGACCTGTCAGCCCCCCAGAACTATCAGCAGCACTCTGATTTATGGGAGGTTTTTCCTTGCTTTGGTCCATCAATAAAGCCAAGCTAGAGGTCCTCAGGACTGAAATGAGCTTACAGCTGATTCTTGGCCAGTCAGCATCTCAGTGAGCTGTGGAGTATTAATAACTCCACGTGTGAATGGTCTCACTTTGCTTTGGCACTTGGGCTAATGCTGCATTAAGAATTCTCCTGGGCAATGGGTGCTGTCTGTGTTTAATTCTCTATAACTCACTGCTTGCAGAGCAGCAGTGCCCAGCTGGGAGGGCTGTGGCTGTGCTCATGGTGCAGTGCTTTACTCAGGGACTGCTGGGCAGCTGTGTGCAGGGCTCTGGGGCAGCTGGGAAACGCAGAGGGCAAAGCCCACAGCATGTATTTGTCTGGCACTGTGCGGGGGGCTGCAGGGTGGTTGGGGATAGTGCAGGAGAAACTGGCCCTGGGAAGAGCTGAACCCCAGAGCCAGACCATAACTGCAGCATTTGGTGTCTGCCATGCGAGCTTTGTTCCTTGTCAAAGCAGCCCTGCTCCGCTGTGCTTCGGATGGATGGGAGTGACCTTCAGAAAGAGCTGTGCTAATGTTTATTTTATCAGGACCCAGCTTCGAACCAGAGGAGCAGCCGGTTATTTTTAAACCAGGCATTGAGCAGCTTGAAGCCTGGCTCAGCAGAGCTGCGTGTAACAAATGCTCTTTAAAGTACGGCTGTGCATCATCTCTGGCTCTGAGCGATGCTCCTGCCAAGGGAGAGCAGCGCAGGGCTTGTGCCTGTTAACCCTCTGGGGCACTTTTGGGGCCGTGCTTTGGAGAGGCTACCCCTGAGGTTCTGTGGTGCTGGTGCTTGGGGCTGGCTGGCTGCAGGGGGGAGGGCACAGACCCCATCCCATTGCCCCCCAGAGCTGTGGTTCCCACGCTGTAGGGTGGGCACTCTTCATCTCTGTTCCATGGACCTGGTGCTGCCCCATGGATTCAGTGCTGCACGGAAGGTGAGAAGCCAGGAGGAGAGGGGGGAGGGAGGAGAGGAGAGGCCCTGCTGGGCCCCTCTGGCGGAAAGGATGCTCAAGAGCCAGGCATAGCTTTAAAAGTGAAAAATAGAGGTTTTATTCAGTGCTTGCATAGTTAATTCCCATCAAGGCAACGTCCCATTCCTCACCACACCATCTCTGCGGTGACAGGAACAGTTATTAAAGCAAATAACCTGCTTTACCTATGCAGCAGGGTTCTAGGCAGTATGTATTTATAGAGCTATAAATAGATTTATGCTATATGTGTATATAGCACATAAACAGCTTTGTGCTCACAGTATACCATCTTTTCTCTACCAAATTGCATTCAGAGTGTTTTAACTGGCAGGCATGAATGCTGCTGCTGCTGCGCGACCGGTGCGGGAGAAGATTGTCTTTCTATTGTTTGCGTTATGAAATGTGCTCTGCATCCCAGGGGCGTGTTTAGAGCTGCGGAAATGAGTGAGGCTGCTGCTGGGCTGCTGCAGGAGGGCCCTGAGCTGGGGCTGTGTCCACTCCACGGGGAGGGAGAGGAGGAAAAGGCATGGCTCAGCCCCGGCAGTTGTCGGTACCACGGTTATCACTGTCCCCCAGCCCCTGGGAGTGGCAGCGATGGAGGAGGGCTGGTGACAGTGGGCACTTGGAGGTGCAGAATCCCGTGCCCTCGATGCAGGTCGGGCTAAGGTTTGCAGTTGTTTCTCTGCAGCATTGCCCAGAGCTGGAGCAGGGTGTGGGGGCTTGGGGGCTCCTCACTTGGGCAGGGGTGCGATGATGACGTTGCGGTAGCCCTTCACTCCCGTCAACTTGTCGCTCTCAAAGTCCACCATCAGCTTGCGCAGCCCGGCCTGGCGTGGCACAAACTCCATCCGGAACTTGGCTTCTGCCTGCGGCTCCACGGGGTCCTCACTGGGGGGGGGGGATGGAGGGGTCAAGTGTGGTTCCCCCAGTTCCCCTTTCCCTTGTGCCGTGACACCAGGACCCCTCTGGTGCTGCTGAGCCCTGGGACTAGCTCAGCCCCACTCCCACCCTGTCCCAGTGGAGCTGCCGTGAGCCCCAGGACCTCCCAGCTCCCTCCCCGCCACCCGGCTGTGGCTCTTACAGCTCCTCGATCCTCTGCCCCTCGGTGAGGCCAGCGCCTTCCACCACGAACGTGCAGTTGTTCAGTGGCTCTGCCAGTGGGTTCACCAGTGTGATCTCTGCCACCAGCTTCCGCTCCTGCATCGGCTCCCCTAAAATCTGTGAGCAAAGGGGATGGTTGGACTGCAGCACTGTGCCAGGACTGAGCTCCCATGGATTGGAGCATCTGAGGCCTCACTCACCCTGATCTTGATCTCTGGGTTCTGGATGTAGACATCCCTGATGGCCACCACGCTGTCACCACTCTCATACTCAGTCAGCAGAGCCACCACCTTGATCATGTTGTCCTGGGTCAGGTTAGGCCCATATTGCTCATAGAGGATGCGCAAGGGCACGCTCTGTACTGCAGGCAAAGCAGGGCAGGGTCAGTGCTGCTCCTGAGCCAGCACACAGGGTTGGGGCAGAGGAGCTGCAGGAGGGTCTGCAAGCATGCAGGTGCATGCAGGCAAAGGCAGCATCCCCTTCCCTGGGCTGCATGAGGTGCAAACATTGGTTGTTGCATCCCAGTGTGCAGCTGCTGATTGCATTTGTTATGGGCTCCTGTAGGAGAGAAAGCTTGGCTGGCATTAAAAGTTAGCTTGTTCCAGTGTATCAGCTGCATGGCATTTCCAAACCCTGAAGGTTCTTAGAAAAATGATATAAATCAGAGTGGTGTTTAATTACCAGGCAGCAATGCTAATTTGTAATAACAGCAAACCAGGGTTCAGCAGTGCATTGGGCTCGGGCCAGGACAGCTCTGACTCAAATAATGTTAGGATGAGAGAGGTTGTGTCCTCTGCGGAGGGGATGCTGAGCACGTCAGCGCTGCTGGGCACAGCCTGAGTTCAGCACTGCTTTTCCCACCAGCTGAGGGCCAGAGCCACTGGGAAAATCCCATGCAGCCCTTTGGGATCTGCTCATCCGCCTGCTGCCTCCACACAGGGTGTGTGAGAGCAGGAACTTCCTCCCTGCTCTAAGTTCATCACCAGCCTCCTGCCTGAGCAATGTTCTTTATCCTCATAGCAAAGATTTAAATGCCACAATTGTAAATCAATGTGAACAGAACCCCGAGGAGGTACTGCTTGCTGTGGGGTGGGTCAGTGCTGCAGCCTGTGGGGGCTGTCAGAGTGTAGGGGCTGCCATGGGATGTTTGTTGTTCTGGGTTAAAGCAGGGCTGCATTTGTGCCATGGGGTTAAATCAAAGTGCCAGCCTGGAGTGCACTGAGCCACGGGTGCTGGTGCGGCGTGGATGAGGACGAGAAGCACTTCTCACAGCCGGGTGCTGGGTGCGCGCCTTGCGGCGGTTTCTGCCCATCCCACAGCACCCTGGCCCGGTTCCAGGCCAAGATTTGCACGGATATTATTGCTGCTCGAGCCATTGTGTGCACAGTGTGCGCGGTTGGTGGACGCAGGAAGAATTTCCTCTTTGGGAAGCTGCCAGCACAAGCTGGGATTTGGCACTGGATGGCTGCTAGTGCTGCAACATGGCCCCCCACGCCCCGTACCCTCCCGTTGCCTTACCCATACGGGGCTGCAGGGTGAGGTTCAGCAGGTCCTTGGAGCCGCACTGTGGGCCCACCTCGCCGTTGTAGCTGGCAGTGCGGGCGCACAGCCTCAGCCTACACTCCCGCTCCGTGTCCGTGTCGTTGCTGATGACAGCGAAGACGTCAAAGTCGGAGCCGTTGTTGGCACCCTCCGACAGTTTGATCCGCATGTGCAGCCCCTCGTCCCGCTCACCCAACGAGCTCTTCTCGTGCTCCGCCTTGCCGAACACCTCTCGCTCCTTCTCAGACCCTGCGGTGCAGAAGAGCTCCGGTCAGCTGAGCGACGTCCCCCCTCCTCAGTGCCAACCCCGTGCTCCCTCTGTGGCTGCCGTACCCTCTGGATACTTGTAGGTGTGGGTGATGTCCTCGCGGCTGTCCCTGCCGACGCTCTTGGTGCTGATATTCTTCCCCACCACTGAGGAGTGGGTGCTCTTCCTCTGCTCGCCGTCACTCTGAACGATCCAGTACACCACGTCGGCATTGACCTCGGCGAAGACGAAGGGGATGTCGTACTGCACCTGCAGGTCGCCCTCCTTGATGGCCTTGACAGGGGCCGGCCCGCAGCAGTAAACCCCTGCAGGGAGCAGGGCCGCTGCTGTTGCTCAGGACCCGGCCATCGTGGGAGCCACGGGGACGCCCCATCTGAGGGCAAGGCATGGGGGAACACGGCTGTGCCGCACCTTCACTCTTCTCCTGGGGTGTGGGGTCCAACGCTTGCCACCCATCGTATCCAGGTGCCAGGTCGGGCCGGGCCATCCAGCACTCCACCCAGCAGTGGAAGTTCCTGCGAGGGAAGCGTGGTGCTGAGCAGCTCCCCCTCCTTCCAACCGCGCTGGGGATGCGGTGATCCCAGCACTCGCAGCACTCACCAGATCATGTCCCTGGAGCGCCGCTCCTCCACGCCTGCCTCGCTCAGGTAGCGGTCGATCACCAGGTTGCCGTTGGTGTCATGGGCAGAGTTGTAGTTGGTGACCACGCGGCTGGGGACGCCCAGGCAGCGCATGACTGCGGGAAGCGGGGCAGCGTTGGGGCGGGCACTGGGGGCATCTCACCAGTCCCACAGTGCCACGGAGGGTGGCAACGTGCTGAGACACCGCTGGGTTTGGTAGCATGGTGGGGAACAGGCACAAGAGAGACTGGGAGTGCTTTGGGGGGAGCGTGGAGGCAGCGTGCAGCAGCTCCATTGGATCTCAGTGCCGCCTCTCGCTGCGTGCAGACACCCCAGAGAGCAGCAGTTGTAATGTTCCAAAGGAGGGCTGTCAGCTCCTCTGATTTGCAGAAAATCTGCTTTAGCTCTCTGCTATTTCTATCCTCTCTGCAGAGTCTCACAGATGTGAAATAGACAACTGTGCACACAGTCACAGCCTAGGGAGAAAGGCAGTGCTGCAGCGTGCCCATGTCTGTGCACTTAGCAGAGCACGGCCTTGGATTTTCCTTCTCTTTTGCCCCAAACTGACTATGATGGTGGCACTGAAATTATTTTGATCTCAGCGGATTCATTACTTCACTGCAAACTTGACCTTAACGCTGCTTTTATTCTCCTGAGCCACAAATTCAGCCCCTCCCTCCTGGCCGGGGCTGTCCTTGGCACAGCAGAGAGCTAATTGCAAAGCCAGAGAGGTTCTTTATCATTTTTTCCCTCCGTTTCCTGACAAATTGGAATAACAGAGAACTTCATTTCTCAGCGGCCGAGGTGAACTGACTTGCAGCCCTCCCTGCAGAGCATGTGGGGTGGCAGGTGGCTGGAGGGGGAACAGGGGGTCCGGGGGCTGTGCTCACCGGTGCACGCCACAGCAGCGAAGACCCAGCACTGGCCGTACTTGACAGGCTGGCAGCCCAACCTCCTCCACCTCTTGAGGATGTCCACGCTGCCGATCCACGCCATTGGGCTCATCCCATCCTCATAGTGGTTGTCCCAGCGCCCCAGCAGCACCCCGTGGTCTTCATCGTTGCAATTGACCTGCGGGGTGACACGAGGAGATGGCACCGTGTGGCCCCTGGGTACAAAGAGACAGGGGGCCCGGCACTGCCCAGATGGAGCCCCTTCATCCAGCTTAGTCTCGTTGCCATCATCATGGGGCAGCATGGAGGGATGCAAGAGCTGCACTGGGATGCACCAGGATGCACATGGCTGTGATGGAGGAGCACGCTGTGTGCTTGTGCATGACAGGTGCTGCAGAGGGTTGGTCTGCAGAGCCCTGCAGCACTCACCATGGCGCTCACCACCCTGCCGATATAAACGGGGTCATTGCGACGAGAGCAGTCCAGGTTCTGATCCCGCAGGAATTTGGGGTTGATGTCCAGCATCTCGAGGCAGATGGCCAGGATCTCATCTTCAAACTGGTGTGAGAAAGAGAGGGGGGAAAACAGGGGTGAGGCATGCAGTCTGTGGTTAGAGACAGCACAGTGGCAGCACCACTTTGTCCCATTTGTGCTGCCGTGATAAGGAGCTTCATCGTGCTGCTCAGCACGGCTTTCAGGAGTGGAGAGAAAAGAAATCTCAAAGGGAAAACTACCTATTTCTCCACCTGCAGGTGGGTCTGGGCTTAGGGTCTTCTGGCAGTCACGGCCCTGTGCTGCCCTGCACACAGCCCTGTTGGGAGCTGGGGGACGTGGCTGCGCCCCTCCAGCCCCCAGGGCTCCCACACAGTGCTGGGGGCTGCAGCACAGCTCACAACGCTGCGTTATCAGCACAGCCGGTGGAGCCCTGGGGAGCTGCTATCGAGCACCAGCTCTCCTGTGGCACCGATTAGAAGTGTGCAGCCCTGAGCTCCCCATGTGCTCTCGGGTTCTGAAGTCAGCTCAGCAATGAGGATTTCATTTGTTTGCTGTGTGGTGCTGGGCGTCCCAGGGCTGTGCTGCACTCACCTGCCCAAAGTTCCAGGGTATGGAGGTCATGTAGTCCCGGGAGCCCATGTAGACAAGACCCTGCTGGGACAGCACGTATTCGCGGCGCTCGTCCTCTTCCTGCAGGTACACTGCATCCTCTGCGGGGAGAGTAAGGGATGGGGGCACTGGGACAGGGCACCAGGAGCTGGGGTTGCTCCTGTCTGAAAGGCTGCTGAAGAATTTCAACCCAGTTTGACCCGAGTTGGTGGAAAATCATCAGTGGGTCTCTGTTTCCCTTTTTTGTTTTCTTGATTTCTCTTTCACTTTCCTCCCCTTTGTTTCACACAGTGGATTTTTTCCCCAGGGGTGGAAACCTCCGTGGCTGAGAAGCAAATGGTGGGAACTGGGAGTGCTGGCAGACATCAGGACCTTTGCGGGGGTCACTGATGGAAACAACACCCCTTACTGGAAAGGCTTTCAGGAACAAAACCCGTACGTCCATGGCATCAGCACTCAGCACAGCCCTGGGTGAGCAAAGCTTCCTCACAGCCCTTATCTCCAGAGCCAGCACAAAGCATTAGGATTCAGGAAATTGGTCCCTCAGCCAAGGTCAGCATGGGGGAGCGCAGGGCTGCTCCTGGGGCAGGGGAAGGATGTGAGCAAATGACTGCCAATCGCCAGCTGTAATTAACCTCCAGCAGGTCTGCATGCTGCCTCCTGCATTGCTGCATGTCTGGGAGCTCCCAGGAGCCTTTCCCCCACCATGAGCTGCTGCTAGGGACATCAGGTACTGGGTGCCGATACGAGGAGCTGTGTTCTGAGCAGAGGAGAGGGCTTGCGCCCTGCTGCAGGAATTTGTAGAGAGGGGAAAGAGCCCTGGGACCTCTCTGGTCTCACCTGGGTGCCAGGCATTGAAGAGCAGAACAAAGTCCCCGAGGTCGAAGGTGGAGCCCTGGTACTCGGTGGAGGCCTCCAGCGTCAGGCGGTAGCGGCCCACACGGGCACTGCTGGGGGAGCAGAGAGAGACAGAGAGCACAGCCCCGTCCTGCTGCTGCAACACTGCGTTCCAGGTCCCCTCCTCGGGGCAGTCGGTCAAGGTGAAGTGTGACCTGGTGCCTGACGTCTCGATGGGGCAGGGCCCTGCAAGCAAGGGGACATCAGCTTTCCCCTGTGCCAGGGATCCCGTGCAGGGCTGTGCAGTGCAGGGGTGTCCCTGTGCCTGCTGGGGGGGGACAGAAGCCACCCACTGAGACCCAGGAGTGGAGCCAGCCAGAAAAACCGTGCAAATCCCACCAGGGTTTAGAGGCTGTGGGATGGGGGCAGGGAGCCTTCCCCATCAGGTTTTGTTTCTGAGGGGCTTGCACACAACCCAGGGTGAAGCTTTGGCAGGCTACCCCCCCAGCAAGCAGCTGGGTTGCAGTGTGAGCACACAGCCCTTGGCACAGAGCCTGGAGCCCTCAGCACGGGGCTGCTCTCAGCAGGAGCTCCGCTGCATGCACACAGCCCACGGTGAGCCATGAGCTCAGCGGCTGCAGCGCTTGAGCCCAGAACAGAGTGATCCGTGCCTTCCCCCTGAGCTGTGGGGCCCCGAGTCATTTGCACGTGGCCGGCTCCAAACGTTGCTCCTGGGAACACGGATACCAGCCCCATCCCAGCCCTGGTTGCCGGTGCTGATGGTGTTGGCTGGTGGCCATCGTGTTCCGGAGCAGCCGTGCGCCGGTCCCCCGCCAGCCCACACCCGCAGTCGAGGGCGGCACAGCAGTGAGCCACCAAGAATACTCATGAACTCATGAGTGTGACACAGTTTCTCCTCTCTGCCCTTTCAGGGAGGCCGGGCTGAGCTATCCCTGTCTTTCTGGCAGCTTTGAGCTCTGCCTCCGCCTCCTCCTGCTGCAGAACCTGCTGTCCTGCTGCAGCATCCCGGGGGCCTGGGCAGGGCTCTGCAAGTCCATCAGCTCTAAAAATATAGGCTCTATTTTTGCACTGAGCTGATCCCCTCTGTCCTGCAGTAGGTGGCACATGAGGTGGCACGTGTCCAGGGGCAGTTTTGTTGTCTCTAGGGCATAAAATCTGGCAGCTCCCCTCTCCCTTCCAGCCCCATGGTGACCCTGGTGAGGGTGCTGGTCCAGGCTGTGCCAGCAGGGCTGTGCCTTGGCTGGAACCACAGATCCTTGGCCCATTTTGTGCAAGCGCAGTGGCTGGAAGCCAGCCTGCAGCCTCTGACTGCTTGCACCCAGGGCTCCCATAACATGCAGCTCACAGAGAGTGCATGGTATGCAAGGAATGACTGCAGCATCACCCCAAGGAAGGGCTCAGCTTCCCAGAAAACCTTGCCCTGCATGAGCCGTGGTGCAGTTTCACTATGAGTTCTGGCCTGATTGACTCAGCAGGATACAGCATCCCTAAAATAACTCTTGCCCCAGACAGAGTTTCCTCTTTGTTTGCCTGTAGCTGCACTCAGCCTAGCTCCTATGCGGGCTGTGGACACTTGGCTGGTGGCTGCAGGAGCGATGCCCATCCCTACCCCTGCACCCTGCTGTCCATGCAGGCTCACATGGCTCACAACCAAGCAGCTCATGGGCCCCAGCTCTGCAGACAGCCTCTGGCCGAAGGCCCGCTTCGGTTGCACCCTGGGAGTGTATGGATGCTGGGGGCACCCTGAGCTCAACCCTTGGATGGGAGCTGCGGCACTCACCTGTCTCCACGTTGAAGGCGAGTTTGTCCACCCCCTCCTCGTAGCCCCGGCCCGTGAAGTTCAGGGTGATGGTGAAGGGCTGCCCGCGCCGCACCACCAGCTGCTGGCTGCCCATCTCCGCCGTCCGGTGCTCGCGGCCATTGCGCTCGCACTGCAGGTCGCACGTCTCCAGCACCAGCTCTGCGAGAGGCACTGCGTGAGGCTCTGCCCCGGCAGCATCTCCCCGTGCTCACAGGGAGATCCCAGTCCCGGGGTGTGGATGCGTCCTGAGCATTGCCCTGCATGTGGGATTTCTCCTTGATACCAGCCTGAGTCTTTTTGTGGGGCCTCAGCAGTCCCTTTTGCACCAGGCTGTCCTGTGCCCAGCACAGCCCAGGCATCCATACTGCAGAGCCGTGCTCTGCATGCTGCCTTATCCAGCACCACAGCAAAGCCCGGTGCTCATTCTCTCTTTCTCAGAGGCTCTGTGCCACTTTGCTGTCTACGTCCCCCTCCAAAGCCCTCTGATGAGGAACTTGGCTGAGCGCTGGGAATGCCAGAGATGTTTCTGTGCCTCAGTTGCGGGCAACTTTCCTGCGCTGTGACTGCTGAGAAATGGAACAGACGGAGCAGAAACGCAGTGACAGAGGCAGCAATTGGTTCCCAGGCTGCACGCAGGGCAGTGACACTGCTGGACGCAGGGCTGTGTGCTGGGAGCAGAGCTGCAGCCCCAGCGTTGCGCCGCAGCAACACGACGTTGCTCAGTATCATTCAGGGCCACTGACCCCTGAATGCTGTGCAGGCAGACAGAGCGGAGCTGCCAAAGTAAATGAGAGCATTTAACGCTGGAGAGCACACAGCAAGCTCAGCAGCAGCCGGGCCATGGGGTGGCTGGGGCCTTGCTGGCCTCGCTCAGCTCTCCCCAGCTGTGCCTTCCTGCAGCGGTGATCTCAGTGCCATCCCTGGGCAGCGCTGGATAGAAAGAGCTGACCCAAAGTGCTGTGTTTCCAGAGCGGAGCAGAACCCCACGCCGGATCATCTGGGCGCAGTCTGCCACAGCACAGCATGCGGGTGCAGAGCTGAAGGCCCATATGGGGCCCTGCAGTGGGGACAGAGCGCAGGAAGGGCTTCGTCCTTGTCACCTCCCCCTCTGTGAGCAGGAGCTCTGCTCCGTGCTACCACAGCGCGCACGCTGTGTGAGCAAGAACCTCACCGACACTGCGCTGAAGGAAAAGCTGCATTCGGGACAACGCAAACAAGCGTGCAGAGCCGCAGCTGCTCCTTTTCCCGGCCACCCCGGCTCATCCCCGCGGGTTTTAGCACAAAGCGGAGCCCTGCGCAGTGGCAGCAGCTCTGTGACGGCCGTGCGCCCGCAGCCCAGCGCGGCCCCCGGGGGCTCCGGGACAGGTGCGGGCTGTCCGCGCCCCGCACGGGGCTCCCAAAAGCCTTTCAGAGGAGGACTCCCGTCCGTCACAGCAGCTGTGGAGCAGGACCGCCTCCTTCAACCGGGCCGACGTGCGGGCACCCGACCCCGGTCCCGCAGCGCCCCGCGGAGCCCCGTGCGTGGCACGGCGCCGCTCCGTCCCGCACGCCGCCCTTCGCGTTCCAGATCGCGGCTCGCGGGGACGGAACCGGGGCGGGGCCGGAGCCTCGCGGTGGCGGAGGGCTCTTACCTTCGGCCATGGTCCCGTCCGGTCCCGGTCCCGGTGCCGCCGCCTCCCGCTGCCTTTATAGCGCGGGCGCAGCGCCCTCCCCCGGGGCCGGGGCCGGGGGGGAATGAAAACGAAGTTTCCAGGAAACCGAGTGGGTTTGGTCCCACCTATTTTAAACAACCGAAAAAAAAAATAATAATCCCAACCCACGGGACTTTGGGGGGGGAGGCTTCAGCCCCGCCGGCCCCGCACCTGCCGCCCCTCCCCGGAGCCGTCCCTTCTCGCAGCCCCAGCGCTTCCCGGGAAAAGGGGAGAGGCGAGAGGGGAGAGGGGCTGCGCGGCCCCCACCGCCGTGCCAGGAGCCCGGGAATGTTTTCTCCTTATAAAGTTTTCCTCCCCCGTCCCTTATCTCCATACGCGGCCATTCCCGGCCGCCTCGGAGCCTCCGCAGCCGCCCCCTTCCCGTAAACACGGCCCCGGACGATGCCAGAGGGAAGATTTGATGCAGGGCTCCGAGGGTGCGCCAACAGCCCCCACAGCGCCCGGCCCGTTCCCTTCCTTCCCCGTGGGCCCCAAGGCTGCCACGGCCCCACCACCGATACCTCAACCCCATCAGAACTGCCGGATCCCAACATCGCTGACACTGCCAACACCCCGACCCCTATCAGCACGGCGGAGACCCCGAGCCCACTGGAAATACTGAGAGCCTGGTGTGCTCTGCATCACACAGCTGGTTCTGGAGAAGGCAGCCCCCTTCTCCAAGGGGCAACTCAGGCAGATGGCTTTAATAGAAGCCTTCCTGCATCTCTCCATCATCTGTGTGTGCACGCTGGGGCTGTGGCAGCAATAGGAAGGAACTCCCCCTTTCCTACTGGTCCCCTCAGTGCTGGTCCCACAGGCAGTGCAGGGCTGAATATTCGCATGGATGTGGGGCAGCAGGGGCTCTGGGGGCTGCCAGCTCCCAGGCACTGGATGCCCTCTCCCCACTACAGGGGTGTAGGCACTGGGGTCCTTGCTGGCAGCAGGGTTTTGCTTGTCCCAAGCTGACCCCACTCCCAGCCCCACTTCCAGTGTACCGGAGCCTCTGCCACCAGCAGTTTCGTGCCAATGCAGTGCCAATGCACTCGGGCTCACCCCGAGGCTGCAGGCCCATCTCTGCCCACACAAGCCCTCACTTCCTTCTCACCACATGTGAACTCTGGATAAACTCTGCAGCCGGGGTGCAGCATTCGGATGTGTTTGATTTGCTCTGGCTGGTGCATGACAAACAGCCGTGTGATGGCACCGAATTCTTGGAGAGATCTGAAACAGATTTTTCTCGCTCAGCTCTCCCCTGGCTCTGGGTCAGCTGCCCAGCAGGAGCCTGCATGCCCGGTGGGTGCGATGCTAGGGCTGATGGCACGGAGCTGGTGGCACAAAGATGGATCCTGCACAGCCTTTGGGCCAAGCACAGAACAGCGGTGGTACCTGGGCTGTAGCTGTGTCTCAGCTCCCAGTGGGGCAGTGGGTGCTGGCTCTGACCCTGCATCCCTGCAGGAGGAATCCCTCCATTTGCAGTCAGTGCCCTCTCCATTTACCCCTGCACACAGGGGGGGTTCTGTCTGACCTGCAGGGGAAACGCAGGTGGGAGGTGGCCGTGCTGATGGTGTTATTTTTACTCTCCTTAGTAAGACAAGGATGCATTAAGAGGGAGTTTGCTCTACTGGATGCCCAAAATAGCCCATGTGCTCAAGGTGTTCCACGGAAGGCTGTGCCTGCCCCGCTCCCACCCGCTGCTGGAGCAGCTTCAAAGGGGCTGTGCCCGTGTCCCGGCTGTTTGCTATGCTGGGTGTGCAGCGAGCTACACCCGGCCCCACGCACAGCACATCCTGAGTTAGGCGAGCAAACAAACCCTGAAAGGGACAGTGTCTTCCCCAAGCCCTGAGCTACGCCGTCAGCTGCCTCTGAGTGCCCTGCCTGTGCTGGGCTCCTCCGCCCTGGGATGCTCTCCATGTGGCTGGGGTGGGGGCAGAAGTGGGTGGGGGTGTCCTGAGCTCCCCCTGACACCGCGGGGCTCTGGGAGCTGTGCCGGAGGTCCAGGATGGGCAGGTCTGAGGGGTGCGGTGTGCTCTGGTGGCACCCTGATGTCACCCCCGTGTCACCCTGCTGTCATCCGTGTATCATCCCACTGTCACCCCACTCTGGTGTAGGACAGCAGCAGAGATGCAAAAGCTGAGCTGTGCAATCCATTCCCGAGGACTGCCAAGAAAAGCCCCAAGGGGAGAGCTGGGCGGCTGATCAGCGCCTTCTCTGGAAACCTTGGGGGCAAAGTGCTTGGAGGGAGGCTGCAGGAGGAATGTGTGATTTCACAGCCTTTGTTCCACAGCCCAACCGGTGTTTTCTATTTAAGATGAGGAGAAGCCAACCCTCCCTGCCCCCCTTTATCCAGCTCTGAGCTCCATACCAGGCCCAGCGCGGGGCTCTGACAGCCCTGGGATGTGCCCATAGACCACGTGGCATTGGGTGCCTGCAGTGTGGAGCAGGGCTCAGTGCTCTCTTTGTGAGCTGAATGGCTTCACCCCATGGCAAGTCCATTTCCAGCTGCTGGGTGTCATTTCCAAGCAGCTCTCTGGAAGAACCCCAGCCCTGCTCTCCACACCATGCCTTCGTGTTTCCTCAGTAATCCCACACCTCTGTGGTTTCTCACAGCCGTTTTCTGGATGGATCCGGATGGCCTCCACTCCCTGCTCAGGGCTTTGATTTGCAGCGGTGCACCTCTGAGGTGCATTTTCCAGGCGCTGGGGTGAATGATGCGCTCACATCTCTGGCAGTGAACCTGTGTCAGCTCAGTGCCCCACCGCCCTGTGCTCAGAGCAGCTCCCATCACAGCTGTGTGCCACTTTTGGGAGAAGGCTCAGGACCCCCTGGGTCAGCAGGGGTCAGGTTGGGGTTGTGCTGGGCATTGGTGTTCCATACTTGGTGCCATCTTTGCCCCCGCTGTCAGGAATTTCTTTGCCTTTGCATTTGTCCCAGTTTAGGGCAGGAACAGGAGCCTGGAGGCAGTAATGCAGTTCAGGGATCTGTGCTCTCAGCCAAAGGCACCACACAGAGCAGCGCTGAAGCTCAGCTCCCCAGGCACCTGGACTCTGTCTGTGTTTACCTGCAGAAACCAAAGCCTCATTCCTTGGCTGTGTGCAGTGAACACAGGTCTGGACATGAGCAGCATGCTCTGTGCCGTGTCCCCGTTCTGTGCCCCGTATCGCCCAGGGGCTGTCATAACAGGAGCACGGAGCCCTGTGCCCAGCTCTGGGTGCTCAGTGCCTGCCTGAACCCATTGCCCAGCTCTGTTTTCTTCCTTCTGCGCCCATCATTCATTCATCCATTTGGTTTAGAAGGAAGCATGCCATGCAGCAGTGCAGGTGGGCTGTGGCCCCGCTGGGGAGTGCAGCTCCTAGGGACCCCCCACGGCCCCTGACAAATGGCTTTGCCATTTCCTGGGTGGGAAAGAGACATTGATTAACTCCTGCACTTGCCTTTCTGGAAAGGTTATAGCTTAATTGGTCAGACCCGGAGCCATAAATCAGGCACTGAAGGATCAGTGGAGCTAAGAAAAATTTGTGCAGAATGTTACAAAAACACTTTTGGGGAGGATGCACCCCACCATGAGCACAGAGGGGGGTGGGGGTGGGCAGGGAGCTCCGAGCATCACAAGAAAATGCTTTTCCCTCTGCTGAGGAGCTGGAAACTCTCCGATCTGTTATCAGTTAACTTCAGGGTTTGCAAAATACCAGATTATTATGATTTTTTTTTTTTTTCTTTTGGAAAAAGAAGAACAACAGGAAAGCCATTGTTTGTTTTATTGGGATGAGATTGTAACCGGGTTTGAGTGATGATTCTCTTTCTCCATGGGAAACACTGCTCTTCTCTGACTTGGAAACGTGGAAAACCCACAACGTGTGGGCCAGGCTGGGCCTGGGCAGTGGGACAGCAGACCCCAGTGCTGACCTCATGATTACATGAGGAATGGCACAGGGAGACACCTCAGCTCAGAGCTCCTCTTGGAGCACTGCAGGTGTTACTGCTGTATGGCAGCAGAGCGCCCTGCAGCCATGATGGGGTTTGACTGGTGGCTGCTGGGGGGATTTCATCTCCTGAATTATAGGATGGTACCAACGAGATCCCGCTCTGCTGCCAGCCGGTGTGGGCTGCAGCCATCCGTTCACACCTGCTGAGAGGCACCCAGAATTAATTAGGACAATCCATCCTAAAGATGACAAAGGCATCGATGAGTGTTTTTGTCTCCCAGCAGCACTGGGACTGCGGCGGTGCTGTGAAAGAGATGAGGAGCAGCTCCAGCACGGATGGACCTCAGTGCAACTCGGAATGTGGGGATAGTTGGAAAATGGAGCAAACCAGCTGGGCTTGCCCCAGTGGGGCACACAGACCCACCCACAGCTCTCCGGAGTAATTCCTTTCAGGCCAAAAGAAATGAGATAGACCTCAGCTACCAGGATTGCAGAGAGGCACTGATAGAACTGTTACCAGGGAAATGAGTGGGTAGGAGTGGGGTCAGCAGGTTGAAGAGATGCCATGGGACCGATCACTGTGCTGCCACCACCTACCCATGGGTACCAGCCCACTTTGATGAATTTGGCACAAACAAGGCTAGAGGGGGTATGACTGATGCTTACAAACTCTGGGATGGGCACCATGTGCCCTTTATGCTGGGGAGCTGCGCTGTGTGGGACAGCGAGCCGTGCCCGTATGACAGCTGGGAGTAGGGCTGTGTTTTTCTGGACCAGACTCTATGTGAGACATTGCATTTTGCAAGAGTTCCCTTGGTTAGCTCATGGTCACCCTGTCCCAACCCCGCCTGCTCTCCTGCACCGTGTGTCCCATGCAGGGCTGTGGGATGGAACAGGAGCAGGCAGAGCCAAGTCCAGAGGATTGGACGGTGATGGGAGGGATTACACCTATGGACCTGCAGAGAGCAGGTGGGACAGAGGGAGAACTGCAGACAGAGCCATTTCTCCCGAACCTAACAACAGGGAGAGGACACCCGTGAGCTGCTGCAGGGCTTTTTGGTGGCGACTCCGACCATGAGCTGCTGGGAGGGTCAGCACCGTGGCTGTAGCATCTACAGTGTGCAGTGGGGCTCCTGGCAGCACCGGCCCCCAGAAGCCAGCAGGACACAGTTCCCCACTGTGCTCCACGACCACTGCTCCAGGAGCTTTATTGGCATTAATGTCATTAGTGGCACGTTAATGAGTGCATCCAAAAAAAGCGCCCATTGTCACTGTCACCGGGATGGCACCGTGGTAGCAGGAGCAAGGATGGGGCTCTGCATCCCTCCGCTCATCGCTGGGACATGGGCATGCCAGACGTGGTGCTGATAAATGCACTTTGCAGGAGGATCGCCTCGCCTGGCAGATTAACAATTAACCCGGTGAGGGCCAGTAAGTGGGGTTATGGCTACTTCATGGAGTGTTAAATGCTGAAAGACTGAAAAACCAATGGGCTCCGAGCACTGGGCAGCAGTGCCCACGTCTCACCCCTGAGCAGGGCACGTCCCCATGCGTCCCCGGGCACGGGGGTCACCTTCACTTGGTGTCTGCCCTGCCCAGCCCTGTGGCACGATGGTTCTCCAGGTACACAATTGGGCAGGGTTTTGGGGGGCTACCAGGTGGCCCCAGATCCTGAGGCACAGCCGAGATTGTCGCTGGGGTTTCTTCGGCAGAGTTCTGTGTGTCCGAGTCCTCAGAGGAGAAGCTGCTGTGGCTGGAGACCTGGAAGTACTGCGCTGCATCGCCTCGTGGATGTGCTGAGCCGTGTGCTGGGGGCTGACTGCAGAGGGGGGCACGCGGTGGGGAGGGGGACAAGCAGCAGGGCGGGCTGCGGAGATGGGATGGGCTCTTCTTGGTGCGTGGTGGTGGGGTTCCACTGCCGCACGTTGGGAGGGAGCTGCAGCGCGGCCGTGGGGAGCTTGGAGGCGAGCTGGCGGCACCGTGCTGCTCCGTGCCCGTGGCACGGCCACAAGAGCTGCTGGCTGAGGGCTGCCCCGAATCCTGCACGGCCCCGTGGCCGGGAGCGGTGGCTGCAGACCCCTCCCACAGCTCGGCCAGCATCGCCTCCAGGCTGTGCCGCGTCTCCTGGTATTTGTGCCACGCTGTCGTCCAGGCCCCCGTCCCGCTGCTGCTCTGCATCCGGCGCAGCTGCGCCCGCATCTCCTGCAGCTTCTCGGTGGAAAACTCCACCGACAGCCTCTGGAAGGAGCTCTCCAGGCGCTGCAGAGCCTCGGGCCGCCCCGCGGGGACCCCGCCGTGCTTCGCCTGCGCCGAGCACTGCCTGCAGCCGGCGTTCAGGCAAGTGATCTGCAAAACAATGCACGGCGCTGCACGTCCCGCTGCCTGCCTGCGCCGTGCCCTGGGCAGCGCGCACCCACCTTGCTGGAGAACTGACGCAGCTCGTGCAGCATCTCCAGCTCTGCCCGCCGCCGCTCCACGCGCTGCTGGAAGCTCATCAGCTTCGTTCGGAACAGGACCACGGCTGCCTGCAAGGGCTCAGCCTCGGGGAACACAGAATCCTGCAGCTTGTCTGCCTGCTGACACAGCGCCAGGCCGTGCCGGTGCCGGGCCTGCAGGTGGGCACAAGCAGTGAGATCCACACTGGGAGCAGTGCTGATGGCTCAGGGTGCAGCTCTCAGCTCAGAGCACTCCACACCAGAGCCAGAGCTGTGTGCTCAGTGCATGCGGAGGGGCAGTTCTGGGCCGGTGAGAGGCAGCAAAGCATTGGGCACTCTGCACATCTCTGCTCTGCACGGCCTGGCTTTGCACCACACAGACTGCACTGCACTGAGTGGGTCTGTATTGCTTCTTCCCTGTGCAGAGCGAGAAATGAAGGGCCCTGCCTGCAGCGGGGAGCAGGGAGCAGCCCCAGGACAGCAGAGCTGGGAGTAACAGCCAGGCCTTGTCCGGAGGAAACTCATTTTGCACAGAGTTCTCATTCCCAGCCTGGGAGAGCTGGGCTGAGTACACCAAACTCTGTAAGGGCATGGGAAATTTTGCACGTTGATGTTTGTGCCCCGTGCTGGGCAGTGTGCTGGGAGGTGACCCCGGAGGTGGCCATACGCACCGCTGCCTGCAGCAGGAATTCACTCCAGCGCTCTGTGGAGCTCTCACAGCTGTCAGGGCTGCACTCCTCAGCTCCCATCTCATGCAGCCTCGCTGCTCCCTCTCCATCCAGCCACTGCCTGAGCTGTGGGGAACAGGTTGGGATCAGCAGGACAGCCCCAAGCATTGCCCTTCCCTTTCTTGCACCGCCCGGTTATGCACAGCACCAATAATTAAAACCCAAGCTCGGGCAATCCTGTCATTATCTGCATTTCCTCCATCACTACAAGCTGAGGAAATGCTGCTCCAGCACTCACCTCATCCAGCTCGGCCTCCAGCTCCCGCACCTTCCGCAGGGCGCTGAGCCGCTCCAGGCGGCTGTTGGACAGCGAGACCAGGAGGTGCAGCTCCTCCTCCAGCTGCGCGTACCGCACCTCTGCCGCATCAGTGCCAGCCCTGCATGGGGGAGAAGGGTTAGGGCTGAGGTGGGGTTATGGTTGGTCAGGGTTAGGGTCAGGGTTAGGGCAGGGCTGGGTGTCTGTATCAGGAGCTGAACGTGAGCGGCACCGCTGGATGCGATGGGCATTGCTGGATGGAGCGGCATTGCTGGACATGTGCAGCAGCACCGGGGCTTGGCCCCATCTAGTGGCTCTGCCTGAGACAGGCCCACGGGATGGCTGCAGGCGCTGGGAGCTGGGAGCACAGAGCCCCGTGCCCTGCGCTTCCCCAGAGGGATTCCTGCACGGGGTGGCAGAAGGGTGCTGGGCAGCGGGTGGCAGCGCTGGGAGGTGCTGCTGGCAGGGAGGTGGTCCCGGCCCCTCAGCCCCGTACCTGACATGGGGTGAGGCACGGAGCCGGGCAGCATCCCTGCGCAGCCGGGCCAGCACGGCCCCCCCCTCTCGCTGCAGGCACAGCAGCTGCGGGTCGCTCAGCACCCTGCGCATCAGCTCCTGGTGCCTCTCGATGCACGCGGCCGCATCCTGCCGAGAGACTGCACTCAGCGGGGGCTGCAGGACGGGCAGCTCAGGCTGTGCAGTGAGGGATGGAGATGGGCACAGCCCCGGTACCTGCATCCCCGCCGCACCGTCAGTGCTCTGAAGCTCCTGGATGCAGCTCTGCAGCAGCTCTGATGCCCGCCCGAGGCTGGCGGTGAAGGGCTGCAGCTTCTGTTGGGAAGCACAGGGGTGAGCAGGGCTGTGCAGGCAGTGGGACAGGAGCAGGGGCTGCAGTAGGGAGCCAGAGCAACTGACAGAGTGGGGAGCGCTTTGGGGACATCACGTGAAAGCCAGTGAGGAAGGGGCAGGGAAGTGATGGCAGGAGGCAGGCCAGCAGCAAGCTGTCCTACGCTGGGGATAGGAGTGGGACAGGAAGGCTGCTATGTGCTCTGCACTTTGAGGACCGAGGGGGACCGTGGGAAGGGAGGAGGTGGCTGATGGTGCGGTCGTGGACACCTGGAAGAATTGCACCCACTCGCCGTGGCAGTAGGGGAAGGTGCCCTCCAGCTCCGCCGTCACCTGGGAGCTGTCGACGAAGCGGCCCAGAGCCTTCAGTGATGTCAGCGTCTCCACCTGCAGGGCATGAGGCTCCTAAGAGCTGTGGGACTGCACAGGTCCTGTCCCCCAGGGGCAGCCTGGAACTGGGGAACGTGGCCTTAAAACCCCTTTGGCCCTGAGTGTGCAGTGCAGCTCCGGCTGCATCCCCCTGCGGCTCCGCTGTGTTTGAATGCTTGGGACATCGCTGGGACTGCAATAATCTGCCACGGCATCCAAACGAGGTAATCGGGCTCATTAATATTTCACATGATATTAATTACACTGAAAGGCACTAGATGAACAATAAACCCTTTCAGGTTTAGATTTATCACCCTGACACCAGTGTTTGGCTGATGGCTGTGATGGTACAGCCCAGCAGAGCCATGGCAACAGTGAGCCCCGAAGTGGGGAGCGGGATCTCCAGTGAGGGGATGGAGGGTGCTCCAAACTGGGAGGCTGCTGTCACTCCCATGGGATATGGGGTGCTGCTGCCGTGGGATAAAACAGAGGGACACGAGGAGGGGATGGGGCAGACAGCTCTCACCTGCAGCCCAGGCAGCTTCTCACGGGGAGCAGATGGCTCCTTCTCAGCCAGCAGCAGCACGGTGTGGATGCAACCTGGTGAGACGTTCTGTGAAGGAAGGACAGTCACTCCTGCATGCCCTGCCGTGCTGCCATGGCCAACGGACCCAAGTCAACCACAGCCATGGGTAACCAAGGGTAAAAGGCCTCGAGCTCGCTGGCATGGGAAATGGAACCAGTCCCCCTATTACAGAATACATCCCATGGCAAAAGGAACCCATAGAAAGTGGCCCGGTGAACAAGTCCCTTCCCTCATACCAGTGACAATTCTCTGCATGGGGGGCTTTGCTCGGGGGAAATGGGGTCTTTGTGCCTGGTCAGGGGCTGCTCGCACCACTGTGGACGTGCCCAGAATTAGAGACTGAGCAGCAACTTTGGGAACAAAGGGGAGGTTGTTTGAGTGTTGCCAGTCCTGTGGGGAATCTGGGGATGAGAAGGCAGTAAAAGATGTGATTTTTCTAAATAAATGCATGGTGATGATGCTGCAGGATGCTTATACCTGTCCCAGTAAACACACACCATGGCGCTAACGGGGAAAATCTGTGAGTGAGATAAAAGCACAGCCTTGGGCATCACAGGGCTGGGCTGCCTGTAGGGCTGCTCTGAGCTGGGGGGATGTGATGTGGCTCTCAAGAGGGCTGGCGCTGTAGCTGCCATGGAACAGGGGCTGCAGGCACACACAGCTGGCACACACAGAACAGCCCCAGGGTACCTGGATGGAGCGGAGAGCAGAGTACAGGGTGGGAGAGGGAGGCTGCTTCCTGGCATCCACCACGGCTGTCAGCCCGCTGTCCTTCGCATCCTTCCTGGCACATGGGAACAGAACACGGTGACAAGGAGGCAAATTGCACGGGTCGGCAGAGGATGCTCCCTGGGATTCGACCTGCTGGGAGGCAGAGCAGTGCCTGTCCCCAGGACAAGCAGCAGCACTGGAGCTGTGCCTTCATCCCCATTGGTAACCCCAGCTCAGCACAGAGTGGGGTGGCACTGCCAGTGCTGGGCAGAGGCACAGGGTATGCACCCCCTGCCCAGGGGGTGTGGACACGGCAAGGAGCCTGTGGGATGTGCCCAAATGGTGTAAATGGGATGTGCCCAACTGGTGCGTGTGGGATGTGCCCAAACGATGCAGGTCATAGGGGGAAGCCCTCAGGTCCTCCCAGCCCTTACCTTGGGAGGGAGCAGAGGCAGAGGAGCAGCCTTGCCAGCTCGGCAGCTGAGCACCACGTGGCCCCCCAGGCGCTGCTGCTGGTGGTCACCTGCAGGAGAGCCCTGCCCAGCTTGTCGGTGCCACCTGCAGAGTTGAAGCAGGACATTGACCTCTCCTTCCCTGCCAGCCGGCCCTGGGGTCTCTTCACAGCCCACACTGGCATTTCACAGGGGGGTCAGGCACAAGACCTGCCTGAATCCAGTTGTGCCTGATCCCCGCAGAGGGGCAGTGAGGGCTGCACCAGCCCCCGAGGGCCCCCGCATGCTCACTAGCCCTGGAAATGCCATGGTTCAGATGATGAGGATGGTTTCCCCCCAGAAAACAAGGATGTTTCTGCCACAGCTTTTCAGTTCTTGGGAAAAGGAAGAATCCAAACGTTTGCCGTTTGGCAGCTAAAAGCTGAAAAGCTTCACTTGTGAGGAATGGTGTGGGAGGGCTGCGTGCAGCTGGGAGCCGTGTCAGCTGCTCAGAGCACACCGCCCGACTTGTTTTGCCCAGCTGAAGGGGGGAAATTTCCAAGGTGGGGGCTTTCTTGAGGGCAAAGCCCTGAGACCTCCCCCCAAACCACTTCCCAGCAGAAGGCAGCTGCCCCCTGTACCTGGCAGGCAGACGATGCCTGAGTGCAGCAGCCCGGTGTGCAGCTCCTGCCAGGGCACGGAGGGGCCGTTCTGTCTGACGGTGCTTTGCAGGGACCGTTCCTCTGCAGGGGCTGCAGCTGCCACATCTGCAGAGATGGGGACAGGGGACAGAGGAGAGGGGTTGGCAAAGTGCGATGGGGCAGAGAAACGCGGCAGCCCGCAGCCCCGCACGGTCATCACCTTTCCCGGCCGGCTTGGCTCTGCCCATCCTGGGTGAGTAAATGGCAGACACCTTCCTCCAGCCACCCTCATGCTGGCTGCCCGCGCTGTCCCCGAGCCGAGAGCCCTTCAGGAAGGAGAACTTGTGGCCGGAGCTGGCTGCCTCTGAGCGAGTGGGGGCTGGGGGCAGATGGGGACTGCGCTGCCCCACCGCCTGCCCTCCTGACCCCCTGGCACGAGCCCTGTGGGGGCTGGGGGTGCTGGCCCTGCTCCCACATGGCACAGGGGTCTCAGCTAGGGGTGCAGAGCCGTCGGGCTCCTCCAGGATGGCTGCCATCAGTGCGGGGCCGAAGCTCACTGGGTTTTGAAGGGCAGCCAGGTAGGAGTCACGGTGCCGGCAGCGCGGGCCGTGCGGCCCTGGCTCCCCACTCAGCCTCCTTCTCTGGCATGGGGTGCAGGGACCCTCCTGGGAGCTCAGCACTCCCCTGAAGGGCCAGGAGCCCACCCAGGGCTGTGCCGCTGCAGAGCGGGACGTGGCCAGGAGGCCCAGGTCCTGCTGGGAGAGCTGCAGCAGCTCCACGTACTCCCCCTCCAGGTTCTGGCTGATGATATCCTGCAGGCTGGGCACGGCCAGAGTGGTGGGGTTCTGCCTCAGCCCTGCCTGCTCCACCTTGATCAACCCTGGGTACCTCCCCTGATTTGGCTTCCAGCTGTCTCTGCAACCCGGGGCGATGTTGGCAATGTTGCCATAGGGCACCGAGCTCTCTGCTGTGCCATGGGGTGTGGGTGTGATCGATGCCACTGGCTCAATTGGTGCTGCTGGCTCTGGACTGGAGCCTCCTGGTGCACCCATAGGTGTGCCACCGGGTCCAGCCTTGGGCTTGTCAACAAACTCTGGTGAGGCAATCTTGCTCCACGGCAGCGGGGTGATGCCATTCTCAGTGGCCACCAGGCAGGTGTGCAGGGGGGACCCAGCATGGTTGCGATTAATCTCCTCCAGCCACTCGTTGGTGAAGAGCAGCGCGTAGGCAGCCTCGGGGATGGGCGTCTCCTGCACGCTGTCCAGGTCTGGTGAGAGGTGCTTGAGGGCGATGCGTGCTGTGTGCTCCTGGCAGGGCTCTGCCTGCAGGTAGAAGTCCCCGGCACGCAGCAGCAGTGGGTTGAGAGGTGCCAGGTGCACCACCACCTTCTCGTGCAGACACAAGGGCCAGCCCTCGTGCAGGAAGATGCAGTTGGAGTAGGGAGCCTGCAAGAGAGGGAGAATGCAGGGCATCAGCAAGAGCCTCTGCGGCTCCTGTGCTTCCTGGCAGTGAGATCCCACTCACGAAACCACGCCGAGCCTGTGGACACTCCCAGGGGGCTGGGTGCTCCCCTTATGGTGACAGGGATGGGATACGCAGCCCAGGGCAGGGCACGGCTGTGCAGGGCATCACCCTTTAGGGCACAACGGGGCATGGGGTAACAAAGCACGGGGCAGCTCCTCAGCTTACACAGGCCGCCCGCCGCACGTGCTCGAAGAGGCGCTTGGCAGGGATGAGGAAGTCCAGCAGGCAGCAGAGCCCATCACCCTGGTAGCTGCTCTCCAGCAGGCGGAACACCTGGCCCAGCACTGTCGGGGCCGTGGCTTCGAAGGGCGGATAGAGGGCGCGGAGGGCACTTTGCACCGCTGCATCCAGGGACTGCGAGTCCTGCGGGAGGAAAGCAGGGTGCTGTCACCCACCCCTCAGAGCCCACACCACACTGCTGCACCCCACAGCCCCCAGTCGGGAAAGTGGCCCTGCAGAAGCTGAGGGGTTAAGTGGAGTCCAAGCAGAGATGTGCGCTCAGCAGATCCCAGGAATGCAGTGGCTGGAGGAGAGGAGGAAGGCCAAGCAGCTGGAGATGGATGGGGTGTTTGGGTTCAAGCACTTCGCTGGATATGACAAACTCCAAATTAATCTATGGAGGCTTTTCTGAGAAGAGTGCTGCCCAGTCACAGCCCCATCCCCAACAAAGTACAGCTTTCTAAATGGGCAAAGGCATAGGGTTAGGGTCATGCATCAGATCACCCTGCTGACTTTGCTTCCCCAGTTTTGCAAAGACATTAATTGCACAGAGCTTGTAGACACAGCAGTGCGTGGGAGGAAGTGATCCGAATGTCCATCTAAAGCCTCAGTTGCAACACAGGAAGAGTAAGGGTGAACGTGCACATGGCTGCAGAGCAGAGAGCTGCGACAGCAAGCGAGGAAGAGATGTGGAGAGGCCACAAGAAGCATGCAAACTCAGCTTGACCACAAGCAGGCAGTGCCCTTCTCACAGCTCTGGCTCCAGGCACAGTTGATGCTGGAGCTGAGTCCCAGAGGAGGGATTGCAGACATAGGGGCAGATGGATGCTGTGTGGACCAACATCCTTTCTAGGGCAGCAGGAAGTCTGCCCTGACCTCACGCTGCTCCCCTGTCTGGGCTGGTGAAGGAGCTGGGGAAGAAGCCTGGACTCACTCCGTGGAGGGACAATGCAGGGTGTCTGACAGTGGGGATGGTCCTACAGTAAGATGAAAGAGGAGAATCTTCCTCTCAACAAAACCCAACCAAATGGGCTCGCCTGTGGGTGAATCAGTAGAATAAAGCAAGCCGCTTTCCTGGGAACGGGCTAAAAGTGCACAGACCTCCCCAAAGCAGTGGGAACAGCATCGTGGGGAAAACTATTGGCTGAGGGATGGAGGCACCGGATGCACCCCAGGCTGTGCCAAAGGGCGTTTTGGCCTGCAATGTCCAGAAATGTTTTGTTGAATGTCACAGAGCACTTCATCATGGGAGAGGCTTTGGGGTGAGATCGGCGCAGAGCTCCGTGCTCATGCAGAGGGCTGAGGTGAGAGTGGGGAGCGGGGAGAAACAAAACAGGACCCAGTGAGCCCCCTTCCCTCCCCCAGCAAGGGAGTGAAACAAAAGGCATTAGGGATCGCAAGAAGATTTACATTTGCAAAGACATTACCATTTTAATAAGCCAAAGTGCTGTTAAATAGAGATTGATATTTCTCCCCAAACACCCATAACTTTTAGCGGTGATTTATCCCGACGAGATGGGCAGTGGTGTTTTGGTCGCAGGAAGGTTGGTTAACTCGTACCCGAAGCCACGGTGTGACCGCACAGCTTCTCCTCTCCCCCCATCGGGAAGGAGAGGGGTGAGAACGCCCGGACCCGCAGTCCACAACAGCCCAGCTCCGTCCCGCGGGGAGGGGAGTTACGGAAACACCGAGGAACGGAGTAGAGCAGCGCAGCGCTCAGCCTCAGTTCGGCCCCGATCGGGGCAGCGGCCCCCGCTTCACCCGGCAGAACGGCGGGGCAATCCGAGCCGCCCCGTCGGGGCTCCCCGACGGCAGGTGCGGGGGAAAGGATAGCAAAGCAGAAGGCATTACCATGGTTAATGGGCAGCGGCAGCCCGCCCGGGGGGGCCTTCCCTCGTCCTTCCTCGGGGTCCGGCGCTTCCTCCCGCCCGCGGGGTCTCCTCGGCGGCTGCGGCTTCGCGGTGCGGTCCCGGTGCCCGCGGGCGCTGCGGAGCTGCCGGTCCCCCCCGCCCCATGGCCCGCCCGGAGCCGGAGGACTGGCTGCTCCCTTCCCCCGCCCGCGGCTCTGCTGGGGAAAAAAAAAAAAAAAAAAAAAAAAAAAAAAAACAAGAAAGAAAGAAAAAGAAAGAGAAGAAAAAAGTGCGAGCGCGGGGGAGGGGAGGGAAGGGGCTGGCGGAGGGACGCGGCGGCTCCGGCTGTGGGGCCGCGTGGGGCCGTCCCGCAGCCCCGGGAGGAGCTGGCGCTGTGCCGGCCCGAGGAGTGCGGGGAGACCGCACAGGATGCGGCCCCGCCGCCCCGTCCCGCACCGCCCGGCTCCGCTCTGCTCTGCGTCGCCGCCCCGCGGAGTCCCCGCACACGGAGCGGCTCCGGGGCCAAAGCACGTCCCGTCCCGGGCTGCGAGGAACAACGCGGGGAGAAATGCACGACTGTGCGCGTGTGCTCGTACATGCAGGCTCGGACGAGCTGCGGTGGATTTTCCCTTTCTAAACAAACACGGGCTGTGTTGATACAAAACACTTCTCGCTGTTTTGTATTCAAAACTCGGGGGCTTCCTTTCCTGGATTGGCTCAAAAGTAGAGCAGAAGAAAAGTGTCTTTCACAGCTCTTCGGGATGATTCAGCTCTGGAAAGTACCTATTTGAGGGCACGGAGTGTGATTGAGCGACCAAAAGTTGTACAAAAGCACTCAGTGCGGGAGCCAAAGCCGCAGGTTTGGTGCATCCTAAGGCAGAGGGCTGCTGCTTGGCAGGGATGCTCCATCCCTGTGCATGAGCTGCAGCCACCACAACAGTGTGTCTGTGGGCACAGCTTGAAGCCTGGAGTGGGACAGCACATGTGGGATAGCTGCACTGCAGCCCCTACACAGCTCCAGACCCCCAGCCTGGCTGCTGCCCCCCCACCAACGTTGCGCTCAGCTGAGTGCAGCCCCAGGAACCCTCCTGCACTGGGGCCACCGGGCAGCTCCTCCCTTCCCCCAGCAGCTGCCAATTGCTCCTTTAATTGTGCCGGTTCACAGACTCCGCTTCAGCCTTTTTATAGTTTCACTGCGTGCGAGGGTAGGAGGGAGTATGAGCTCATGCTCTGGCTGTCTCTAATTGCCTGGTTACCTCTGAAGTGAGCCCAAGAACTCACTTTGGCTCCAGAACCTTTGGAAAGCTGCAGCGGCTGCAGGCAGGAGGGGGATGGCCGGATGCCCCTGCAGCACAGAGACAGGCGAGCAGGAGGGGATGGCATGATGCTGTGACAGCAGGCCTGGTGGGACCTGTGTTCCCATCAGAGTGCTGTGCTCAGCAGGATAGGATCCAGCCCTACACTCCCCCCAAGCTTGTGCCCCCCCTGCTGCCCTGAGGCAGTCAGACCTGGGGGCACAGTGGGTTGCTGGAGGCTGAGCGGTCCCACACAGGGCAGAGCTCAGAGACCCCCAGTGCCCCATGGCTCCTGACCCCATGAGCTCACCCTCCTCTCCCTTTCTTCATGCCCCGTTTCCTGGAGCAGCTGTGGGACAGGCTGTGTACAGCCCCTCACCCTGCCTTGCTGCCCGCACAGAGCCACCATTCAGTCCCCTGGGCTCTGCCCGAGGTCACCATTCCTGCATTTTTATTTTCACTTTGCTGAAAACTCACCCCCTTCTGCTCTCTCTATCCCCTTTTGTCCCTCAGCCGAGGCCCTCAGACATGGTGTCAGAAGGCAGCGTGCCCCATGGAGGGCACAGTCCTCAGTAGGTGGGGGACACCCTGGCTGCAGGACTGCTCTGCAGCAACCTGTGATGTCACCATGACTCCGGGACACAGGGAGGGTGGGGATGGGGAACTCAGCATGGGGGTGGTTTTCTGGGGTCAGGATCCCACCAGGAGGATCCTGGTGCTGACAGCTGTGTCCCCACACCCACAGTCCTCCTCTGCAGATCAACACTCCTCGCTGCACCCAGTGGGTCCCCTGCTTTTTTGGCTCTGGTGTCCCTGAGCATTTCTGACTGTGTGTTTTTGATGCAGCCGTCAGGGCTGGAATCAGCTGGTGACCCCATGCTGGCCCAGAGCCTGTTCTGCTCCCAGGAACAGCTGGGACTGGGTCACGCTGAGCCTGCAGCTGGAAAAACAGTGGTGCAGGGCCCTGCACTGCCCTGGCTGTGTGATCAGGTGCTGCCAAACCAAGGGGTTCCAGGGCAGGAAGCAGAGGGTGACAGTGAGCAGCACTGGGCTGGCAGCTCCTAGTATGCTGATTGTGCAGCTCCTGGCACCCTGATGATGCAACTCTCAGCACCCCAATGCCATGGCATTTTGCAGAAATGTGAGTGAGATCCGTGCAGCTCTAGGGACACTCACAGTGGCCCTCTCTGGCAGCGGGCTTGCTGCCTGGAAGCAGATAAAAAGAGAGTTTTCTTCCTGGCTGTGGACCTGCTCCAAGTTCCCTTTGAACCAGCTGCACTACTCTCACTTTTCTCACCAAGTGCCCCTGGGTTTTTCCCTTGTGTTTCCCCATGGCCGCATTTGCCAGACCACAGCTCGGCTCTGCAGCCAAAAGTCAAAGCCAGATCACGGGCAGCGGCGATGCCCTGGGATCAGCACGTGCTGCCCAGCCTCAGGGAATTTCCACTGCGGTTGTGGCACCTATGAAGTGGACCCACAGCCCGACCCACAGTGCCCCATGCTTGCAGGATGGCTTTGGCCATTGCATCATGTAGGAGATGTGGAAAGAGCCCCGAGAGAGACCCGGAACTGCACACACGTGATGGGCAGCACATGGGGCTGGAGGAAGCTGTGCAGCTCGGTGCTGGCGCTAGAGGTGTTTTCAGCTGTTCCTTGGCAAACATGGGACTGTTTGGTCAGGCTTTGTGCTGTGAGAAAGGTTTTTTAAGTTCAACTTTAAAACTTGCTCAAGCCCAGAAGGAAAACGTTGTGTTTATGCTTCCTCAATACTTTGCTCCCCATGAAATTTCATTTCTCCTCGTGGAAGAGGTTCTGGTTCCTTGGTGTGTGTCTGAAATGGTGTTTTGAAACTGTTCTGCAGCACGAACGTTGGGCTTTGGGGAGCAGGAGCCAGCAAAAAGCTGAAATGGGGCTTTGACTTTTGAACTTCTCTGCTTTGGGGGCACAATGGGCTCAGGGGTGGATTGGGGATGGGTGCAGGCAGTGTGCGGGCATTCCGTGGTGCATGGCTCTTCCCAAGCTGTTTGTCCCACTCTGGTGGCCCAGTCAGCACCAGACCCACGTTGTCCCTGTGTGCCTGCTCTGGTCCCACAGCTGCTGCTGCTCTGGGGCTCATGGTGCAGCCTCAGCAGCACAACACAGGCTGTAGCAGACCCAAAGTGCAGCAGACCCAGACATGTGGCCCTGGGTGCAAGATTCTTTTCCTGCCTGCAATCCTGGGCAGAGCTGGCTGGGCAGGCACTGAGCTTGGGGACATGATGGCTGCAGTGTGTGCCCTGATTGTGCTCTGGTCCAGGAAGCCTGCAAATGCTTCTTTCCAGAACTGTGGGGAAGAAGGATAGCAGGAGCTGAGAGCTGATCTCCAAGTGACAGGGGCTCCAGCAAAGCTGTCCTAGGCTTCTCTGTGGCTCGAGCTGCTCTGTGGCACGGCCATACCAGGCTACAGGGCTTGAGAAAGAGCTGCATTTCACAAGTGCTCAATGCAGGGATGTTGCCTCTGGCAACCAGAGCACTTCCCTGGATCCAGCACAAGATCTGCCCACATCAGCCCCCGTGGACTTCCTGTGCCATGTCCTGCTGCTTCCAGAAAGGGAAATGAAAGCAGCCTAAAGCTTCTTCCATCACTCTCGTTGGTGTTGGTGGGGGAGCTGCAGGCAGCCCGAGGTGGGGGACCCTTGGGCAGCCCCAGGAGTGGGGCAGCTCAGGGTTGCTGTCCTCGGTGCAGAGCAGAGAGCTGTAACAGCGCCCCACAAACCCTGCGGGTGCTGCGGGGAGGCTGCCTGCTCCTTGCAGCCATTCCTTGGCCACATGGGAGCGGGCAGAGGGTGAGCAGGAAGCACAAGGCTGCGGGGAGGCCCCTCGGGCTGCGGCCGTGTCTCCGCATCCTGCCTCACCCGTGGTTCCCCTTTGGCGCGGGTATAAAGGCGCACCGGCAGGGAGCGCCGGGCAGCAGCCGGGATGGCAGCGCGGAGCCTGGCAGCGTTTGGAGTGGTGCTGGCTGTGTGCCTGGCGCTCACTGCAGCCACCAACCCCGGCTTCGTGGTCAGGATCACCCAGGCGGGCCTGGACTATGGTGGGTTTGGCTCCTGATCTCCCTCCTCTCTTGCAGGTGCTAGTGGCTGCGGTGCAGAGCCGGGTGCTGACATTGCCCTGATGCGCCCGTCTGCCCATACTGCTGTCCTCTCTGCAGTCCAGGGGGCTGCAAACAGGTGCTGGGGAGGGGAGGGCACCAATTCGAGGAGGCGTGGGGCTGGTGGAGCTTGGGGTCTGGCTCAGGGGCTCACATCCAGGAAGCACTGAGCCCCATGGAGAAGGTGGGGAGGTGCCAGGAGCACGGTGACAGAGATGGATGGGCCCCATGCTGGGTTTATTGAGGCAGGCAGGGCCTCAGTCCCAGCAGTGTGCTGTTATGGATTGAAATGCTCTGTGTGCACAGCTCTTTGAGCCTGCAGGTCCACCAGCTGCATGGGAAGCGATGTGACCCCCTGCCTATATGGGTGCAGAATTATGGCACCCACCCCACGGTGTTGCCTGGGCAGCACCATCCCCAGGACTTGCACAGATTCTGGGCAGTACCCACACTTGCAGGGCTCTGTGCTGCAGCCAGCTCCAGCCACACAGTGCAGAACAGCCAGGCCATTCCCCAGGCATTCCTTTTAAGCCTTTCATTGTACTCCTGGAGCATACTCTCAGCTCCCTGGTATAACATGTGGCTATGACCCTGTCCCCCACAGCCCACCAGCATGGGATTACCGTCCTGCAGAAGGAGCTGGCCAAGCTGAAGCTGCCAGACATCTCAGGTGACTTTCCAGTCCGACACCTGGGGAAGGTGCGCTATGAGATCTCCAGGTGAGCCCTCACACAGCCACATGGGGTGCAGGGGTTGCAGGGGACAGAGGTTCTCCCATGCCACCCACAGCATGGTGCAGGCAGAGATGCTCTTGTTTGCACCCTGGGAGGCAACACTGTGGGTGAGGGCAATTGAAGCCCAAGCGGTGACCTCTGGCAAATGCGAGGGTACAAGAAAGGACTGTGATCCCAAAGGCTCTGCTTTGCTCATGGGTAAGGGAGGGAATGGGGATGCTGTTAGCACAGTGCCCACACTGCTCTCTCCCAGCCATACATCCCACTCAGGTACCTTTATTTATATCTTATATATATATATATGTCTTCTTGTTTTACATTTCCTTTCAGCTTGAACCTCCGCAGTTTCCACCTGCCATACTCACGGATCTCCCTGGTCCCCAACGTGGGGCTGCAGGTTGCCATCTCCAATGCCTTCGCCGAGGTGGATGGGAACTGGAGGGTGAAGTTTCACTTCATGTGGGTGCCCTTCCCCTGGTTCAGGCCCTTCACTCTGCCTTTCCCTCTCTGGATTTGGACAGATTTCCCCCTTCTCCTTTGCCCTTGTGTTTTGGGCAGCTCTCTTTGTTACATCCAGACCTGTTGATTCCCACAGCTGTGCTACAACTGCGTTAATCCCAATGCCTGTGAGCCCTGGGGAGCTCTTCAGGTGCACTCTCCCCACATGCAGCTGGGCAGAGTGCTGCTGCTATGGGGCAAGAACCACAAGCCAGAGCTCTCCTCCTTCTCTGCTGTTCCCCTTGCTTTCTTTCAGTTCTTTCAGCTTAAAGGCTGCCTTGCTTAGCTTACACTCCCACACAAGTTAGTTTCCCTGGATTTAAAAACCTCCCCAGTCCTCTCTGGATGCTCACTATGAGGCAGAGCTGGAGGCAGGCTGTCCCCTGTTGTCTCCCTTGCAGCCGGGACCATGGCTCCTTCAACCTGGAGGTGAAGAACGTCTACATCAAGATCAACCTGAAGCTGGGCAGTGATGCCTCAGGGAAGCCCACCGTGAGCACTTCTGCCTGCAGCGCCCGCATCTCCAGTGTCGACGTCCACTTCTCGGGCAAGTTTGGGTACGTAGCATCACGGCGAAGGACCAGAGACCAGTGTGGGTATCTCCCAGTGGAGAGGGAAAGGTGGCTGTCAGGTGGGTACCTGCTGCCCCTCACACAGCGCTGCTGGCAGTGTGCTTCCTTCCTATTCTGCACATTGCAACTGCATGTGCTCAAATCTGCTCTGAGTTTGCCCTGCCACAGCTGCACATTTAAGGGTGAAGCTTCCAGGCAGTCACGAGACTTGTTTACATCTTCTTTACAGGCAGCTTGGGTAGCAAATGTAAACCCCGAAGCAATGTTTAATTACAGATTGCTGTGGGAATGACATTCCCATGCATCCTGCAGCCCCAGGGTCTCCCTTTCCTGCCCAAACCCTGCGGCTGCACCCTCTGACCCCGCTCCTCTCCGCAGGTGGCTGTATAACCTCTTCTACAGTGCTGTCGAGTCCAGGTTCAAGAAAATCTTGGAGAGCAAGGTACGTGCGAGCTCCAGGCTTCCTGCTCATCTTTAGCCCTCGCTTGCAGCAGATGTTACAAGGGCTCAGGTCACACACACGGATTTAACCAGAGCCAGAGCACGCTGCAGGGTTGGTGGAAGCAGGCTTTGAGGAGCAGGAACATGCCAACCATGGTCCCTGCAGCATCGTGTGGCTCAGGCTGGATTCTAAACCTGCAGCATTTGCCAAAGCCCGGTATAATCGGCTGCTAATTAACAAAGACTTTTCTTTCCATGTGGTCAGTTAATTAGATCTTATGCCTCAGCCAAACTCAGTGTAGCAGAGGAAACCTGCTCAGAGCTGCCCCTTCATTGGCCTGCACTCATTCATGTGTTTGGGAGCAATGGGGTAGAAATTCTCATCTCTGCATTTCAGCTGCTTGTAATCTTGTTCAAACGGGGGGCACCAGGGAAGCCCCGGTACCTCCAGCCCCATATGAAAGCATGTATGCTGGAGACTTGCAACAAAACATGGAAACAAGCTGTTAGCAATAATTGCTACAAGGCTCGCTGGCACAAGCCGCAGCCTCCCTGGCCGTGAACCTTGCTCAGGAAGGAGGCAGCTGCAGAGCTGACAAATCCCACCCTACTGCAGGTCGGGCTCTGGCTCTGGCACTCGGCTCTGGCTGATGCCATGCTGGCTCTCTGGTGGCACTCAGAACTGCGGCAGCAGATGGGCTGGCAGTGGGCGCTGTGGGGCTGGGCAGCGGGGCTCCCATGCTGCAGTGCCTCTCGGAAGGAGCAGCTCAGGAAGCTGTCCTGGCAGCATGGCTGAGTCTCTCCACCAAACATTGGGGTGAATCCTTTGGGGCTTTCTCTGCATGTGAGGTGGGGTGAAGGAGAGGGCTGGGAGCACTGCATGGACCTGCACAGCCCTGTCCCTGCCTGGTCCAACTCCAGCAGCCCTTTCTGCAGAGCTGAGCAGTGCTTCCATGCCGATCCACGCCATCCCAAGCCATCCCAACCTCCATATTCTATTCTATTCTATTCTATTCTATTCTATTCTATTCTATTCTA
>JAPSGF010000017.1:9551340-9567343 GCA_035772895.1 Perdix hodgsoniae | reverse complement strand
CTATTCTATTCTATTCTATTCTATTCTATTCTATTCTATTCTATTCTCCCTGCTGCCAGCAGGCCAGATGCTGGCCTGATCCTGCACGGGGGTTCCCTTGCCATTACGACACTGGAAGAGCCTGTGCAGATGATCCTGGCCACCTACAGTACCATTCCCAACAGTAAATTCCTTGCCCAGAGATCAGCACGCATTTAAGTACCCCACTAATGTTGAGGCTTTGCCTGCAGATGGCAGCTGCAGAGGGCTTTGCTCTCCTCCCCTGACAGCGCAGGGCTGCCCCACACGGGGGCAGATGAACTCTTGCAGTTTCTTCTGCCCAATAGTCGATGCTCAGCACAATGCACTCCTGCAGGGACTATAGGATTGCAGGAACTCAGAAGGCACGATTGAGATTCCTTCAAAAAGCCTTGATGCAACTCACCTGGGTGGGAATCCTGCTCTAAGCAGATGGTTACAGGTATAAACCTTGCCTGTATCTCCAATAGTTAATGTGTCACCTGGAATAGAAAAAAAACATCGCTATGCACTCTTTTATTTCAGCCAGTTTAGCAAAGAACACAGTGCTGGGCAGCTAAGCAGAGTGTGTGCCTGAGGCTCCCACCCCAGCAGAGCCACATTGCTGAGCTCCACTGCCTTTGCCTCCCCAGGTCTGCGACAGCGTGGTCAGATCTGTTAGTGGCGATCTGCAGCATTACCTCCAGACCCTGCCAGGTACTGCACGGCTCTGCATGCAGCTCGGGGAGCGCTCCCTCCCAGCGTCTCCCGGCCTCTGTGAGGGGACCCAGGCAGTGTCTCCAGGCCAGGAGCTAGTTTGCATGGCTGGAAATGAGGAGGGAAATGTCCCTTTTATTTCTAAACAGAAGCAAACGTGTGCGAAACCCCTGCCTCTCTGCTGCTCGGGAAAGCCAGGGCACGGCACTGCGCAGATGTCAGCAGAGGCAAGCTGCTCCCGGCTCTGCTGTGCCGTCTGCCTTTCACTCATCCCTCTGCCCCATGTCTTGCAGTCACAGCTAAGATAGATGCCAAGGCTGGGATCGATTACTCCTTGGTGGCACCACCAATGGCCACTGCACAGACCCTGGATGTAGACCTGAAGGTGAGAGCCTGCCCTGGGCAGACTCGAGGTGGCTGATGCCATTGCAGGAGGCAGGTGGGATGCTGGGGTCAGCTGCCTGCCACAAATGCCCCCCAGCTCCTTCCTTACCCACTTCCTCTTTCCAGGGTGAATTCTTCTCCCTGGCACATCGAGGTGCTGTTCCCTTCCCCCCGCCAGTGCTGGCCCTCCCTCCTGACCACGACCGCATGGTTTACTTTGGGGCCTCCAGCTACTTCTTCAACACTGCTGGCTTCACCTACCATGCAGCTGGGGCACTGGTCTTCGAGATCACAGACTCCATGGTGAGGAGGGAAGGCGGGATGGGGCTGGCTGGATCCAAGGGCTCCTCTGCATCTTCTATGTGCTTCCCTGTGGAGCTGCATGCAGGCACAGTGCAAGGCTGAGATGTGCTCGGTGCACACGCAAGATGCACACATGAAGTACGCACATGAGGAGCTGACCATGTCCCAGCCCTGTGCTGCATTGCCCAGCAGTGACCATCCTCCTCCCACAGATCCCGAAGGGTGTCGAATTCCATTTGAATACCTCCACCTTCGCAGCCTTCATTCCCCAGGTGAGCCCCACTGCTGTCCCCCAGCTTCTACCTGGCACAGGCTTTGCACAAGATGCTCGCCAAGAGCACAGCCCTGGGTTCCCCATGGGCAGGAGCAACCTCAGAGGAGGGGCTGCTCATCCCCTCTGGATGCAGCGTCCCCATGGGCTGGTGGCACAGGAAGGAGCTACAGGAGGCTCTGTGTTCCCATGGATGTGCCATGGTTCCTTCCCTCCCCCTGCTCCCTTGCAGCTGGACAACATGTATCCCAACATGCTGATGAAGCTCAGGCTGTCTGCTCCCTCTGCCCCATTCCTGAGCATCACACCAGATGGGATCTCACTCCAGCCTGTTGTGGACATCCAGGCTTATGCCATCCTTCCCAACAACAGCCTGGCCCATCTATTCCTCCTCAGTTTGGTGAGTTGGGACCTGGACTGTATGGGGATGCCAGTCCTGGATGAGTAGCCCTTTAAGATCACAAATGCCAGTTTTCACACTGGGTGCACACGATTCCCCCTGTGCCTGCTTTGGAGTGAAGTTGGTGGGCACTGAGCTCTGCCTCTCTCCCCAGACAGGCAACGTGTCCGCTACCATTGATGTGAAATCTGGCCACATCGTTGGGAAACTGAGCGTGGGCAGGTGAGCTGGGAGCAGGACAGTTCCAGGAGCAGCTGCTGCTAAGTGGTGGCTGGGGGCAGTGAGTTAGGAATGGGCTGGGGATGGAACCTGTGATGGAGGCAAAGAGCTGAGCTCTGGAGGGAACGAGACCGGCCTGGGCAGTGAGGGGACACTTCCTTCCCTGGGACAGCCTGCACTGCACCACTTCTCTCTGTGCAGGATGAAGCTCTCTCTGAAGCATTCAGATGTTGGCACTTTCCAGGTAGGCTGTTCCTGACCATGATCACAGCCCCCAGCATGGAGGAGAGAGCCTGCTGGGGGCTGTGGAGGCAGCTCACCCCTCCCCCTACACCAACGTGGGACCTGGGGGTGTACTTCTGTCTCAGCCTGGGAGCAGGAGCAGAGTCACCATTGCCTTGTTCATTTCCCACCCCATCAGCACTGCACAAAGCTCCTTCGATTTCCTCCTCCTAATTGCCCTCCAGGGTCTGGTCACTTGCTAAAGCTCTTTTCCTTTCTTCTCTCTCTGCAACTCCAGGTACGAATGCTGCAGTCAATAATGAATATATATGCCTCCAGTATCCTGCTCCCACGTGTTAATGGTAATAACCTGCTGGGAGGAATGGGGCTGTGGGAACAGTCACCAGCCAGGTCACTCTGTCTGAGCAGGCCCAGCTTGTTAATTAAATCTCTGTTGCCAGGCCTGCTCAGTGGGTAAAACCTGCAGAGAGGGGAGGATGCAGCAAAGTGCCCAGCTTGTCTGGGGCTGGCAGAGGCGAGCTGTGGGTTGCTGAGTGCAGGAGCCTCTTTCCATGCTGTGACATGCATTCAGAAGTGAACACAATGGAAAAAATGAGTTTGACACACATCCTAATGCTTTCCAGACCCTCTCCCCCACTGACTGCTTTTTGTTACTGCTGAGCAAATCAGCCCAGAGCAGGGCTGGTGGCTGCCATGGGTCTGGGAAGGGGCGGCACAGAATAACGCGCAGCCCCAGACCTCCATGTAGCCTGGAGGAACCACTCTGCCTACCCACAGCACTGGGAGGGAGAGGGAAGGGCTGGAGGAAGCGTCCTCCTGTTTTGCACGGCCCCATGCTCCCCACTCTGGTCCTAACATAGCCATGTGTGTTGTCTTTTCCAGAGAGGTTAGCTGAAGGTTTCCCACTGCCGCTGCCGGACCGAATACAGCTCTCCAATATCCTTGTGCAGTTTCACCAGGTTAGTAGTGTGGACCCTGGACAAACCCCCTCCCGGGAGCAAAAGGAATCTGGTGCCTTGGCCAGGGGAGGTCTCGGAGGGGTGCCAGTGGCTGGATGCTGGATGCTGCTGGCAGGGTGTGGCTGTGAAACATCTTCAGAGCCCTTCTGAAGCTAAAATTAGCCACGGAAGATGGCAGCAGCACAGAGCGGGCGGGTGATGAGGAGCGGGGCTGAAAACAGCTGCAAAGATGCCTCACAACCCCCTCCCCTCTCCTTTTCCCAGAATTTCCTGCTGCTCGGAGCAGACGTGCACTACACGCCCCGGGAGCGCAGATAAAGATGACGAAAGGGGCTCTCGCCACCAGGACGGCTCCTCAGCCTGCCCCGCGCTGTCCCTCCCGGGGGACCCTGTTCCCGACCCCCACTTTGGTTCCCAGCCCCAGCTCCAGCCTCAGCTGCTCCCCCCGCCATCCCCGCCGCTGAGACAGAAAACAAGCAGCCCTGCCAAGCCTGACTCACAGCCGGCCCAGCACAGACCGCAGACGCGCGGGCGGGGGCCAAAGCCAAACCTCGTGGCCCATGCTGGGCTGAGGGGTCCATCACAGCTTGGGGGGGGGCCTGTACCCCCCGGGTCCCAGTGAGCCACAGCTGCACGGCAGCTGCTGGGGCCGATCACAGCCTGGACCAGCTGCCCCTTCGATTTCTCCCTGTGCTTTGCCTTCACTGAGCAGTGCTGCGCTCGGCCAGGGGGGTCCCAGAGCTTAGGGGAGCCCCCGCTCGGAGCCCCCGCATAAACACATCACGGTGAAACCAGCAAGCAGTGTGACAGAGGTGTTTGTTATTCGCTGCCTTCCAGCACGTTCCCCGAGGGAAGGGAGGTGTCCGGGAGCGCCTTTGGGAGATATTTTTATCCCCCTGGCGTTAAAATACCACGGGAAAAAAAAAAAAAAAAAAACACTCATCTTTTCATTTCATTTTTCCCGTCGCGTGGCTGCCCGCAGGGACCCGGCTCCGCCCGGCGGAACGGCACTGGCGCGGAACGCGAGGGCGGGGCTGCGTGTTGGGTGGGGGGACCGTTTGGGCGGCGCACCGCGGGGCCGCTCCCGGGAAGCGCCCCTCTCTGGGCGGCGTCGCCATAGCAACGCGGCCTGCTCACGCGGCCTAGCGCGGCCTCCCCGCCGGGTTCGGCCATGCGGGTCTGGAGACGCGCGCTGCGGGCGGCCGGGTCCGTCCGCTGGGCCGTTGCCCGTCTCGGGGCCTCCCGCGCAGCGCACCGTGGGCACAGCGAAAGGCCTCAGGGACGCAGGGCCGAGCTGCCAGCGGGGCCGGACCTGAGGCACTTCTTAAGGGGGGCCGCCGGGGAGCCGGAGCCGGGGCAGGGCGCTACCTCCGGTCTGGGGAAAGGTCGGTGTGTCGCTGCATTGCCCCAGCCGAGCCCAGCCCAGCCGCGAGCGCCGCTGGAGCTCACGGTGGCCGCAGGCAAAGCAGGGCGGGGCTGTGAGGGTTTGGGCTCGGAGTGGTTCTCGTAGGAAAAGCCCGGCCCGGCAGCCTCCTCCTCCCTGCTGTGTTTCCCTGTGGTCTCTCCCTGCTGCCCTGGCTGCTGGTAGGGCTGTGTCCGGAGGAGAGGAGGCTTTCATTGCCCGCAGTGCCGTGTAGCAGTGCTGCTCCTTTGCAAGCCGCAGTCCAGGCCTGCAGTATTGCCGTGATACGCTTTGAGGTGCTCGGGTTTCCCAGTGCCACTAAGAACCTGTCTTTATTTTTGGTTCGCTCTTTCTCCTCTCAGGGAATGTACTTCTTATGCAGCTTTCCTGAATCTCTTCTTTTGTGGAACTGATGCGTCCTTCCTATGGAAAAAGTCACAGAAACAGCTTGTAGATGAGATTGATTCGCAGCAGTGTTGTATCACCCCTATCTGTGTCTTTGTTGCAGTGTACCTGGAGACCTATGGCTGCCAGATGAATGTCAATGACACGGAGATTGCTTGGGCTATCCTGCAGAAGAGCGGCTACACCAGGACAAAGGAAGCAGATGAGGTGAGGCGCTTTGGCAGCTGTCTGTAAGGAAGGCCTGAGAGGGCTTCACGCTGCGGTCAGGTCCCAGGTTTTATTGTGAGTTATGGTCACACAGGGCAGTGGGATTTTTGCAGTCTAAATTCTGTGCAGGAGAGAAAGCTACTTAACAAGCGTGCTAAAAAGCTGTAGGTTGTTTTTACTCCTTTAAACTGCTGGGTTCTCTTAGCTGGAGAGTAGATTGGGCACAGCAGGGTGCTCCTGACTCATCTCGGGTTTACTTCTGCCATTCAGATGAAGGCTTTGCTGAGTTTTCTTGTGACTTTGTTCTTTGAAATCCGCTGAGCATTTAGGCAGATCTTTTTTCTTTGAGTTAAGTGATTTTTATAGTCTGCCTCTTCAGGTTATATGTGCAGGGCATTAGTACTTATCATTTGGCTTTTACAAATTCTCCTTCCTTTTATGTGATCTTCAATCTAGGCGGATGTGATTCTACTCGTGACCTGTTCTGTTAGGTAAGGAAACTTTTGTCATTGCTATTTTTCGGTAGCTCTTAAGGAATTACAATTTGAAAACTAAGGCAAGAAGTGAGTTACATGATGAAAACAGCACACAGGTGTGCAAGAGCACGTTTTGTTTAGAGTAGAGCTAGCTGATGTTACGATGTATAGCGTGAATTGTGTAAGAGATTACAGTATAGTGGGGAAAAACTCTTTGGTGGTGTGTGCTATGTATTTACTTCATGAGCAGTTAGAGATCCACAGACATTTGTGCTTGTATGATTTTTTGTTTTGGTCTCCTATTGAAGTGACTGTAGTAGGAGTATAAGGTCTGTCCTGTTGGGAAATACATTTAGGGTTGATTTGGGATATAAATATATAGGGAACTTTGTTTTTCTCTGTACATTGTCACCTGCAGCGTAGCTCCTATTAGTTGGTGAAGTCATACTTTTTCTCTGTATGAGTTGTCAGTCCCTGAGGTATTTCTACACTGTAGATGCTCTCAAGCAGCTCTGAGTTGGAGAACTGTTAAAGTGCAGTAATGGGAATAACTCCTGTTGTTCTGGCTTCCAGGGACAAGGCTGAGCAGGCAATCTGGAACCGCCTGCAGCACCTCAAGGCTCTGAAGGCCCATCGGCACCAGGCGTGCTTGCCTCTCCGCATTGGGATTCTAGGTATGAGGTGGGATGTGCAGCAGCAGGGAGCGTAGGCTGTTGTGCCATATCCCATCATGCTGCATTTCCTCTTCCTTCTGATAGAGTCAAGCCTTTTCTGCTGGGAGAGAGAAGCTAGGGAGAAAGGGTGCAGAGTGCTCACTGAAGGTGGACACTTGCTCACGAGAATCCTTCTCCTTTGGTGGCAGGATGCATGGCTGAGAGGCTTAAGGAGGAGATTCTTCATAGGGAGAAGCTGGTCGATATTGTGGCGGGCCCTGATGCATATCGGGACCTTCCCCGGCTGCTGGCCGTGGCTGAATCTGGGCAGCAAGCTGCTAATGTCCTGTTATCACTAGATGAGACTTATGCAGATATTCTGCCTGTCCAGACTAGCGCAGGTGGCAAAACAGCATTTGTGTAAGTACCTTTTGTTTCTGTGTGTATTTCTGTCATTCTGGCTTGGAAATGTTGCTGTGCTGAGCAGTCATGTCAGTGACAGCAGCTACCCGAGAGAGGCAATGCCTGGCTGCACTCACTCCCCCAGCCCAGAGGCACCAGCCTACCAGACTGTGTTTGCTGTCTTTTTGCTGTCTGATTGAGTGCTGGAGAGACTGACCCATGCTGTGGCTGGCTGCAGGCTTCTCTTGCTGTCCTCTGAGAATGCTGCTTGTTTAAGCATGGTGCTGCAGCAAGTGATTTCTGTCCCACTGATGTCTGTGCCTGTCAAGTCTGTGCCTTCTATCATCTCCTTCCTTTCGCTGTGTCCTTTCTTCTAATCCTCCATGCACTGTAATTTTTGTTGGTTTTATTTCCATTTGTTCAGATTTTATAATAAGATTCCTAAGTAATGAAGTCAGATCCTGCTAGGTGTGACCTTAGCACACAGAGGAATAGTTTTCACCCTATGCAGGTGCAGAGTGCAGAAGGATCCTGCCTCACTGCCAGACTGCAGTGCAAGTCTATATCAGATCAGTTGCTTTCCGGGTTAGTTGTTTGGAAATGTGCATGGAAAATTATGAAGTGTTAGCTAGGGGCAAGCAGAAGTCAGCTCTAATTGGAATGATGTGTAAGAGAAAGCTGCAGTGCTATGTTCAGAGTTGGTGCTGTGTGTGCTGCAGACAGGTGAGTTGGCTGATGGTAGCAGTGCTGGAACAAGTCAAAGCAGGGCAGGACTGAGCACGGATGATTCTTGCAGAGTGATCATAGTGTGACCTGTGGTTCACCTCCCTGCAGATCCATCATGCGGGGCTGTGACAACATGTGCAGCTATTGCATTGTGCCCTTCACACGTGGCCGTGAGAGGAGCCGCCCCATCGCGTCCATCCTGCAGGAAGTGAAGATACTCTCAGATCAGGTAGGGCAGAGCCTGCTTCCACCTGTCCCAAGTGATGTGCAGGTTCTCAGTGAATGTTCAGTCATAGCTTTGATCAATGACACAGCCTTTATCTCTGGAGATGAGATTGCTTTGAGTTTCCACCAGTTGCTATTTCGTTCCCTTTGTAATATTCTGAGACAGACAGGGAAGAGAAGGTTCCCCTTGGAGACTTCTTGAAGTAAGAGTGGAGCCATGGCTGCCATTGCAGCTTAGCCATCCTGTTTGGATCATAATTTTTTCTTCTCTCTCCATTTATCTTTTTAGGGGGTGAAAGAAGTGACCCTTTTGGGTCAGAACGTCAACAGCTTTCGAGATATGTCTGAGGTGCAGTTTCAGTCAGCTGCTGCCCCAGTCCTCAGTCGTGGCTTTAGCACTGTCTACAAAGCTAAACCAGGAGGCTTGCGTTTTGCACATCTTCTAGACCAGGTCTCTAGAATTGATCCAGAAATGAGGATTCGTTTCACTTCTCCACACCCCAAGGATTTTCCTGATGAGGCAAGTATGAAATAAACACCCGGACCTCTATCTTACTGGCAGACAGGTGTGAAATGTTAGATGTGGGTCGTGCTTCCTTCCCAGAGGTAACAAGGAATCACAGGATAGGAGCGTAGGAAGGGAAATGTGTATGCTAAAGCTGGCAGTTTTTCAATCTGCTGTCTTTTATCTGGGGAAGACTCTCCTTTAGCATTCTGGTAGAGCTGAGCTAGCTGTGATACTGTGTCCTGAATGTGCCTAAATATACCTCACAGGTCCTGCAGCTTATCCAGGAGCGGCACAACATCTGTAAACAACTTCACCTCCCAGCCCAGAGTGGAAGCACTCGAGTCCTGGAAGCCATGCGACGGGGGTGAGGGATGGCTATGGGGAGCCCTATGCCCTGCTGCCTGATTTTTCTCCTCACCAATCTCAGAGTTTTCTGATCAACAAATCCTTGTGTTGTTCATCACAGATACACAAGAGAAGCATACTTAGAGCTTGTACAGCATGTGCGCAACACCATTCCAGGTAGGGACTCCCTTTAGCTTGACCTGAGCTCAGTACAGCTGTGTCTTACTGTCCTTTCTTGAATGAAATGTTCCCGTCTTCCTTGAGTGAAGTGTAAATCTGCATCTCTGTGACAGGTGTGAGTTTAAGCAGTGATTTCATTGCTGGTTTCTGTGGGGAGACAGAAGAAGATCACCAGCAGACCTTGTCCTTGCTGCGGGAGGTCCGCTACAACGTAGGCTTCCTCTTCGCTTATAGCATGAGACAGGTGAGTGCAAAATGTAATGGAAAAGAGTCTTTTCTCTGGGCATCTCCTCTTAGCTCCTTAAGTGCTATTTCTCACAGTAAGACAGTAGCAAAATCTGTTGAAAATAATACCTAAAAACGTGATATCTTGGCAAACTTTTTTGCTTGCAGGCAGCATTTCAAGTGTATGTGGTGCTGCAAGAGCCATCTTTATGCCAGAAAAGCTTCCAGCTCTCCTGTGCAAGCATCAGGGTTGATTACTGATAGGGCAGCCTGGTTTTGCAGGTGTCCTAGAGTGACTGCAACAAAGCAGCCACGTTGGCATTGAGCTGGCTGCAGGTCCATCTTTTTTTGCTGATGAAAAGTTGTGCTGATGTAGCTGGACTTGAGCCCAGCTATAGAGACTTTTTGTCAATCAAGTCTAGAGAGAACTGATGTATTTTCAGAAGGTATTTGAAGGGGAAAAGTTGACAGTTGACAAGTTTTTATTAGAATGCTCCCCAAAGTGTAAGCTGTTGATAGGGGAAGAGGACATAAGATTGGGAAACGTTAAGAAAAAAGGATTATGGATCATCTTCCAGCACAATGAGACTAGAGATGCTAGAATCCATTTCCTGTCCTTGTAAACAGTCAGGCAATGCACATATCTCGCACGGGAGCTGCAGTACTTCTGCTTCACACAGCCACAAATACTCTTATGTCAAAAATTCTATTGTTTACAGAAAACTCGGGCGTATCACCGGCTGCAGGATGACGTGCCTGCAGATGTAAAGCGGAGGCGACTGGAGGAGCTCATCACTGTCTTTCGAGAGGAGGCTGCAAGGGCAAATGAGGCGATGGTGGGCCAGTCCCAGCTGGTGCTAGTGGAGGGGGTGAGCGTGCTTGTAAGAGTTGTCTTTGTGCCCTCATGTTGTCCAAGAAGCTCTTAGGCTGTATGCTGCAGTCGTCACCTCTGCATTCATTTCTTACCTCTCCCCACACAATCCTGATATTTTGAGGTCCCTTCCGAACTAATACATTCTATGCTCCAAGACCATGCATTCAGCTTGATTTTTCCACAGCACTCAGCTGAGCACAAAGTGGTCCCAAGTAAAGTTGCAGTCTCTCTTGTTTGGGGCTTTTGGGGCTTTTGCTTCTTAAAAACCTGGGTCTGAATATTGGGAAACTCTCCATAGTTGGGATGTTGTACAGCAGTCTGTGAAGAGGTAACTGGATGAAGCTGAAGTGATTTATTATGGCTTGGTAGCAAGGCACAAACATCAGGTTAGATCTTTCATACATTTGTAAAGGTGAGGCTGCTTTCTCAAGGACTGGTGGTCCTGGAAAGGAGTGGGATAGGTTAGAGAGATGTCTCTGTCTAAACATGGAATGAGTGTAGGCTTTCAAACATTGCCTTTAGCGTGTCTCTCAACAGCAACTCTGTCTGTAGGGCTTTATTATGTGGCATGCTTAATCATGTGGAACTTGGATTTTTGTACTGACATTGGTGCTCAGTTCCTGATGTAATAGAGCCCAGGAATTAGTCAAAGCTATTGCCATGCCAGTAATGTTTTCTGTTCTCCTTCCAGCCCAGCAAGCGATCTGCCTCTGAGTTGTGTGGGAGGAACGATGGCAACATCAAGGTGATCTTCCCTGATGCCGACACAGAGGATGCTGGGGGCTGCAAGGCTCTGGTCAGAGCCCAGCCTGGGGACTATGTTTTGGTGAAGGTGACCTGCCTGTAATTCTTGTTTCCTTAGGCTCTTTTTCTTTTTTTTTTTTTTTTTTTTTTTTGCACAGTGCTGTTTCCTACAGCACAGAGAGCCTAAAATTAGAATGGATCCTCCTCAGCCTTTTTATTCCTGAGGAATGTTATTCTGTTTCTTTCAGGTAACCTCTGCCAGCTCTCAGACCTTGAAGGGAGTTCTGCTTTGTCGTACCACCCTCTCCCGCTCTGCAGCTTGTCATTGAGGTATCCCTGCTGCCAGTGGGCAGAAGTAGCTTATTTTCTCTAGAAAGAAGCAATGAAGTTTGGTTAAGTGGAGATGGGGCAGAAACAGGATCTATTTATTTATTTGTTTTTACATAATCGGGTCTGTCTCCCTTTTGGGAATTTTATGCCCCTTGTAAATCTGCACAAATTTATGGACTGGGATGGAAGCTGTGCATTCATGTGCCAAACCCCAATACTGTGTGATTTGGTGCTTTCACTTGCTGTCAGGCCTGGCTCATCTTTGCAGTGCTGCAGGTTTGTCTTCTGATCATGTCCTCTAATGCAGCCCTGCCCTGAGAACTTTGTCTGCAGAGCAGGTCATTGCTCCCAGACCAGCTGAATTTGGGAGCTGCAAAGACTGATGGCACCTGGAAAACAAAACTCCAGTAACTTCCAGAGGATCACAGGAGGACTGCCAAAGGAGACAGGCTACTTGAAGAACAGGAGATAACATTGTGATGAATTCTTTCCAAATAATGATGATGTCCTCAATTGCAAAATACTTGGGAAGTAAGACCCTGAGCTGTGCCTATATGATCGAATGTAACACCAATATACAATATAAATATAAAATGTTTTTTAATGAACATGAGTGATGCTTAGTATGGGTTTTTTTGGGGTTGATGGAATACAGTTTTGCCTTTGCTCTGGGATTGCTTGGTTTTTTTGTTGTTGGAAGGGATTTCCTTGTCTCCAGGCCTAAGGGAATGAATGCATGGGAAGAACTGTCTTCCAGCTGAGGGTTTTCTCACTAGCCTGTTAAATCTTTAACTGCAGCTTTGTACTCATTTTCTGTGGTAAGTCTTAACTTTTGCTTTGCAAGAGGAAAGGAATTGTGCCAATTTAAAAGGCCGATGACTTTGTGAGTGCATCTTACAGTTGCTTGTTTTTATCAGAGCCTGCAGTTAGCTGTGGATGCATTGTGTCATATTCCAGCCTGGTCTGCTGGATTAAAACAAATGCTTGTAACCTGCAGTTGTAAGCAAACTCTCCTCTGAGGTTTGAGGAAAAAATCACACTTTTCAGTATTGATTATCGTGTTACTAAAAGAAATCATTGTAAAACACTCTGTCCAGAGAGACTTTGAAGGAAGAGCTGACCAATGCTTTATCAAGGAGTCCCTACATGAACTTACAGAATTTTTAAGCAAGCATGAAACCATTTTGCTGGAGAGCTGAGCGGGAGAGAAGACTTTACCTGGGATATAATTGTATCTCTTTGAAAACAGCGTGGTTCAATGAATATTCGTTAGGCCTTAGTTTAAGAAACAGATGTGGGTTTTTTTTGTTTTTTGTTTTTTTTGTTGTTGTTGTTGTTGTTTGCTTTTTTTTTTTTTTTTAAATGAATTCAGGGCTGATTCTCATGGAAGTGAGTCTGCACAGCACTGATGAGTGGGTTTTGAGGTGCAGAGAAATACTGTCATTCTGCAACCCTACCTCCAACTGAGAAAGAGTCTTAGGCCCAGTTCCCAGACCAGGGCTTAGACCTCTGCTGCCGAGTGTGTACAAGCTTGGCAGTGGGTTCTTAAGGAAGAGGCAGCAAGAAGCTGTTGGGCTTGACATTCCAAAGGAGGGGCAGGGTGTAAGCACATCATCTCCCAGCTGTGACAATAGTAAAGCCAACCTATTCTTGCTATTAGCTAAAGCCACCTGGTAAATGGCCCAGTTTTCATTACCCTGGGGCATCTCTTTCAACTCATGCTCTCCCATGCATCTTGAAGCTGTGGCCAAAGCCTGTGCTCTGAAAAGGACCGCCCGCTGCCTTTCACAGCTCGTTTTCACGTTCCTATGTTCCTTAGAAGGACCTATTCCCAGGTGAGAAATGCAGACCTGAGTGTGCTCTCCCCACTCCTGCCAGCCAGATTTGAGGCCAGCTGTGGTCGTTTTACAATCATTATTTTAAGAGTGAGAGACTAATGAGGAGGAGAGCTGGGTTTTACATTTTGATGAGAAGGTGATAACGCTCACTGCACAGACTCCCCAGGGAGCCATAGTGCTTACCATTTACCTCGCCTCCTTAGTTTTTATAGGCCTCGGGAATGAAGGCTGAGGTTTTAAGGCAGCAAAGCATCCATTAGGAAGCACTTACAGTGACCTTGGAGGCAGAGTTAAGTCATTTGACACTGCCTGAAAGCAGGAACGGCTCTCCCACCCCTTCCCTCTGGGGCTGGAAGGCACACGGTTTCCGTATTGCACGTGAGATAATTTGCTCCTTGAGTTTGGCTGTCGGGAACATCGAGCTCCTCTCTCTTTCTGTGTCCTGCTGGCCTAGGCTGCCCTCTCGGGGCTTCCTGCTGCTCAGCCTGTCCTGGAGCCCCAGCCCTTGCTGCAGGGTCCCTCCAGGGAATGGGAACAAAGCTTCTGTACATCTGCGGGGCTGGAAGAACCCCAGTGACACCTGCACATCTCTTTGGCTCCGATGAGGTGCTTGGTGGGTAAGTTTCCAAGCGCAGCTCACCTCACGGTGCTGGCTGATATTTGCATTCAAGCTTCAGCCCTGCCCTGAGGCAGCTCCCAACACATGCATTTCACAGCATGAAACCACACACTTCCTGCTTGCAGAGTGTTGCAGCTGGGCGAGGTGGATGAGAGCACGAACACCAAGCAAATGTTACAGCATTGCAGGAAGGTCGCAGCCAACAAAAGGATTTGTGCTCTCCGGACCCCCATCACAGCAGCCCCAAGAACAAACCTGGGACCTGGAGTCCTGCACTTCTCCTTTGTGAGCAATTTATCTTCTGTGCTGACAGCTCAGTATTGACTCCTCGTCCTCCTGAAGAGGAGCTGTCCTGCCTCATCAGCTTTAAATTAGTTTTATCTTTAGACTTTCCTATTAATAAGCTCTTGTCACGGTGTCATTATTTGATATCTATTTTCCGATGTTCTTCGTTAATGGCTCTGTATCCTCCCACACTTTTTCCCTCCTGGCCAAGCTATTCGATCACCAGACACACACAGGGCAGCCCAGTGCTCCCAGACCAGCGCACCCCCATGGAGGTGGCCGTGTATCTGCACAGAGTAGGTCTGGAATGCTGGCAGCCCTTTGGGTTTGGGATAAAAAGAGGTGTGTGTACCTCTTTTGGTACACATGTGGTTTGGGGTCTTGTTGTGCAGCAAAGGGACTGGGACCTGGAGCTCCCACTCAGCGTGGTCACAGCTCAGGGCTCCCCTTCTCACAGTTCTCGTGTTAATGGGGACAAGAAGGGCACCTGGTTCCTTGTCAGAAAACCCCGATATGAGAACCAACTGCTGCATGGTGGCATTGCTAATGAAGCTATCAGGGTGCTTCAGGGCTGCTTGTGTTCGGTGTTATGTCTGCTATCTGCAAAGTCAGGTCACGGGGAGAATTAGCTGCCCAGCCCCTGTTGTTGACTTGCATGCAGAAATTACACAGCAAAGTGCCACCAACTGCAAGATCTGTCATTTGCAGCAGTGCCTACAGCACTGTTTTTAGGCTGATTAATATTCAGAGCACTGCTGTGAAAATGAAAAGCCAGACAGAACGGTCCTCCTCCTCTTTCTGCATCCACGAAGATGCCAAGGGGAATGGCTGAGGCGAGGAAACAAACACAGCATTCACTTTCTGTTGAGCTGATAGGGGTCAAGTTAAACTAAAGGAGGTACTCTGTCTTCTGCAGGTTGTTTCTCTAGGACCTGTGAGCACAGCACCCCGAGGCACTGCTCACAGCAGCGAGCTCCACCTCTCCCCTGCCCTGCAGCCCTGTCCCTGAGCCGTCGAGGGACCCCCAGCCCCACAGCTTCACACTGAGGGTACCTAATTTATCAGAAAAAAAAACCCTTTTTCTATCATCAGAAATGATTCACGTGGGGCTCGTTGGGCCAGAAGCAGTTGGGTCTTTGGGGACCTGGAGCACAGGTTTGAATAGGATCAGGTCAGAGCTTCGGGGTCATGGGGTGGCTGTGATGGGGGGGGGCACAGCTGTACCCAAGGCCTTTCATTGCAGCCCCTCCTGCTGTGCCCCACAGCCCCCGGTGTGGGGGGGTCTGGGTGTCCTGCCCCCTCCAGCACCATTAGTTTGTGTTCAAGCACTGCTGGTTTGCTGGTGGGAGAAGGGAATAAAAGAACCTCTGGGACGGGGGCAGAATTAATCTGCATACATACAAAAGAGGGGAAAGTTTATTCCCCTCATTGACCGCATTTCTGCAGCTCTGCCCCTGACTGCACAGCACTCCGGGAGCTGAGAGGAGAGACGAGTAGCAAAACCCTCAAAGCTCCTTTGGAAAGAACCCAAACCACGTGCTGAATGCAGATGAGGAAAAGTCCTTTTTATTGCGAGGAGCAGCAGAGGGGTGCAGGTCAGCCTCACCCACAGCGCAGCACATTGGAGCCCATGGGGCAGGGGAGCGTTCCCCTACTGCCCAATGCTGGGGTCAATACCTGCAGCTGGGAGAGAGAAGCACGGTCAGAGCCCTCCTGGCCAGATGAGCCCCCCAGCCCTGCTGTGCTCTGCCCGTGCCCGGCTCTGTGGGCTGAGCTGATTTGTTGCCCTGAGGAATTGGGCCCTGGGGAAGCTGGGACGGCTTCCAACTCTGCCGTTCCTTCCTTTCTATATTAACTTCGCCTGCATATGAAGCTGAAAGCTCTTCCAATCACCTCTGCAAATATTAATTAATCCTCACAGCATCCCGAGAACCATTATTCACTCCCACTAGGTAAATATTATGAGATCCTTTTATAAGAGGTGAAGCGCCTTTCCCAGGGCTGTGCAGAGCAGCGGTGTGCAGAACTCATCACCTCCTGCTGCCCATATCCTCCTGTCCCCCTGT
>JAPSGF010000017.1:9499879-9551330 GCA_035772895.1 Perdix hodgsoniae | reverse complement strand
CAGACACTCCATCTGCTGCTCTATGAGTTCATATGGGCGCACTGACAACTTACGGTTGAGAAACTGCAGCTCGGTGTTGATGATGCTGAACCAAGCGCTCACTAATGGGCAAAACTGCAACGGCACAACAAGAGGAGCAACCTCAGTGAGGTATGGCAGCTGTAACAACATCTCAGCACCATCATCTGAGTCTCACAGACTTCAAATGAAGACAGAGCAATCCGCTCCTGGAGCATCGTTTCCTCCGCGGAAAAAGAACACTATAAATTGTTCAGCCCTCTTCTCCGAACAGCCCAGATCCTATTTAGCAGAATAACACATTTTCCAGCCAGCACCTTTTTCCTAAGTGAGGCTGTCACTTCTGTTTACTGCACCTTCTCCGTGTGAGAAGGCATTGCGCCAAGCAATCGGTTACAAATTATCCCGTAACGCCGCATGATGGAATTTGAATTACTTCTAACAAATAAATCCTGACCGTGAGGAAGATCAAGGGAGTCTGCAGAATTCAGCTATAGGGCGTGGGCGTGTGTCTGTGCGTGCACATACAGATGAGGATATGGATATGTAAATCTGCTGCGCAGCGACGGGCAACAGCGGTGATTTCATTTAAGCTGCGCCTTCTGACGGCGATGGAATTTCATGCACTCACCACCGTAGGGAGGATAGAGCGGAGAGAAGAGTTCAGCAAACCGCTCACCACGTCGGTGAGGAGCCTGGAGGGAGGAAAAGGAGGGGATGGAGCTGTCACTGCCTGTTCTCAGAAGGCAGACAGGGCTGAAACGCTCCACTGAGGCAGATGCTGGGAGCTTCCCCCCCCCAAACCTCCGATGGCAAAGGATGCTGCAAACCCACAGCTCCCCCAGGCTTCAACAGGAGCTATCGGCACTCAGGGCTTTTGGTATCTGCTCAGCATCATCTGACCCTTAGCATCTAAATCTGTACCTGCTGCAAACATTCCAGAGCTCACCCATGGCAAAGGGCTGATCCACAGCACAGAGCTGACCCACACCTCATCCTGCCTGTTATTTTAACTATTTCCACGTGCACATCACAGCATCCCATCTCCTTATACAGATTCCTCAAAAAAGTGGCTTTTCTGTGAGCAGAACCCCACGGTCTCCTGATGGCTGAACCTCCAGCTCCCATTCACCCTGCCCATTGCCCATGGAGCCATCCTGCCCTGGGGAGCGTGGGCAGCTCTGGCAGAGCTCAGTATGAAGGAGGGAGAGCCCTGTGTGTTTGTCCTTGCAGATCACCCCGGGGTGATCTAACTGAGAAGCTGCACAGCACCATAGAACAGCACAGCACTGGCGAATGTGGCACTCACCCCTTCTGCAGGGTGACCTTAAAGCCTCCGAGCAGATTCCTGCAATCCTTCATCACCAGCCTGAGGTCACCGGGGCTGTCTTGTGTCAGCGCAATGTGGGACGTGATGTTCGTTTCCAGCGAAGATCCACTCAGAAAGAGAAATATTCTGCAAAGTGAGGAGAGAGTCACTGCTGCTCTGAAGGCGATGGAAGAGACCAAAGCCCAGCAAAGCTGCAAATCTGAAATCACAGCAGATCCACGGCTCTATTTGATGCACAGCTCCCTAACAAACAATGTCTGCAGGCACTTCTGCAGCCCCCATCCCCCCGCCGAGTCCCACTCACCCCGGCAGGCTAACCTTCAGCCTCGAATACAGGTTCAGAACCAGCTCGCCCCCAGGCAGCACCTTCCATGACACACGGGCTCTCTCCAGGTTCAGTATCTTCAGCCTGCCAGGAAGCAAAGCCCGTGAGCTGGGAGCCAGGCACAAGTCCTGCAGCCCCTGGACAAGTTCCCTGTGTGGGTATTCCCAGCTGAAATGTGCAAGTGGGAAAAGGGCGCTGTGGTGTTAAAGCCCCAGGCTCACACGAGCTGTCACCAGGTCAGGGAAGTCAGTGTATGGACCAAAGCTCTGCGGTGAGCACCACTGCTGTGCATCTGCTCCCACTCACCAGGCAAAGCGCTGTGATGCCTGAGGGACAGCAGCACTGCTCCCTCCTTGTCCCAGCAGTGCTCCAAGCCCTCCTTGTCCCAGCAGTCCTTCTTGCCCCAGGAGCCCATCCAGCCCAAGCAGACTTCCATTGCCTCCTTGGCCAAGCAGTCCCGTGCCAAGCAGACCCTTCTCTCCAAGGACGCCACTGCCAAGGAGTCCTTCCCCACCGAGGAGCCCGGTGCCGAGCAGACCGCTGCCACCAGGTTGTCCTCCTGCAATAGTCAGACTGTGTCACTGTGCCAAATTGGCTGCCGGGAGCCCTCCTCCCCCAAGCGTATGCACACTGCAGATCTGCCTCACCCAGCAGCCCTGTGCCAAGGAGCCCCGTGCTCTGGGGTTCACCTCCAGTGTCTTCACTGCCATCTGTGCTTGGGCTCTTCCTGCCCAGGAGCCCGGTGCCCAGCAGTCCACCTTCCCCAAGGAGGCCGGTGCCCAGCAGACCTCCTGCAACAAGCAATCCCAATTACCAAGCAGACTTTCACTGCTGGAAAGAATTTCATTGAGGAGGAAATTTGTTCCAGGGACTCTGTGAGCAGGATCACCCATCTCCCTTGTGCAGGGATATCCGCCCCAGGTGAATCTCATGTCCTGCATCAGAAAAAGCTGTACCTCTGGCAGATCTGTGCCAGCCACCTCTTTGCTGACAACACCACCACTGCCAGCCTTGGGCTCATACTGCTCTTCTGTTACTGAGCAAGTACGCCATCACACCTCATCCTCCATCCTACCGGGGCTCATGCTGCTTGAGTGGTTCTGGCCTTTTATTCCAACCAGGTAGGATGGCACATCTATCCTTCTTAGCTAACGTCCTTTTACAAATGGGGTGAGCCCTGCCAGCAGCCCAGTGTGGGCAGTTTGGTGTTGCCAGGCCCCTGCAGCCTCCAAAGCCAAAGGTATCATCACCAGCTCCGTGGGAGATCCTCTGGGCATGGGCGGCTGAGCAGAGGAAAGAGGGATCGATGCTCTGTGCTGGGCGCTTTGTCCTTCAGAAGGGGAAACCCCAGGGCACTTGCTGGGGATGGGCAGAGCCCCATGCATGGCTCCCCCTGTGAGCAGGCATCCCCAAGGTCCCCCTCCCAGCTGCTGAAACACGGGGTTGCAGCACCAACACTTCATGACACAACACACACCAGCACTGCAGGGACAGAACCCTGAGCTCACCATTCGAAGGCTGCACAGGGCTGGAGCCCAGGATGCTCCCCAAGCTGAGAAGCCCCCAGCAGGGGGGTAGGAGGACTCCAAGAAGGGTGAGACACCAGAGCGTCCACATCTCCATCCCAGCACCTGCCAACAGACTTTGTCACTGAGACATGGCCCTGTGTGCCCATCACTCCACACCCCCAGCACCAGGACTGCCATGCCCCCATCCCACTGCCATCAGATGGTTCCCGAAGCAGGGACAGCTCGCAGCAGGGATCATCCCCATGCCTGGCACAGAGCATCCACGCAGGGAGGCTGCAGGGAGAAGGACGGTGCTGTGGAGTGAGCAGGAGAAGAGGCGGAGGACCTTGAAGAGAGGAGATGGATCACTTCAACCTGCTCCGGAACGGCCCTGAAATGAGAGCAGTTAAAGGGGCACAGCCAGATAAAAAATGGTACGTGTCAAAGCTGTGTCCTTCTGCACCTCGTGGAAAGCACCTTGCGTTATTAAAGCTCAAAGCGCAGCCAAAATCAGCTTCACTTCCCCGTGGCCGGGCTGTTTGTTTTTCCCACTTTGCTCCACTCATCCTTTAAGCGCCCATTCTGCCGTGTCGGAGCTGCCCATGTCACCGTGGGTCACCCAGTGGGACCTCCCTGTGCCACTCCTGAGGCTGCCACGCTGTGGTTGCTGAGGAGGAAGAAAAGTGTCAGTGAAGCAGTGCTGTGGTCTCCATTCCACCAACACCGACCTTTGTCCCAGCAGCGTCTCCTCGATGAAAGACAGCACTGGATCTGCATATTGCAGTGCATCAGCACTGAGAAATAATGTTATTTAGGTCACTCGGAACAACTTCTTTACCTGCTCCAGATACGTTTTAACAATCCCTCTATGACAGTTCTTGGCACAATTAAATCAGACTTTAATTCACCAGTCTGCCGTCTGCATTTCCCTTTGATCAGCACGTAATGATGCACCGCTCCTGCAGCTGCGATTATTGAGCAGAGGAGAAAGATAGAGGCTGGAGCTGCTTCGATTGAGAGCGGTGTCAAATAAAATCAGCGGGATTTGTCAGGGGGTCCCTGCAGGACGTGTGCAGCATGGTAAGAGGATGCCAGAATGGTTTCAGGTCTTTAAAAAGAGCTCTTAGAGAGAACGTGTGCGACAGCAGGGAAATATCCGTGCAGGTGTCAGCCGTGCCCACCTGGCTGGTGGCACTCACACCAGAGCGGAGCATCTCCCACGTGCAGAATGTTGGTGTGGTGTAGCAGACAGCTGAGATTAGATCTGAGATGCTGAGAATTGTTCCGCATCCCGGGCAACAAGAACAATTAAAGAGCCCCGCTTATTTCTTCCAGCTCGGTCAGCGTGATGAACTTAACAGCACGAAAATAAACGCGGGATTTGACAAGGAAGAGCTCTGCTGGCTTTAAAAATTAATTTTCATCAATGATTCAATGCTGCTGCAGAAATCAAAGGAAACAAACGCCGTTAGGGCTCAGACACCCAGAGGTGCTGCCAGCACTGAGTGCCCGTGTCTGCACGCAGCAGGAGGAGGGCTGCCCCCGGCAAGCACACTGTGCATGGCAGCTGAGCCAGGCTGATCAAAAGAGGTCGTTGCCAACCAGAGGCTGTGTGGGGCTGTGCGCTGCTCTGGGAGAACCACGCGCTACCCAGAGGTGAGCAGGAGGTGGCTGTGCCCCAGAGGGAGATCTGGGCAGTATGGGGAGGTTTGAGAGGGAACTAAGAAGGGAAAAAGAATGGGAAAGATGGCAGGAAAAGCCCATGCCGGCTCTGGGGGTACTTGGGGAGGACTGGGGCGGGCAGAGCACACAGGCTGGAAGGCAGCAGTGTGAGAGCAGTGTGAGAGCAGTCCCAGTGTGCTCCTTGCAGCCCAGCAGTGCTCAGTGGCTTCTCCAGAAGTGGGGCAGTGCTGCAGGAAGGTGAGGAGGTTGTTTTACACAGATCGACTGGGACGGGGTCACATACATCGTGTGTAACGTGCCCACATGAGAATGCAGAGCCCACTGCATCCTGCTGAGCATCTGCAAAAGGAAGAGTCCAGAACGCAACATTCAGAGCCAACAACCGCCCATGTTTTCTTCTGTATTCAAAGCTACAAAGGGCAGACATGATGTTTCTGTGGAGGAGCTGGTTTGCTTGCATTGGCGTGGAGGGAAGTGCTGGAGGGCAGCATCAGGCTGGGCTCCCATCCTGGGGGCAGCTGGGCAACGTGTGGCTCACACCGACAGCACAAGGAGGTCCTGGTGGGGCAGAGGGCTCGGTGTGATGTGGGGTGTTCCCATGCCTGGGGAGGAGGGGTGCTGCAGGGCAGTGCTCACCTCGATGACGTGGATGTCGGCGTTGGTGAAGTCGATGTTCAGCAGGTGTGGGAGTGGCACCCCATGGCCCAGCACAGCTGTAGGGCAGCAGCACGATTAGCACAGCCCTACCTGCCCCCCAACCTTTGCCCCCCGACCAGCACTGTGTGCCTCAGCTCCCCAGAGGTGGATGAGGCACCAAAGCTTTCTCACCATTCAGGGCAGGCAGGAAGGCAGCATCGAAGACCTTGTTGATCAGCGTCTCCAGCAGCGAGATCTACAACAAGGAGAGGGGTCCCTCATGCCTCACCCTGTCCTTGGGGTGTAGGACACTCCTCGCACACTGCTGCTCCAGCTCTACACCCAATTCATGCAAACCGCTTACAAACTGGAGGTGCAAACTGAGCAATGCAGTCCCTGCACCATGCTAAGTCTCCCTCAGCTCTGGTACCAAACCCACAGTGCTGCAGTGGTGCCAAATGCTTTGGGGTTCCCAACTTTGTTTGCGTGTGCCCCAACCCCCAACTGGTGCCAGCAAGGGGGATGGTTCCCATGTCCCATTGCTATCTTCCACCACACAGATCTATGGGCTTTTTTTTTCCCAAAGATTGCTCATGGGTCATCCATGGAGCAAATACATCTGCAGAGGCGAAAGAAAGGTCCTATTAAAAATACAACACAAATGACACTGCATAATTGGCCCTTAATTCTCCCAGCCAATCCCTATCAGCACTTTGCTCTCTGTCACACGTTGCTGAGGCTGCTTGTGTTCTTACATCAAAATCACCAATGGATGAAGACACCAAGGAGAGCTCAGTTCTGCAGAAGAAAAGAGAGGCAAAGTGAGGGATGGAGGCCCATCCTACCATCATGTCCCACCCCACACCAGCAGGAACAGAGGCAGAAAGCAGCATCCTACTTCTCAAGGCTGGTGCTGATCTTCAGTTTGTTGGCCTCAACAGCAAATTGAGCCAGCAAGGATGCATCCTGCAGCCAGGGGACAGGTGTGGGTTGGCCATGCAGGAGGCAGCTGCCCGCTGCCGTGCTCCAACACACGTTGGCACAGCTGCCCCTCTGTACGTACAATAGTCAGAAGGCAGAGAAACTTCTGCACGTCAGCTGAGTGGATGGCCACCACCTCTGCCGTAGCCTTGAGCTGGATGGCAGCTTTATCTTTCTTTAAGGTCACCACGGGTGCTTTGGGAACTGTGATTTTCAGCAGCAACTCACACGGCTCAGGGTATGACTGGAGAACCTGCAGCATCCAGGGGCAAAAACCTGTGGTGACCAGACAGAGCAAGCAGACTGGGAGCAATAAGGTAAGGATGAGGCCAGCTGCCTGCTGGGCAGCATCTGCTGCTCTCGGGGATGGATTTGCTCCTGCGCTGCTGCAGCTCAAGGATGTTCACCACTGAACTCAAACCAGGTAGGAACTCAGCCACTGGGGTGCCCCAAACCCTGCTGGGAATGTCTGGTCCTGGCTGTGGGGCTCTGCAAGGGGCTTTGGTGACTGGGGAGGTGCAGGGGACAAGGTGACAAACCCAACTATGGCCTGCTGTGGTTTCTGGTTTCAGAACAAAGTCAAAGCTCTTCCATCAGACACGTGAGATGAAGAAGCAGGGGCTGCCCTGTCTCTGGGTGCTCCCCATACTGGGATGCTTGCAGTGCATGGTGGAACCAGGACTCACCACAGGAACCAGGGCTCCAAGAGTCGACGTTGTCAGCAGTGGAAGCTCAGGAAACTGTCACAGACAAAGGGGGAAATGTTGCATGGGTGTGTGCTAGTTTTCAGCAGAGATCTCCTACACTGTCCAAGTGATACACAAAGACTACATGGCCCATCACGCTCAGAGAGCAGAGATCCCCATAAACAGTGACAAGGGGCTACAGCTCTGCATATCGAGAGCAGTTTGCTGAAACCCCGAGCTTTCTGAATGTCAGAGGCAGGCAGTTCCAGTGCTCACCATGGCGTTGGAGATGTCCAGGTCCAGGGCTCCTTCCTTCTGCAGGGCAGCCAACACCGAGCTGAGGAAGTTCACAGACAGGCCCAGCTGGGAGGAGCTGGTGTCTGGCATTGGTGGCAGAGGCGGCATGGGGACCCGTGGAGGTGTGGGGACACTTTCTGGTTTTCCCAGTGGGTAATCGACCAGACCTCCTGCTACTCGTCCGACCACAGTCTGCAGTTACAGGAAAGGAAGCAAGAGGCAAAAAGGTTGCAGCAGTTTGCAATGTTTGCCTTTACGGTTAACTTCATGTTCCATGGATGTGAAATCGCTGCACGCACAGCCAAGTCAGATCCCATTGCATTTCCTTCTCCAGAAGCTCTTGAAACGTGAACCCTGTGATGACAGCAGCGCAGGAGCAGGGCATGGAGCCAGGACCTCTGTGACCCTTTCACAGCCCCCTCAGGTCTGACGTGTGTGACCACAAGCACAGCCCAGGCGATATACCCAACCCCCTGAGATATCATAGAGCAGAAGGAGAAAATGCAGGACTTACATTCAGGTCTACCTCGAGGAACTGGCCGCTCACCAGCGGCAGGCTGGACACGGTGTACTGGATACTGCTTAGTAAACCCAGTGGCACCAGCGCTGGTGGAAAGGATGTGGTTCAGTGGCTGCTGCAGCTCTGCAGCACAGAGCAGGCTCTGCCTAGATCTGAGAGCTCCGTGCTGCTGGCAGAGGGGTTGCAGCATCACAGCCTCAATGCACCCAGCACTACCCAAGGGAAAGGCAGGGTGGGGGGCTCCACTACTTACAATTGACCAGCCCCAGCTGATCATTGACAAGTCCCAGGGCAACATCAAGTACTGGGCAGAGCTGTGGGGGGATGAGGAGAAGCTGCTCAGAGCTGGGCACAGCCCTACAGCCCTGCATCAGGTGCACCAACTGAGGTGGGCCCTGGCTTGGCTGATGCAGAGCTTCATCATGAAGATTTTTCCTTCCATCTTACCAGATTAGGAAGAAGCCTGTTCAGGACACCAGCCAATAAATTATCCACAACTGGGAGCAGGCTGTGGAAAAACAAGGGATCTCCATGAGAAAAAAAAAAGCCTGCTGCAAGGTAAATGAGTTTTAAACAATTCCCTGTGAAATGAGTGTAGAGCAGACCTCCTGGAGCAAGGCAATTGCAGCAGCAAAGTGCACTGCGTATGCTTGGATTTTGCATGAGATAAGTCTAATTGGCATCCCAAAATAGCCAGTGGGAAATTTAGTGCTGCTTTTTATCTACTGGTATATAGGCTCCTTAAATGAGCAGCAGCAGCCTCAGCCCAAGAGCTTTTTGTGCTTCACGTGACAAATGGTTACACCTCAGAGGACCCCACGCAGCCCCGGTTGGAACGATCTCAAACACAGCACAAGGGACAGAAACGTCCCTCAGAATGTCACGCACCCTCTCAGCAGTCTGACTTTAATGCCTCCAAGGAGCGTGTTGCATTTTTCCACCACCAGCTTGGGGTAGCAGGTGCCGCCCATGGCCAGCCGGACCTGCGAGGTGATGTTCACTTCCACGGCGATGTCCAGCAAACCCAGGAGGCTGTGAGGGGGAGCAGGAGCAGCTCAGCCCTCCATCCCCTGGCAACCGGGCTTGTAGGGCAGTGGGGCACAGCCAGACCCACCTTCTGCCATTGAGGGCCACCCGTGTGTAGAGGTTGAGGTGGAGGCCAATGCCGGGCAGGAGCCGCAGAGACACCCTGGGCAGAGTCAGCTCCACGATCCTCAGCCTGCATGGACAGCAAGGGGATCCCATTTTCTCGGCTGTTTTCCCGTTGTATCAGAATCTGTGCTCTGGCTGCCTTATGATTTCTTGTCCTTATGCTTCTGCTAGGCTTCAAGAGTTAAAGCAGGAAATCTGCCGACAGCCCAGCAGCGGGTTGGAAGCGATGCTGATGCACGGCTCCGAGCTCCCCCTATGGGAAGCAGCTCCAGGCTCCAAACCCTTGCACCTCTGAGAGGCCCTTATGCAGCCTCAATGCCAACCCAGGAGCCTCGCAGGCAACACCAACCCTGAACCATCACCACCCGACCGCACCTGAGCTTCTGCACCCACCAGCACTCAGAGCTCCACCAGGAGCCGCACTTACCCTGTGAGCCCCTGCACTGTGCTGAGCAGGCCTCCGTCCCCAAGGACACCCAGCAAGCCTCCTCCAAGAAGCCCAGCTGTGTTGGAGGGGCCTCCATCACCCAGCAGAGCCCCCTGCCCCTCTGCTGCACCTGGCACATCCACAGGAAGGGAACCCCTGGGGACAGACCAGCTTCTGGGAGGGGGACGGCTGCGGGGGGCCGCCCAGGAAGCATCCCCATTGCCAACACCTGCATCACGCCCTCCAACAAGGAGATCAGCACCAGCACCATCACCTCCACCCAGCAGGCCGCCCGTCAGTCCCCCAAGCAGCCCCCCACTGCCTGTCAGCCCCCCCAGCAGCCCCCCGCCACCCAGCAGGCCGCCAAGCAGCCCCCCGCCACCCAGGAGGTCCCCTCCGTGGCCGTCCTGCAGTGCTCTGCTTCCATCCATCCCGCTGATGGGCAGATCTCCGAGGGCTCCTTGCAGGACTGCGCTGTGTTGCAGGGAACCTGCAAGAGCTGGAGAGCCACACTGAGATGAGCACACGGGGTCTTGGTGTAGGTCATGGGGGGGGTTGTGCTCTCCATCCCGGTCACTGTGTGCATCGGTCCCTGCCTGCACTGTGATATTTGTACCCAGCCCAGGAAAAGGGCTCAGGCACCATGTAGATGCTGGGGCAGGAGCACGGTGCCCAGGGAAATTTGGAGGTGGGACAGTGAGGGAGACCTGGCATGGTGACAGAGCCTGGCATGGTGGCAAACCCTTAAGCAAAGGGCTCTCACACCTCTGCAAAGGAGCAGACCCTGGGAGGTGCAGCCCCTGGAGAAGCAGCATCACTGCTTTGTCTGTGTCAAATAGGAGCCCTTCTGGAAGTCTGGCTACTTGAAATTTCCGAAAGAAAGACTCAGGGTTTAATTTGAGGAGGTATGCATGCAACCCTCAGGCTCCTTCACCCCAGTGCCAACCCCCTCCCTGTCCAGCCTCGCTGGGTTGCACAGCACCTCAAACCCAGGATCCTGCTATCACACTCACCATCACTCAGAACACCTTTGTGGAGGCGGAGAACAGCATCTGTCGGCAGCTGGCTCAGGGCTGGGGACAGCAGGGCATAGAGCACAGCGATGCTCAGAGCTGTCAGCATGGTGTCCTCTGGTGTGGCAGGATGGGGACGCAGGGGACAGCTCGCACTGCTGGCACAGCAACCTGGGGAAGGAAACTGGGAGGAGAGGAACCCCTGAGGGGTTCTGAGCAAGGTGTACATTTTTCAGTGAGTAGCAAACCTGAGCTTTAGGAAAATCAAAAGCCTTGGTGTGTTTGAGCCCCATCCAGCAAACAGATTGGGATGCACATGAAAAAGATTACAAAGAGGGAGGGCACCCGTAGGCACGTCTGCAGGCAGGATTGCTGCACAGCCATAACACCTGTGTTCTTGCTGCCACTCACACGCAGCCAAGCAACGCGCTCCTTTCCATCTCCGGTCGCTGTGACATGATTGTAAACTTGCAGTTCAAAATCATTACTCATAACCCAGAGAGTGCTGTGAGCTTCCCCTGCTGACCCCCACTCCATGTGCAAACTCATCGCACTGCGACGCAGTTTGCACTGCAGTACAGCCTTTCAGCTCTACTTTGTATCTGCTTGTCTGAGTTCTCAGCTGAACCAGAATCACTTACCTACGTTTCTGCCATGACTGGTAGTAGCTTCCCCATGTTTGTGTTGTTTTTCTCACTCATCAGAGCACAGCATAAGGCAGGTGGTAAAGATCTGCAGCCCAGCTGCACCACCCTTACCTGGCCCTATCCCGTCTCTGGTCCTCCTGCTCTGCTCCTGGCCTGGGGGGGACCTCACAGCTCAGCCACCTGTCACCTCCTCCCTGTGAGGAACAGGGGGGTTCTTATATAGCAAAACTGATGCAGGGATGCCTAGAGTTATATAAAGGTGGGCTGGTGGGTTGAGCCCATCCAGGAGCATTTGCGGTTTTCCTGTATTCCAGTATAAACAAGGATTTGTGCACTAGGGCTGAGTATTGTGCAATAGGTCACTGGATCCCCCCTTATCAGCAGTGCTGTTTGCCAAGAGCTCGGAGGAAGGGACAAAATCCCTGAACCTCAGGAGCACAAAGCTGCCACCAGGCCCACAGGAGATGCTGGAAAACCCTCCCGTTCCATGGCTGTGTGGGCACATCCAGCCAACACCTACGCCAGGATACAGACACAAACCACACACACCTGTGGGTGATTTTTCAAGCCCTGCCCAGCTTTCCAGCAAACACATGGGTAGGAGCCAGACAAACCCTGGGAGACATTTCAGCTCCTTTAATGTTCAACCTGAGCAGCAGCTCCCCAGGATTACCCTCCCAACCCGTGCAGCTGCCCCAGCCCTGAATGCATTTCTGCAGCCACAGGAAAGTGCCCTGAGAAGCACAGATTGGGTGTCAGCCCACAGATCACAGGAGTTCTTTTGTCCTGGTGCCTTGGATGGCTGACGCCTTCCCAAGATAAAATACATTGCTCAGACCCCAGCTAAAGCTATCCAGTGCATCTTACGTAACGGTGGCAAAATACATCCAGAAACAAAAGCAGTGGGAACACAGAGCTCAGCTCGTGTCTGGCTCCAACGGCAAGCGGTGGTGCTCCTTCCCAGCCCACCTGCTCTGCTCCTATTCTGCCATCAAGGTTCAGCCCTGTTCCCTGCCTCTGCTCACAGCCTTGAGCTTCAGAAACTTTCCCCAAGATGCCAGCTTACTTTCTTTGCCATGGATAAGGCCCCCTCTTCGAACCACTTTGCTTTTCTGTGGCCGTATGGTGCAGGGCACTGCAGAAACTAACGGGCTCTGGCAGCTGGAGACTCACATCCAATGAATATTCAGGAAGAAATATTGATGCAGTGAAGGATTTTATTGAAAGAGCCATTTGAGAGCAACACCGATGCCTAAACAACAGCTGCAGTTCCAGACTTTGGGTGTTAGAATTGGCCACAGAAAGTCCCCCCTGACATCCAGCAGCTGAGCAGCATCTCCATACCGCAGTTTGGGCTGCAGCAGGGTGGACAGAGCAGAAGCAGCCCTCTCTCTGGGGTCGCGGTGATAACCTGAGATGGTGCTCAGGAGAAAATAAAAACAAAGCAATCGGGGATGGCCAGGGCTCTGTGGGGAATCGTCTGTCTCATCCCAGCAGTGAAGTGGAGGCTCTTCTGGTATGAGCTGGTTTCAGAGCTCTCTGCTCTGGTTGATCACAAAAGTGTTCTGCCAGGAAGAAGGACAGAAATGACTCACGTTTTTCCCTTGGGTTTTCCCAGCTCTTCTCTACACCTGATCAGTGCATCTTTGCACAGGGAAGCCCCGTAGGAGGAACAGCAGCTCCTCAGGACGGGGCCAGCAGAAATGTGAATCTTACATCAGCCACGTCCACCTGGCCATTCTCGAAGCTGGTGTTGAAGATGTTGGGCAGCGGGATCCCCATTCCCACAGCATCTGCAAGGCCAAGAGAGCAGCTCAGCAAAGATGAAACCCCAAAAGTGCCAGCTGGGGAGGGGGCTACGGGTTGGGCATGGAAGGGGGGTTCACCCCCGCCGTACTGTTGATGGCAGGCACGTATGCAGCTGCAAGGATATTCTTCACCCATCCTTCCAGCCGGGAGACCTGCGGTGGGAGGAGGTATGAGTTAGTGCCAGAGCGGTGATGCTGGGGAGAACTGAGCTCTGCATCGTGTACTTACATTGATGGAGCCGAGCTGCGAGGATGCCAGTCTGAGATTGACTCTGCAAAAGATAAAAACAAGGAGGAGTGCCACTAGACTGAGCGTTCTGAGCCATGCTCACACCCCTTTTGGTCCAGAATTTTTCCTAACCATGCAAAGGTAGAGTGAAAACAACTCAATTTCTTCGAAAGTCCCTCCTGACTTCAGGCAAGCTCTTCACCTGGGGCAGCTCTGAGCCCTTCACACCCACGTCACAGCCCCATTACCCATGGTCAGACCCAGCCTCTGTGCCCCCAGCAGGGCTCTACCTATCCACAGCCAGAGCGGTGTGCAGACGGCCGCCAGAGACAGATGGGGTGATGTCCAGAACGATGTCCTGCCATTGTAAAAATAGAACGAAAGGAGTTATTTCCCCTCAGAGAAAAGCCAGAACATTTGGAAGTAACTCAGGCCATGAAAAAAACACCTGTCTGTGCTTAGAAATAACACTTCATGGACAGATGGCATCACAGATATCCCCCCCAGGATTTGGAATTAGTCCCCAAAAGTTTCACCTGCGTGTTTACGGGCACAACAGTGGGACCAGGCAGTGCATTCCCAATGTGCAGGGGAGGCAGTGGCTCAGGGCACTCACCGAGTCCAGGCTGAAGAGGGTCTGTGGGGGGAAGCCGGGGCGGTGTGCGAGGACATCGATGGCTGCTCGCAGAGTGGCAGTGGCCTTCCCATCCCTCAGGGCCACCACAGGTGTGTCAGCCAGGCGCACACGCAGTGCCAGCGGCAGTGACCCAGGCAATATGGTGCTGAGCTGGAGGGAGAGTTGCCATCAGAGCCTTGGCACGGCTGGGATTGGGGTTTCAGAAGCACAAATATCACTGATACTATAATGGGGGCTGACCTGGGGGAAGGCTGAGAGCAGGGCTGAGGTGGTCAGCGGGATGCTGTTGGGCACCTGTAGGAGCAGTGATGGGGATCAGCCCAGGTGGGGGGTGGTGGGAGCACCCCTGATCCCGGCCCCAACACACCGCCGAGCTGGAGATGTCCGTGCTGAAGGCTCCCTGCCGCTGTGCCAACGCCAGCACAGCACCCAGCACGCCCTGCGACAGCCCCAGCTGTGTCCCAGGACCTGCAGCCGGCGGCAGAGTGACGGGCACCGACAGACCTCCTGCTGGCTCCACCACATTGCCCTCTGCGTCCCTGAGGAGGAGCTGCAGGGACAGAGCAGGGCAGGAGGTTGGCATGAGCGGTGCCACCCGTGTCATTAATCAGCACCCCAATAATCAATGCACTGCTGCTTTCGACTGCTCCGGCACAGGCAGTGGTTGCATTTGCTGCAGCTGCCTGTGCAAAGCACTGTGATCAGTACGACACACTGACAGTCCTTCTTGTGCAATTGTAATCCCTATTAATTACATACCCAACTTTTACAAACCACTTACAAATGGAACCTTTGTCTAAAAGGCGACCCATTGCTCTTGTACAAAATGCTAACACGGGGCTTTTCTAATGAACGACACCGTGAGTGCTGCAATCACACTTAATTAGCCAGCGTCCAGCCGGTCTGACTCATGCTGCCCTCAAGGATTAGCAAATATGGAACAGACACAGACCCAGCGGTGGCAGGAGCACAGAGCTGGCTGGGCTGTGCTTCTCTGTGAACAGCCTGCCATAGGGCTGGGGACCAGCAGTCCTCCACAACCAGAGGTCAACTGCCCAAATCCAACAACTCAAAGGCAGCACTTACGTTCAGGTCCAGCTGGATGGACTTGTCGCCAATGATGGGTAGAGAGGACAGAGTGTACTGGAGGTTTCCCAGAGCTCCCAGAGGGAGCACGGCTGCAAGACACAGGGAGGAGATCATCTAACCTGCCAGGATGAGCTGCCCACAAGTACTGTGGTTTCCAAAGACCCCGTACTGTAGGCAGCCCCTGGTTGCAGCCAGCCCAGCCAGACAAGGGGCTTGAGCACTGTTCTGCAGCAAAAATTGCTAAGTGCAGGGCAGAGTTCAGTGGGGCACATGGACAGGAGGAGGCTACCAGCACTTACAGGTGACAGAGCCCAGCAGTGAGTTCACAACGCCCAGCACGGTGTCAACGACGGGGCACAGCTGGAGAGGCAGAGGGGTGTCAGGGCCCCCAGCACACAGCAGCATGGCTGCATGGTGTCACCAGGGCTGGGAGCTCGTCAACCCCTCCTGCTCGCACTGGGATTGCATGGGTCTGGTGCAAGACTCAGCATTGCCACTGCCACGGGTGTACAGGGGCCATCACATGAGCACATTGCTCACGTTCCAGGGAGCATGGAGGCAATGGGGCTGGGTGTCCCAGGTGAGCCTGCAGCTGTGCAAACAGCCCTGCCACCCACAGCAGTGACACTCCTCGCCCAGACTTACCAGCCTGGGCAGCACATTTCCGAGGACGCTCTTTAAGGTTTTTTCCACAAGTGGCACTTTGGGTCTGGGTAACAGGAAAATAGGACACAAAATGGGATGAAGGTGAGCAGTTGAAAAGTAAGTATACTTTGAACAAGAGGCATCATCCAGGGCTGTACATCAGTGCATAAATATCATCCAAAATTCCCCTACAGACCTACCCAACACGGATATTGATGTCTCCTAGGAGGGTCTTGCAGTCTTCAACCACCAGCCTGAGAGCCCCCGACTTGTCCTGGGCCAGCCGCACTCTTGCAGTGATGTTTGCTTCCACCTGGAGCTGGAGCAGACTGCCCACGGCACTGCACAGCCCAAGGGGACACATCTCAGAGGGCTTTCTAGACATCTGCTTTCCAACAAGATGGTGCATCCCCTGATCTGAGTTATGCCCCCAGTGAATGCTCCTTACCCATTACCATCTATCAGCAGCTGGGTGTAGATATTCAGCTGGAGACCAATGCCTGGCAGGAAGCGCAGAGTTATTTTGGGGAGAGTGATGTTCACAATTCTCAGCCTGGAATTGGAACAAGGAAGGGCAGCAAATAACATATTTGCTACTTCTTACTTCCCTGGGATCCTCTCGACCCCCAGTGCTGTGGTCACACAGCTGCAATCTTGGGGTCCCCTGCACCCTGGGACAGTGGGGCTCCCTTTCAGCCAGCGCCAGCTCATGATAAGCACATGCAGCCTCGTGGCAGAAACTCCCAACTTCTCAACCCTCATTTATGAACTCACCCTAAGAGGAGAAAGTAAGTGCCATGTCCAGACCACAGGCATGGACAATGGTGGAGCGCTGCTCGGGAGCACATCTACCATTCTCACTCACCCTGTGAGTCCTTGCACGGTGCCCAGCAGACCATCCTTGCCAAGGAGACCTCCTCCAAGAAGTGAGCCTTGATCCCGATTACCGGTTCCTCCAAGGAGACCACCGCCAAGGAGACCTCCCACAAGACCGTCACCACCAAGGAGACTGCCAACAGGTCCACCGCCACCAAGGAGACCACCAACAGGTCCAGCAGGTCCATCTCCTCCAAGGAGACCACCGACAGCTCCATCACCACCAGCAAGACCACCCACAAGACCATCATCGCCCAGGACACCACCAACAGGTCCACCACCTCCAAGGAGACCACCGACAGGTCCAGCAGGTCCATCTCCTCCAAGGAGACCACCAACAGGTCCACCACCTCCAAGGAGACCACCCACAAGACCATCACCATCAAGGAGACCACCAACAGGTCCATCACCACCTAGGATACCACCAACAAGTCCATCGCCACCGAGCAGACCACCAACAAGTCCATTGCCACCAAGTAGACCACCAAGAAGTCCATCAGGGCCGAGCAGACCACCCAGTAGCCCCTGGAGAAGGTTGCCGTTGGCTAGTGACCCTGTAATGGCTGAAGAAATGGATGAGAGGTCACTGTGAGCCATGCACACCCAGCACACAAATATGCTGTGTCAGCCTGGCTGATCCTTCCCCTCATCTCTGCCCCTTTTTCTTCCCTTTATACAACAGGGGTGATGCTCCTGCCTCTGCACAGCTTCTTAAGTGCCACGTTCAAAGTGCTTTATAAATGCATTGTCACTGCAGCCTGAACAGATCTGAACCAGATTCTGATTTTCTGAACGTGGTCAGTTGACAGAAAGAGCAGAAGTGGACTCAAAATGAAGATAAACGCTGTATCTTCCAAACACTTACCACTTTCTAGCACATCTTTATCCACCCTGGCAGACACCGGGGCGCTCCCAGGAAGTCCTTGAGAAGAGGTGAGCAGGCCACAAGTGAGGAAAACCACCCAGAGAACACCCATCTTCAACCCTGGTTAAGTGGAGGAAGCAGTTGCCATCAGTGTAGTACTGGACAGTGAGCACCAGCTGATGGCTGCAGGAAGAAGAAGGAGGAAGGAGAATAGAGAAGGAGAAATGCCTCTCAGGAAAGACAAAAGCAGAGAGAAAGCTCCTGGTACCTCTCCACCTCTTGCAGCAAGCAAGAATAAGCTTTTGTTAAAAAGTTCACAGTCATAAGCTAACACCAAGGCCTCTCCTTTGGGAAGAACTGGGGTTTGCAGAAGCAGAAGCTAAGAGCATGCTGTTTGAGAAATAATTTTGCTCTTACCTGACCGATCTCTGCAGAGCAAGGATGTCTCCAGCCGCTGTCCCTGCCTTCTGCAGACGACCCACAGCATGCATCCTTATATACAGAACTTTTCAATAGGAATGAGGCAAACGATGTCACCGAGGGCATCCAGAATAATTAGCGGGGAGCAAAACAAACAAGACATGGTTTCTGGTGACTTCCACTGCAAATATTTCCTCACAGATATTAGGAGTTGGGTAAAGTATTGAGCAACGACCAATAGGTGTAGCAGCAAACATCAGTCCAACACTGGGTGCCATGGGATGTGCATACACTGCTGCTGAGATAGAACAGTGTGATTTGGCACATCAAGGTGTGGACATGGCTGTGAAGTCATCCCCAGGTAAAACACTCTTTTTTGTCCCTCTGAAATTAGGGCCTTGACTGAAAGCTGTGTCAAAACATCAGGTAGCCATGCAGTGGGTCCATGTCATGTGCTGGGGATATTGAAGGAAAAGCCATACAGCACCCATCCCCATGCCATGGCAGTCCATGGGGCTGGTGTCAGAGCTGGGTGTTCACCATGCCTGTGAGGCAAGACCCAGTAGTGCCTACAGCCTGTGACTTTACACAGCTCTTACCAACGGTGACCTGAATGGCTCAGAACCTGTTTAGTAGTTGAGCAGAAGGAGGCATTGAATTGGCAGGGAGTAGTGACACCGCCATAGGGCGTATGGGTGAGGTGCCGTGGTTTTGTGGATACCCTGAGCTTATAGATTCCATCTGATTGCAGACTCAGACATCACTTCTGTGCCCACCACTACCTCTACGTGCTGCAGGACTGGAGGTGAGATGAGCTTTCATGGGAGGAAAACACATGCCATGTGTACCCACAGTAACCTTGGCTCTCTCCTTATCCCCTCGCTCCTGGCCCCAGCATTGTGGAGCTGCTCCTCGAGTTGCACCACAGCAGCAGCTCTGGGGCAGTACAGAACAGTCGCTTTCTGGGGGCCGCAGACCCACACAGCCCCACTGCAGGCCTGCACCTTGCGTCCTGTCCCTGGCAGAGGACACACTGCCCAGCCCAGGGGACAGCTGTGAACTATTCACTCCGCTGCTGTGATGATTAAGGACAGGGTTAGATGGGCCGATCCCCAGCATGGAGGAGTAATAGCTCAGAAAAGATGCTTTTTCAGAGTTAATACTTTCTGCAAACTTGGAAATAAGTATTTCCAAGAGATTAGCCAGCTTCTGTCACACATTAATTCCAGCTTTAAGAAATACCTTAGCTAGGGGCCAAGGAGGGGATGACAAAGATGCCAAAGTACTTATGGAGCTGTCACTGTGCTGCAACCCGATCGGTCAGACACCCCCAGAGCACAAAGCCAGGCTGTCACTGCCAGATCGTGGCATTTGATAAGATGGAAGAGAGCGTTAACAAGACGGTATCACGTTGTCATCCCTCCTGAACCACTTCACTCTTTGGCAATCAATCACACTAGGAAGGTTGACTGACCGTAAAGAAAGACCCAATGATGGTCAACAAGCGGTGCTGGGCGTTGGGAATAACTCCTGTGCAGTGACCTTTCAGACCTGACTGCAACGGGGCTTCGCACCGCTGAACACAGAGGTCTCTGACAACCAAATATTTCAGATAAACCAACGCAGGTTCCCATAAAGGGAATGACATCTCAAGGACCAGCACTCACCAAAACGATTCTCAAAGCCTGCAGAACCCGGGGCCAAATCAGCATGGGAAGTCAGACGCACGGAGTAAAGCAGAACAAAGGGAGAAGAAAAAGGATGAATATCGCTTTGACGCCTGGATCAGTGGGGAAACGAGAGGTGAGGGTGGGCAGCAGGAGCCCCAACCAGCCCTGGAGATCTTCATGTGAGCAGAGCAAGCATCACCTGAAGGTGGGCAATACCATGACTGTGGGGAAATGGGCTATTGGAACTGCAACAGATTTGGGGGATCCCAATTTAATGGAGCTGGTGTCAGCACGTGGGTTCCCCTCTCCACTGGGGTGAGGGCCCTCATCCCCTTTCCCTTTTGCCCCAGCACAGAGGGAATTGTGTCGTTCCCAGATCAGGAAGGGGCCCAGTGGCTCTGTGCTGCAGCCAGCAGCCACCCCAGGCTGCAGTGGGTTACATGATAGCATGGCCTGGCACTGTATGACACGCTTTATGGCAGGCTAAATGGGTGCCACTTGAGATGCGCAGCTCTGGTTTCTCCTTGGAGAGAGCTGTATTCAGATCTGTATTTCATCTTAGAGAAATCCAAACCCAAAGGCTTTGGCCCTGCATTAGCTAACACAAGAACAATAAGGAAAAGCTTTTTCTCTGCTTTTTTCATATGGGCTTGGCCTTGGGAATGTTCACATGGCACTGAGGAGGGCAGGAACTGTAACAGCACCGTAACAGCCATCCTCATAGGGAGCTGTGACTGCTGCCCCACTGTGCTGAGACCATTCCCCCCAAGCACCCAGCACCACGCAGGGGGAGACAAATGGAGTTTTCAAAGCCAGCCTTGCAGCGTGGTGCCCTCTGGGACAATTTCTTTAAAAAGCAATGATTTTTTTTTTCCAAATACAATCTTAGTTCCACACCAGTCACCTGTCACCGGGAACGAATGTTCAACTCAAGTTGGTTCGATGAAATGGGGATCGAAGCTGTTTATTGACCTCCTAATGACATGTAATTATCCAGCAATAAGTGAGCGATACGCTCAGAATCAATACCTGCACTGCAGCCGATGGCTGTGTCAGGAGGTGCTCCTGAAATAATAAAACACACCACAACCCGCCCCACTGTGCCCACTGACAGCATCCCCAAGTGCCACATCTCCATGGCTCTGGAGTACCTCTAGGGATGGTGGCCCTTCCACCTCCCTGAGCAACTTGTGCCAGTGCATCGCTGCTCTTTTGGAGAAGAAATTTCCCCTAATTTCCAACCTGCACCCCTTTTGGCACTCCCAGCAGTACCGGAGTCCATCCCTAGGCAACATGCTGTCTTTATTTTAGCTCAGAGAGTCAAAACATTGAAAAGCCAAGGGTGAGCAGCCCCCTCCCACCCACCAGGTGCAGCCATCCCTCCCCTTGCATCAGGGCTCCACCAAAGGCACATCCAGGACCAGCCCATCCTGCAGGTTAAAGAGAAAAAGCAACAGGCAGAGTTCCATCACTCCACTGCAATGGGTGTGGAGGATGAGGTCTCAGCCCCCAAGGGTGCCTGAGTCCCCATGCCGTGCCTACCTGCATCCTCCTGAGCTCCACAAACCGGTACAGGGTGCCCAGCAGTGGGGGCAGTGGGACCCCTCCTCGCAGTGCTCCTGCAAGTGGTGGTGGGCAGAGGGGTATCAGGGGCAGAATGGGGGGACCAGACCCAGGGGACAGCAGGCAGTGCTGGCGTGCTGTGTTGGGTACAGCAGCACAAATGATCCCATCCCTTGGCACACTTTCTGTAGGAGTGCAGCAGATGGATGGGTACTCTATGGCGGGCTGCTTTAACGATAATTTGCCATGGGATAACTGCCCCAGCAGCAGCTCTCCCAGGCCCATCACTCCCTGTCCCCAAAGGCAAGGCCAGCCAGCCAAAGCCATTTCCAAAAGCAGATAACAACATTCTATTGGCAAAGAAATGAGGACCACTTTCCCTGCGCAGAACGCGAGCCTTCCACTGTAACCATAGCATGCTTACTGTTGATGGATGGCACGTAAGCCACATGAATAATGTCTGCCAGGACTCCTCTCAGCGGCAGCACCTGGAACACAGCGTGGTGATGGACGTGGCCCATCTTTCCGAACGCCGGCAGCCGCACCTGTCAGGCTCCCCTCCATTAATTCCCCCGGTGCGGCCTCAAATCACAGGAAAATTGCACAGCCCCCCCCCCCCCCCCCCCCCCCCCCCCCCCCCCCCCCCCCCCCCCCCCCCCCCCCCCCCCCCCCTACCCTCCACCCCTGCCCCCCCCCCCCCCCCCCCCCCCCCGCTACCCTGAGATGAATGGGAACATTTGAGAATATCTAAATTTCAGTGCAGGCTGTCAGAAGGTCTCTCCTTCCCCACACCTGCAGCACTGCGGGCACCCGATGCCTCCTCCTCACCACCCAGCCCCATGCAGACAGACAGACCCTGCTCACCATCACCCCCCGTGTGGCTCTGCTGCTGTGATGGGGTTGGAGCAGGATTTGGGCACTTGAGCACCCAGCATACATGGTGTGGGGCAGCCCAGCTGTCATTTATGGCCCAGACCTCCCAGGAATGCACAGAGTGCATTGCAAGCAGGGAGAAGGGTCTGAGCATTTGTGCTCATGGGCAAAAGGTTTTGAGAGTTCTTTTATTGTTTACATCTTCCCTTGAAACGTTCATCTTCAGCATTCAAACTGGCTTTCTTTAGCGTTTAAATTCATTTGTCATTAATAATGAAAGAAACGGGGTTGGGTGCTGGGGAAGGAATCCTGCTCGAGCCCAGCAGCGCTCAGACCCACAGAGCAGAGCTGTGCCCACACCCTGCAGGACTCACATTGAATGCGCCGATGGAGGAGTTCACCACAGCCACGTGGGACAGGCTGCAGGGACAGGAGCATGGGGTCACTGTCCTGCCCTGCAACACCCCTCCAGCCTCAGCTCGCACTCCTCCAAGACCCCCATAGCTGCTAGAACCAACCACTAAAAACCCACGAGGAGAGATGGAAGTGCACCAGCTGGGTGTGAGAGGTATTGCTGACCAGCACCACTGCCCCACTGCGGCACTGTCTCTTTGCTGGTGGTGGCACTGGGCAGGCAGACCTGTGCTATTACCTATGCAGCGTCAGGGAGAACTGCAGCCTCTCTTCTGCGACAGCAAACCGCACACCCAGCTCAGAGTGCTGCAGGGAGAGAAGGGGAGCAGGTCCCAGGTCCCCTATGGGATATGTGTGCATGTAAGCAGGTCCCCAGCAGCAGCACCAGCCTCTCACTCACACCTCCTGTTGCCCCTCAGCAGTAGTGACCCAATCCCACCAACACTGCCAAAGGCTTCAGCTCACCACATCCAGGACAAAGAGGGATCCAGGAGCAGAGCCAGGACTGGAAGCCCAGAACTCAGCAGAGCTGAAGAGGTGCATGGTGCTTTTCTCTGGGGTTACTGTCACCAGTGGGGGTTGCATCTCTCGCATTTCAATCACCACTGGCTGTGACGGAGGCAGCGTGCTGGAGACCTGGGGAAAACAAAGCAGAGGGTGACATTCCCATTCCTTCCCAGTTCTCTGCCCTGGGGATTGTACTGGTGATTGCTGAGCATCAGGACTATTCACCAAAGTCCATGGTGACCAGTGGTCCTCACTGCTCATCAGTGTTATCCACGCTATTTTTGTTAATAAAACACAAAAAGCACCAAACTGACTTCCACCATCAATGGCCTGAGATGGCCAGAGAGCAGCGGAACTGCATGAAGTCCACCCACCTCAGGAATGAGGGCTCCCAGCATCGTGGTCACCAGTGGGACAAGCCCCAGAACCTGTTGAGGAAGTGTCAGAGGGATGTAAGACACGCAGCTGGGGGGATCAACGTGGGGAGGGGTTGCAGAAGGCAGCAGCCTCATGGTGTTACCCCACCATGCCATTGGTAATGTTCAGGCCGAAGAATGCCTGCATGATGGAGAGCTCGGCGCTCAGGAAGCTCGCAGCCAGGATGAGCTGAGTGGTTGCTTCTCTCTTCGGTGGGAGGGAAGTGAGAGGTGGCAGCTCTGAGTGCAGGGCAACATCCTCTCCCTCCTTGCTTTGGAGAGTGGCCTGAAAGGAGCCACGGACAGAGCCACGTCAGCAAAGGTCCACTGCCAGGGTCTGTATTTGGGCTGTGCACAGTGGACTGGGTGCATCTGACCTTCAGCTCCAGCTGGATGAAAGCTTCTCTCACCATGGGGGGGTTCAGTAGGGCATATTGGAGCATCCCAGCGTTCCCAAGAGGGATTGCATCTGCAGGAAGGTGGGGAGGGTTGGCAGAGCCATGCTGGCAGCACTACAGCAGCTCCATGCTGTTCCCTCCCTGCCAGTGCTGGTGATGCCAGGTGGTGCCCTGTGCTCCCAGTCCTGAACAGGGGACACACATGTGGCCCCTCTGGGGAGTGACCCAGGTGTGGGGTTGGATGGACACAAGGGCTTAATGGGTGGGGGGGGTGTGGATGGAGAGGTGGACAGGTGGCTGGACGCGTGGGTAGGTGCCAACTTACACATCATGGTGGCAAACTTTGCATTCACGAGGTCGAACACCGTGGCCATGGCTGGACACAGCTGGAGGGTTAAGAGAGAGCTGTGAGAGCACTGTGCACGTCAGCTGGGGGGGAACACAGCTCTGTGGCAGTCAGGCTTGCACAGCTCCTGCCCTAAGGCACTGACACCCTCTGCTCCTGATCACCCAGACAGCCTCACCTTGGCTGAGTTATGCCCAAATCCAGCATCCCCTCACACACCCACCAGCTGATCCACTCACTTCCACCGGAGCAGTGAGCAGCAGAGCAGGAACAGGAATAAGAGCACACCAAGGAGATGCCGTGCAGCATCGGGCAGCACTCACCAGGCCATGCAGCGCTTTCTGGAGGGTGCTATCCAGGAACTTGCTCATGACCAAGGGCAGCATGCTGGGCAGAGAACACACCATCAGCCAGCAGAGCCGTGAGGCAGTGTGTGCTGACTGCAGACTGAAACGCCAGGAAGTCAGGTGCTAAGGACACCCAGCTGGCATGGTGTGCAGTGGAAGATATTTCCCTGTACAGAAAGCTTTTCTGAGGAATGCCATCTTTTGGCTTTGAAGAAGCTAAAAGCCTTGAGGCCTGAAAGCAGCACAGCACTTCTCCAAGGGCTTTGGCCAAAAACGGGTGCTGCATGGAGTGACACAGCCTGGATTAAACCGTAAAACATCTGGGGTTTCATACTGGGAAAAAACAGGGCCTTCAGTAAATGAATATTTGTAGTGAAAAGAGCTTAAGCTTTGCAGAAGCCCATTCCTGGGCACTGACCCCCCTCACCGGTGCGGCAGGTTGGCCCAGCTGTGGATCAGTGCCACGTGGCAGTGCCTGGTGCTGAGCCGGGGGCAGCCCTGCATGTCCTGCACCATCCGACTGCTGGTGCTCAGGTTGGCAGCCATCGGGATCTCCATTTTTCCTCCCGTAATGCTGCACAGGACAGAGCATCATCAGCACAAGAGAACCGCTCCCCTGGCAGCCAGCAGCCCCTGTGTGTTGCCATTCCCCCACCTTTTCCCCATGAAGGTCATCCGGACCGGCACAGCCATAGAGACCCCCACACCAGGTGAGAGCCGCAGCGCTGCCTCCATGGCACAGAGCTCCATCACCTTCAGCCTGGGGGAAAAGAGAGGAAAAGCACAGGGAGAAGGGTACTGCTGGACAAGCAACCCTCCCCCCCTCCCCAGCTGGATCAGGAGCCAACAAGCTTTGTTGCATTTAAGTTATAGTTTCCCCTTTGCAGACACAGCCATGCGGAAAATCACCACCTTTAATATCACGCTTGTTAGCGGGGAGTGATTTGTTTCTGCCTCCGGGCTGACACTTCCAAACCTTCTGCTTTTATTTTGTGATTTCCAGATTCAGGCTCCCGGTGAAAGGCTGCTGAGCATCACTCACCCAGAGATGCCTTTGATGGGTTTCATGGCTGCCTTTCTTTTTGTCGCTCCCTCTACCAGCTTCTGGAGGACATCACTCTCATTCAGCACGGTGGAGATCGCTGGAATATTCGCACGGGAGGCTCAGCACTGATGCCCCAGTTTGGGGGGGAGACAGTGCTGGAGCAGAGGGAAGTCATCACCTCCATAGAATAGGCTTGGTAACACATCCCTGCTGCAACAAGCACGCGCCCTGCATCCCTGCCCCAGCTTACCATGGTTGATGGTTCCAACGTCCAGCCTAAGGATGGCCCCAGGGCCCCCAGAACTTTGTGACGCTGACAGGCAGCCCCCCAGCAGCAAAACGTACCACAGCATGGTCATGGATGGCACGGTGTGCATCCAGCTCTGGAGGCTGAAGGAACACTAAGAGGCAATCAGCTGGAGGCAGCTCCCGACAGCCCTTATATACAGAGCCCTGGCTGAGAAAGAGGAGAAAACAACAGATTAAGGAGCTGGGTAATTACTGCGATAGAAAACTAATCCCTCGGTGATTCTGCCATCTTCCAACACAAATAATTTCACCAGTAAGCCGAAGGTTGGAGTAAGCACTGGAGCCACAGGTGAAGGGCGGAGCTCCTGACTATTGCTCAACGCTCAGGAATGGCCCACGGAGCTTCACACGTGGCGTCTGAAAGAGAAAAACCGATCCGCTTGGCTGAGAAGGGCGATGGTGAATTGTGCCAGTGGGGACACAGACGGGGTGTCGGGATGAGCCACCTGCTCCTCGCATTTGCAGAGCCCCTGCGAGTGCCAGGAGAGGAGCTGGGGGCAGTGAGGGGAACCCCAGGCAGGTTGTGGCTGTTCCTGTGCCACCCAGAGCCTGCCCTGCTGGGATCCTGCAGCACCATGGAATGAATTTATTTCTTCTCTTCATCTCCATATAAAACATGTCACGGGGCTTAATCTGTCGTTACGTCCCGCAGTGATATGCTCAGTGGCTCTAAGCACAGGCAGGGAGATTTACATCTCATCTAACAGGATTTATAGATGGGTTCCATTGAGGAGCCCATCACACCAGGAGGACACCTTCGTGCTCAGTCACTGCTAGAAGCTGACATCTCATTAATAAGCCCCCATGTCCAGAGAAGCTCTTGAGGAGCAGAACACCCACATGTGAGCACCACAGCACCTTCCTGTCCCACCAGTTCAGCCCCATGCACTTGTGCCCATCTAGATGATGGTGACACCACAAAAACATCTCCAGTGCTGCTGGGATTACCAATGCTGCAATAAGGCTGAGCAGCCCCTCCGGCAGCGTCTGTGCTTCCAAGTTGGGAGCTGGGACCTTTCTTTGTGCTCTCACTAGCCCCACAATGGAGGCAAGCTGCCCAAGCACCTGCTGCTCCATATGTCACCCTGCTGGGTCGATGGCCAATGTAATCAGGTCTATGGGAGACAATAAAAATGGCACAGAAAACAAAGCCCTGCCGCCCAGCGCACCCAATCCAGCCCTCTCCATCAGTCTCTGCCCCCCTCCAGGGCAGATATATAAAGCCAGCACAAGTCCTTGCTGCAGCCACAGCAAGACACAGACGGACTCAGGAGGATGGGAAAAGCAAACAGAAAAGGTAAAGATGCGTTCACACAGTGAGAGGGGGTCTCTGAGCATCAGTGCAGAGCAGAGGTCCTCTTCTGCTAAGGCTAACACAGACGTGTGGTGCTGGGATGCCTGAACTCATTGAGCTGTTCTCTTTATACCCTAAGAGCATCACAACCTACAGTATATCAGCAATTCCAAAATGCTTTTCACGTCCCCCTCCTGCAGGCAATGCTGTGCTCCTGCTCTGCACCATGGGTGCCATCCTGGCCCTCCCGGACCCTGTGCAGCCCACCAGGGCCCCCGACTGTGGGGGCATCCTCACACCTGTGGGACTGAGCTACCGTAAGTATGCAGCCCTCAGCCTGCAATAGGATGGGGGGGGACCTTCCTGCCCGTCAGTGGGACAGGATGCTGATACTGCTGTGCCATGAATTGGATCGTTTTCAGCCATCATCTGATAACAGCGGGGTTTAGGGAGAGGGGGAAGTGCACCTCTTGGGCAGATTTCAGTCCATCCATCCCTGTGCATGAGATCACAGACCTGGGAGCATCTCATAAGGTGTCTGCCCTGTTTCACAGTTGCTGAAGTCTCGAAGCCACATGCAGAGATGGCCCTCAGACGGGACCTGATGGCCCGGAGAGCCTCAGATCTGTTCCTTGGCTCCACAGAGCCCAGCAGGTGAGTGCAGGGCTCTGCCTCGCCCAGGGCTTTGCTGCTTCACATGGAGTTTTTGTAAAAAATAATATTAATAATAATAATTTTAAAAAAGCCCAAAAACTCCTGGGAATTGACACTAAAGTTTAAAACATCTGTACAGAAGCAAACTCCTGGCTCCTCCTCTGGGATCCGATGGCATCGGCCCCGGTGCCAGCCTCAGGTGCAATGCACCAATCCCACACACCCTGGGGCAGGAGCAGCACGGGGCTCCTTACACCCACATTTCCTCGAGCAGGAAGAGAATTACCTCTGTCCAAGTGGTTGACCTGTGGCTGTCGCTCATCCCAGAGGCCGGGCTGCGGCTGGGCATCGAGGTGGAGCTGCGCATCGCACCCCTGCAGTGAGTCACATCCACCCGCAGTGTGGGGCAGTGGGGAAACAGCATGGCTCAGCACCATGGGGCAACCTCAGCTCTGCCTCCCCCCACAGTGCAGTGCCCATGCCGGTGAGGCTCTCCATCCGGGCTGACCTCCACGTGGACATGGGACCCGATGGCAACCTGCAGCTGCTGACCTCTTTCTGCAGACCCACCGTGCAGGCACAGAGCACCAGGGAAGCAGAAAGGTCGGCTCTAAGTTTCCCTGGGAACACTGTCGGGTGAATAGGGGAAAGGACACTGAGCAAAAAGCATTCATTGCTGTGCGGGAAGGTGGAAGGACCTAGAGCTGATCGCTGACCTAAAAGGTTACAGAAGTTAACACAAATGCTTTAGCCTCAAGGCAGAAGCTCTGTTCCATTTGCAGCATTGTCCTCACCTCTCTCTTAATAGAGTTTCATTCTCTCAGAAGGGAGCAGATGTTTCCAAGCGCTGAGCAGGAACATTTTTAGTACAAGTAGGGTTCCACACTATAGTAGGAGTTTAACAGATGATTGAAAGTAATGATAATGACATCTCTGAACATCTTTTGGGTCCCTTGGCCCAGCTGGTGCTGCCTAACCTCCTCTGTTCTGCTGTTTTCATCCAGCAAGTCCTCCAGATCCATCCTGGACAAAGAGGTGAACATCGACAAGGTAAGAGAGCATCTGCACAGGTAGGAGGCAGCAGGAGACAAAGTTCTGGAAGGTCTGCAGCAGACGCACCCAGGAACAGCGCTGGCAGCTCCTGCATTCATCTCCCACCTCTCAGGGATTGTTCTTTATCCTGTAGCTTTGCTTGGATGTCTCCAAGTTGCTCCTTCTTCCAAATGAGCAGCTGATGTCGCTGACAGGTGAGCAGTGCTGCAGTTCCGGGCACCAGAAATCTGGGAGTGGGGAGGGCGGAACATCGTGAGAAGTGAATCCTGCTCTTCCCTTCTGAATTCCATTCCTCTGGGAAACGCAGGAGGGCCACAGGCACAGCCTTCAAGCTCTGCTCCCCTCTGAGCGTTCCTCTGCTCACTCCGCAGCGCTGTTTCCCGTCACCCCCAGCTGCCAGCTCCAGTACCTGCCGCTGGCTGCCCCCGTCTTCTCCAAGCAGGGCATTGCCCTCTCCCTGCAGGTAAGGCAGGGCTCTGCAGCACCCACCTTCGTGCTGCACACTGCACCTCCTGCAGCATGCCCCGAGCACCCCCAGCCCTTTTTCCCCTCCCCATGTCTCTGCAGACGATATTCCAGGTGGCGGGGGCAGCTGTCCCTGTGCCGGTCAGCCCCGTGCCCTTCAGCATGCCTGAGCTGCCAAGTTCCAGCACTTCCCATATCATCCTGGCTTTGTCTGAGCACTTCTACACCAGCCTCTACTTCACACTGGAGAGGGCCGGAGCCTTCAACATGACCATCCCTGTGAGTAGCAGGCGAGGGAGGAGGGAAGGACACAACGACAGCAATTGCTGTACCTCCACCCCCTGGAGCTGTGCCCCTGAGCACCCCCAGAGCATCACCCCCGGTGCTCTTACCTCGGCTGACAGGCTGCACTTTGCTTCCAGAGCATGCTGACCACCGCCACGCTGGCACAGAAGATCACTCAGGTGCGTGGCTGTGTCCTGCAGCCATAGGGCGATGCCCCACTGCCCTCCCCACACCACAGAACAGCCAGGCTGGAAACACACCCCCACAGGTGGGCTCCCTGTACCACGAGGACCTGCCCATCACGCTGAGCGCCGCGCTCCGAAGCTCTCCTCGAGTGATGCTGGAGGAAGGCCGGGCAGCTCTGAAGCTCTTCCTCACTGTTCACATTGGGGCAGGCTCACCTGATTTCCAGAGCTTCCTGAGCGTGAACGCGGTGAGTGAGCACTGCAGTGGGCACAGCACCCTGTGACATCGGTCTCTTGCATGAGCAGGGTGTGAGCAGTGCATTGCAGGGGCAGCACACAGACAGCTCTGTTGCATCCCAGCATCCCAATCCGGAGTGACACCATTTGCTCACTCTGACCCTGTTCTCCTCGCAGGATGTGACCGCAGGACTGCAGCTCAGCGTCTCTGACACACGGATGATGATCTCCACAGCAGTGATAGAGTAACGAGCCTGGCTGTGCTCTGCAGCCTTGCAGGGGACGTGGCACAGCCATAGCATGGGATGGGAGAGGCAGAGCAGCCCGGGGAATTCCTTAGCTCTGATAGCTTGGCTTTGCAGATGTAGCTCTAGCCCGAAGGAGGTGGTGAGAGGGAAATAGAAACAGTGCCCAGCCGCAGTGCATCACCCTGAGCATCCCATGACCCACAGCAAACCCTCATTGCAGCCCTGGGGCCAGGCACCCCCAGCTCCGTGCTGCTGTGTGCAGGGCAAAGGCAATGCCACTGCCAGCTGGGAGGTGCCTGGCTGCAGGAAGATGCTGGCCAGGCACTGTCCAGTGTGTGAGCCTCTGCCTGTCACCAAGCACAGGTGCCTCGGGAAAACTGCCCAGCCACTGGGCCAAAGGGCTGCTGAGCAACAGCTGCGCTGCCTTTTGTTTTGCAGGGATGCTGAGCTCAGCCTGGCCGCCTCCAATGTGGGCCTGGTGCCGGTAGGTGCCCCAAGAACCCCCAGGAAACGGAGCGTGGTCAGGCTCCCAATGGCACTGCGCTGAGCCCAGCCATCTTCAGCCAACTCACACCACAGACACCCCAGCTGGGCCGGCAGCAGGGCAGTGTGTGCTCACAGCGCTCATGGCGGCACACCAGGAACCCACTGCTGCCAGCCCCAGCCTTTTCCCTCTCCCTTCGGAGCTGACTCTGCCCCGTGTCGCCCTGCAGGCTGCACTGCTGGAGGAGCTGTTCCTGGCCCCCGTCTGCCAGCAGGTGCCAGCATGGATGGATGGTGAGCAGAGGGCATGTTCCTGAAGGCAGCACCGGGCACAGGGCAGTGCTCTGCTGGGAACTTCCCCGTCTGCTTTCCCCATTTCTCCTCCCAGATGTGCTGAGGGAAGGCGTACACCTGCCTCACCTGTCCCGCTTCACCTACACCGACGTCAGCATTGTGATCCACAAGGTAAGGAGCAGCACACGCAAAGTGCTCCCTGCACCAAGGCGTTTAAGCTGCTCCTGCTATACTTGATTTAAAGAGGACGCTTCTCCCCCAGCTCTGAGCCCTCTCCTCCCAGAACCACGCTCCCGTGCTCTTTGCATGAGCATTTCTCACTAAGCACATTAGCACAAGCCAAAAGCACTGGGCTCTGGGAGTAACAGGGTGTGCCCCTGCCTGCTTCCCTCTGTCTATAGGATTACGTCCTGGTCCCGTGCAACCTGAAGCTGCAGAGCACCATGGCCTGAACCTGCTGCAATGTTTGGGTGAAAGCAGTGGAAAACTGCTCCACTTTGTGGATTTTCACTGCACAAAACACGAGGAATTTTATTTCTTAAGTAAAACACACTTTCTCACATTAAGGATAACGTTGTATTCCAACCCTGATCTTTGCATTCTTGGTGCATAAGGAGGATGGATTGTAACAATATTCCGTGCTTTAATTAAACATTTCTCTTTAATATTGCATTCTCCTGTACGGTATCGACTATTTTCCCCCTCAGCATACCAAAAGATGGATGAATTCCATCTCAGTGAGCGCCAGCACCAATGCTCAGCCCTTAGATTTCACCGAGGCAGCATCAAAATTCCACTAATTTCTGTGGATGCAAGGCAGTCCCATGCAGCACAGCATCGCCCTTACCCGCCACAGACACTTCGTGGCTATTCCTCCACTTCTAGTGTTACTATGGGAACCAGAAAGCTGGTGAGCTGGGCCAGAAAGAAGAAAAAAAAATAATCACTGATCATCTGTACAATGGTTTCTAATATTAGCCTGAAAGCTGGTCATGTTTCCAACATGCTTCTGGCAAAGCTGTAGCAGAGTGGATGGGCAGAGCACCAGTCAGACCCCGTGCCATGGTGCCACAGGTGTCATTTTTGGACTAGATGATCTTGTAGGTCCTTTCCAACCTTGTGATTCTATGGTTGGTGGCAGGATAGGGTCCCCATGTGCTGCCCAGGAGAAGTGCCCACACCGCTCGCAGTGCGTTCAGCACTCAGCCCACGGATCTGTGTTAATTACACATCCATCTGCTTTCCCTGTCCACATCATTTCCAGCCTTTGGAGCAGCTGAAAAGCACTTGAAAACCTCATATTTCAGAGAGTTGGGGATAGGAAGGGAAACAAAACAAGCCAGTGTGATTTATTGCAGGGAGGGAAAAAACCTGAAGGTTTCTATGCCCGTCCTGGGGACCTGACTAATGATTTTAATGCCTGAGGTTGGCAATAGCAGGAACTGTTCCTAATAAAAGTTTGCTGGTAGAGCTGCAACCATTATTCCTTGACTAATACATCTTAACCTAGCTTCCCAAGAGGAATAGGCTGCAGTAGGAAGAGCATATATTAGCTTGGCAGCCAGGGGCCAGGGTCACCATGCTCTAAGCCCCTCCTGGCACCAGGTTGACACTGCCAGACCCACACCACTGAGCTGGGACACGGGTGCTCAGAGCTCAGCCCCAGGGCACCCTGAGTCACACAGGTCCTGATGCCTCCTGGTTCGGAAATTCAGTTTCATTCTGATTCCAACATGTGTTTTAGCAAAGGGTAACCCAACAGCAGGAGCCACTGGCAATCCAAGAGTGTTGTTAGAAATTAGGGATGGAAGATCTCAAACCGAACCCCAACACAGCACTGTCACAGAGGGACCAGATCCTCCAGCAGGAGGCACAGGGGGGCATCCCCAAGAGCATCACAAACCTCCTTCTGAGCACTAAAAAAGAATGAATGTTTATTACTGAAGGAATTAATGACAAATGTATCCCGAGCTCCTGCTCAGCGTTTTGGACTTTTCTCAGCACGGATGGTGACATCCACATTGGAGAGCCACGTGCAAAAAGTTCTCTTTTTCATTACACTGACAACTTTCCTGAAGATCAGACTCTCAAGGAATTTAACAGTTTAGCTGCAGCATCACATGCCGCTTCTACAACCGTGACCTCTAATTCACCCTATTTTCTCTAAATAAATATTTCTACACAGAGCTGCCTAACTGGTGTTGGCTTATGCGGGCATCTCAGTACCATGTAAGCCAGTTTAATTTAAAGTGCCTTAAATATTACCAAGAACCTTGCAGTACGTTTAGGAAAGGAAAGACAATAATGTTGGTTCCAATGCTCCATCCTGACCGGATCTCCTCCCTCTTTCTTTCCAGAGCTGCATGGTTCACACGAGGATCAACAACATTTCCTGCAAAGTAACATGGCCTCATCACTGCCCAGCCTCTCCTTGGCCATCAGTGCACACTGCTGGCTCTTGGTCCCCCCAGTTGGCCACCACTGGCCTTCTTGGCCACAAGAACACACTGCTGGTTCCTGTTCACCCTGCTGGCACCAGATTGACTCAGGTCCTTTCTCTGCAGAGCTCAGAGTTTGGCATCATTCGGGGCTCTTTGTGCAGCACCGCTCCGAAGGGCTGCAGGATGTTCCAACCCAGCGGTACGTTCTGCCCCTGCAGCACGTCCACAGCAGGACCCACGTGCCAGAAACAACCCCAGCAACCCAACTCACACCAACGCCTACAGGAGGGCAGAGCCACGTCCAACACTCACCAACGCGATCTGGAATTCCACCCCCACCAGAGGAATTTTGAACATGTCCGGCAGGGGTATCCCAACAAATGTAGCACCTGCGAGACAGACAGAGCCTAACCCAGGGCAGGGACACACAGCCCCCAGTGCTGACAGCTGGCTGGTGGGCATACAGCTGCAGCCTCAGCTTGGACACAGCAACCCCCCTGTCATATACAAACCACCCCCTCTCCACAACAAAAAAGTGCTCCAAATCAAGGGCTGCCCCAGGCTCCTTACTGTTGAGAAGTGGTAGGTAGGTCTCCACCAGCAGCGTAATGAGGTGTGGCTTCAGGGTGGAGATCTGAGGCAGAGATGGAACAGCACCATGAGCAGCGCGTGCGGCAGCAGCGAGCTCAGCTCAGCACATGGCCTTTCCTTTAATCAAAACTACTTTTCTTTCTGTTTGTATTTGGTGCTTCCTTTGGGAAGAGTTCTAGGGATAACATTTCAGCTGGAGCTCAGTGAGCTTAACCCAAGCAAGGGTGAATAAACACAGGCTTCAGGCTTTGCACTGGCATTATTAGAAAAGGGATAACAATCATAGTAATTAATAAGAATAATAAAAGGCAGCAAAAGCGTTGCCGCGGTGTGCAGAGCTGCAGCTGATAGCTCAGACCCCCGGCACTGCGCCCCCCAGCACATGGACACCACACCCCACGGGAAGGGCCCTCCTGGTGGGGGACTTACATCACTGATGCCAATGTCAGATGACTGCAAGGAGATGGAAACTCTGCAGAAAGGAAAAGCCAACGGCACGTCAGTCAGTGGGTCAGCAGCAGGAGCTCAGCCCCCAGCCCCCACAGCCCCAGTGCTGCGTTACTCAGCCCAAGGGCAAGGGACTCCTGTGAGCATCATCCCTAAAGGGACCACATTGTCCTGGCATAAAAAGCAAGCACTGCCATGCTTGCAAGAGAGCAGATGAGCAATAGAAAAACAGTGAATCAACGTTAAAATCTTCATTTTCACTGGTTTGAATGAAACAGCACTGCAGCAGTGCGCACACAAGCTCTTGGCTTCCCCCTCCTCTCCTGTGCCCAGGTAGCTTTTCACCTTGGAAAAGGAATCAACTTCTGTTTAGCTGAGAGCAGAGCTTCTAGAAAAAGCGCCCAGCCCAAACATGAGGATCATGAGCTCAGGAGAATCTGCCAAAGTTCCCAATCTGTCATTGCAATCACACAGTTATCTCCATAGCTAAAACCTCTGCTTTATTTCCACTTTGAGTTTCTCTTTTCTGCTTCCACTGAATCTTGTTATATCTTTGTCTATTGAATTAAAAGCCCTTTGATGCATTTCCATTGTCTGTATCACTGCATATGGGCTGTGCCAATGTTGCTTCTAAATCTAACCCTTTGACAAGGTAAATGGCTTGAATTCCTCAGACCTCACGCTGCAAGAAATGCTTCCCAATCTTTAATCATACCTTGGCTGGCACTAACGATAGCATTTTCCTTTGCTCCTTTATCACTCATGTCCAATACCAGGCACTTGGAAGTGCTGCCCAGGATCAAAGTCAAGCTGACGCTGGTACAGTTTTTCAGACTGCCTCATCTCTCCTGGTTATAAAGTGGACACAGATTTCCTTCCATGCTCCTAAAACTCTCCCACCACTGTGATGAGCAATACTCCTCCACTTTGTGCCACCATTCAGATGTGGAATTCTCAGATTTGGGAAATCCAGAGGCCACAAATACTGAAAAATGCCCAGAGACAGCAGCTCCAGAGCCAACGTTGCCTTGGAGAGGCTTCCAGCAGCGTGGAATGGGGCTGAACTCCCACACTGCACGCTGCTCCCATTGCTTACAGCTTGCTCGGGGCATCTCAGTGGGATGCACTGCCCTTCCTGACATGCTGTGTCCCCACCCCCCTGCCCCCTGAGCTTCAGCAGAGCCCCAGGCCAGGCACCACAGGAGGGGACAGGCTACCTGCCCAGGGAGAATGCCAGCACCAGGCTACCCCTGGAGATCGACAGGTGGACGTTCAGAATGAGGTCCTGCAAGCAGACATTGAGAGGGTCAAGCCCATGCCATGGCCCCATCCCTGCTGGCACCCCGGGCACCTCGTGTTCCACTTACCATCTTCAGGACCAGCAGGTTGATGATGGACCCATCCGGACGCTTAACGAACACCTGGAGCAGGACTGGCAGCTCAACGGTGGCTTTGTTGGGGTTCAAAAGGAGGACGGGTTTCCCCACTGTCTCCACGTGGATGCTCAGAGGACTGGCCACGGGGCAGCTGGTGCACTGCAGGGATGGGGGACACGAAGGTGGCTGCCCGCACTCAGCCCATGGACACACACAGCCCCACAGCTCTGTGGGGCTCCCTTGAGGTCATGCAGACCTTGGACAAGCCCAGATTTACACAAGTGCAGAGAACAAAACCAGACAGCAGAGAGAAGTTGAAGCACAAGGCTGCAGAGGACCAGAGATGGCTCAGGTGTTTGTCCAGGCGCGTTCTGTAGATGGCCACGGACCCAGCAAGACTTACCCAAAACTTACCCAGTCAGAATCACTCACCCCAGTGGGATAAAGAGCTGTGATGGAATCTATCAGCTTGTTGGCCCCAGAGAACTGCAGGGAGAGAAGCGCACAGCCCAGGTGGGCACCCTACAGGTCCCAGCACCACCCACCCACTTCCCATGTCCTGCTCCCAGCCGCTTGATTCACACTCCTGGGCCAGTCCCAAGCCGCCCCGGTGCAGAGCAGCGCTGCTCCCTCCTTCAGGTGAGAGCCACCAGCAGCAGGAAGGGCTGCTGATGTGCAACGTAGCACTGTGGCACTCACAGCTTCTGATGAGCAGGGGAAGGTGTGTGGCTGGATCCGGAGCAGCAGGGTCAGTATGGAGTTGAGGAAGCCCTGGCGAATACAGATGACCAGCGTCCTGTCCAGCAGCAGGGGCAAGGCAGAGGAATACGAGTCGTGGGGGATGATGCCGCCTCCCATTTCCTGCACCGTGCCCTGAGGGCAAACAGCAACGTGGTCCTGCACTGCACACAGAGCCGTTCCTTCCAGATTTAGTGCGTGATGGAGACCTGTGTGTAACTGAAGCCCCTGATAACGAGCATGCTTTGCCCAAATCCCAGCCCACTGCTCAAATTCACCCTACGGAGCATTGCTCCAACTGCAACTGCAACAAACCTGCACTAATGACACATATTTGCTAAGGAGACTGACTCTGTCTGTAGGAGCAAAGCCCAATCCTGATGACATCTGCACTAAAGAAAGCACGGAGCACTGCTGCCCTGCCAGGTGGAGCACTCAGCCTTCTTTCAGCCCTTACTCCTCACCTGCCAGTTGCTTCTTACTAGCCATCACTCTGTTTATTTAATTTCTCCTGTTTGAAATTACTGTTTGTTTTTTTTTTTTTTGAGTCTTTCTCCCGTGGGGCAGCAGTAAAAAAATACATCCACTGGCTTGGTTTAGCATTCACCCATCACAGAGCGCACAGCAAAGGCAAAATGCTGCACCACAGCCTCAGGCAGTGCAAGGGGGTGGCAACTGCTCATCCCATGTAGCAAATTTGCCAGTAAAGCAAAAGAGAGCAACCAATCACCTGGTGATGGGGTCGGAGAGGGGTTGGCATGTTTAGCTGGCAGTCCCAGAATAGCTCATCAGCACAGCCCATCTGCTTGGTTGTGCTGAATGAAGCCTGGGGTGCACAGGGTACTGATATCCAGTGCTCACTTACATCTAAATCCATAATCAGGGATGAACCAGAGGTGAATGGTGGGCCAGCCACGTAGTAGTGAACCATCCCCTTCGAGCCAACAGGGATCACCACTGCGTGGGGAAACCATTGGTGATGGTCAGAGAACGCACAGCTCCTCCCAGCCCCAGGTCCCAGCCAGAGGGAGCAGCACACACAGAGCACCCACATCTCAGGGGAGCTCTGTAAAATTGCTGCCACTGAGCATTGGCAAAACGTCCCCAAATTAAACTCTGTGGGATCTGAGCTGAGGATGTAACTCAAAGATAGGAGTTGAAACCCGAGGCCCTGAGATGCAGAGATTCAGAGTCAATCTCTGCCCTTGGAGCTCTTAGGACCCCAAAACACCGGGGTAGCAGCACGGAACCGCGTGCATCCCACCACCCAAACACAGCAAGCATCTTCCCCAGGGACGTACCATCCAGAGTGCTCAGGAGCTGGATGTTCACTATGTTGAAGACCATATCCATCACTGGACACAGCTGCGACAGAACACAACACAGGACAGCTCATGGGTGCCCTGCGCAGCCCCAGCAGCCCTGATGGCTCTGAGCCGCAGCGCGAAGCCATGGGGCAGCCAGCAGGCACTTGGATGGGCTGGGGGTGGTGGAGGTCCCCTGGGCTGCTTGGGGACACCTCAGGCAAAGTGCACCAGCAGCAGCCAGGCTGCCCACGTCACACACTGTCACTGTGGGAGCAAAGCACAGGCGTGCCACAGCTCACTGCAGCCATGCAGTGCCTTATCCCCAGTGTTTCAAAATAGCATTTTGGCTACGGGAGGAAGGCAGATTTCAGACTTACCAAACCAGGCAAAGTTGCTGTCAGGTGTCTGAGCACAATGTCGTGCACTGACAGGGACAGTAAGCTGGAAAGGAGGGAAGAAAACAAAAGAGAATGTATGAGAGCCAAAAACCAACAACTCCAGGGCACTGCAGCAGAGCAGAAGACTTTCACTGTCCACACAGCCCCAGTTGTCCCATGAGCAGAAGGGCTGTGTGCCTCGTGGGGGAAGGATTGGGCTCATGGCTGCAGCACTTGGAGTGTGCAGACACCACTGTGGGCAAGGAACGAGTTTCTCACAGCATATCCTGAGCTTGGCCATCTCCCTCTGGTACCTAAATCAGTGCTGTAGTTAAGGGGAGGTGTTATTGCTGTGAATTCCATGTTAGTTACGGGAAACAAAATATTTACATGTGGATTAACAAGAGGAGAAATCTGCTGTGAAGCATTCCCTCACTGCTGCTAAATAGATCACTCTGGGTTATATGCTGGCTGCAGGCAGTACAGAGACATTCAGCTTGAGAATCGATACATTTCTGGACTACTGAGCTTGAACACACAGCAGTGCTGCAATCTGCAGATGGTGTGGACTCGCCATGCAGCACTCCACTTACAGGAGAGCTTTCCCTGCAGACACGTCTGAAGCTCTACCATGAAACATCTGGGCATTCACATAGCCACCCCCTGCAGAGGGGACGCTTGCATGGGATCACACAGCCCCGCAGTGCTCAGATTGATGGATCAAATGCCCAACATCTTTCTGCTACAGCAGCCAAAGGACAGGACTGGAGAACAGAGCAAGGCACACCAGTGGGGCTGCTTTCCTGGCACCCCTCCCCACACACAGCCCTTCAGGTTGGTATGTCTCAGACATCAGTTCACTAGCTAGGTCCAACAGAACTGCATTGGAATTGATGCTAAACCTTGTCGTTCAGATCTTAACGTGCCCATGCGCAAACAAGGCAGGTCAGCCCTCATCTTCCAACAGCCAATTTTCCACTGAGGAACCAGCACTGGCAGCAGGAAAGGAATCTCTTCCCTGGCCCTGCTGGCACAGCACTGGCAGCCAGTCCAGATCACGGGATAAAGCACAGGGCAATGGAAAATATCAACCCACGAGTGCTTACCCAGAGAGCAGCTCGATCTTTACAGCACCAAGAATGCAGAAGCAGTCATCAGCAATGACCTGGACTGCACCCAACTCGAAATTGGCGCATTTGATGTTTGTGGTAATGGTCACATCCAGGGAGATAACAATTACCTTGGAGAGAAGGCCAATCAAGCTGAAAGAGGCAAATGAGAGGCTGAGAGATGGAATCTGTTCCGCTCACCAGAGCCGCTCAGCAAAACCTCCGTCTGCGGTAATTTGTGGTGAAGGCCACAAGCCGTTCTCTGCTAGTTTTGCTATGGGTGAACCCACGCGGGACTCAGAGCACTGTGCTGTGGGACACACGCAGACCTGACAGCACCTCGGAGCCGTGCGCACTCACCAGTTGCCACTGAAATCCAGGCGCACGGTGATGACCAACTGCATCCCAGTCCCAGGCAGCAGCTCCATCGACAGCGTGGGCAGCCGGGACCTCTCCAGGTGCAGCCTGCAAAAAAGCAGCAAACAGCCATCGCAAAACTAACAGAGCACCCCGAGGGCAAAGCACTGCCTGCAACGCCCAGCCCTGCTCACCCCGTGATGATGGTGGGGGAGCTCAGCAGACCCCCGTCACTCACGATGTTCGGCAGCACCAGGCCCTGCAGGTGCTCCTGGAGAAGCCCGCTCTGAATGACGGCTCCGGACAGCGCTGCAAAACAGCTCCATGTGAGCTCCCACCTCTCCCCAGACTCCTGTGTGAGCCATTTCCAACATCCGTGTGGTCAAATAGAGGGGGTGGGGGGGTGATGTTTTATAATGCCTAATAACAAAGCTGCCCTCACTGGGCTCAGCAGGAGCACGGCACAGCTGCAGCCCACTGCTTGCTGCTCGCTCCCAGAGGGCATGGGTTTTGCTTTCCTTTCATCTGTTTTTGGAACAGCAGCAACAAGAAGCAAGCCAGAGCACCGTGCACATGAAGGTGGCTGCTAAGCTTCACCGTGGCTGTTGGCAAAAAATCAGCTGCTCTAACAGGGAAATGAAAACAAAGACAAAGAAAGAAGAGAAGGAAGGATCCAGAATGCTAGAGTTCTGCATGGCTGTTCGGTGCAGAATGCCAACCCTGTCCTGGAGACAGAAGGTCTCCCACCCTGTGAACCCAGCAATGGCTCCTGCAGCCCCGAGGAACCATACAGTGATGACAGCAGTCAGGGGTTATGGCACATACCGGCCCCACAGGACCACCACCACTCCCATTACCTTTTTCCGTGGCCCTGACACTGATGATGCAGGACAGGCCGGACAGAACCCCCTGAGTGGGAGAGAGCAGCCCACAGAAGATGACCATTCCAAAAAGCTTCAGCGGCTTCGTCATCCTGCAGCAGGGAAGGCAGCGGCGTGAGCAGCGCAAAAAGACAGGGATGGCACTGCAGGACACAGCTCTGCTGTCACCTGCACTGGGAGAAGCCGTCTCAACCCGGCTCTGCGCAGCACCCGGCTCCTGCTGCTGCCTTTTGGTGCTGTAACAGCAGTGCCAGCAGCTGCTCTTATATCAAATTTGCCACCACCTGGACACACCTTTTCCTCGCAGCTGTCGCATCCCAGCAGTGGGCACCTCCTGCATCTCTGCCAGCAACACCCAGCTGCCAGGCTGCTGATTTATACAGCATCACGTCACTGCTGCCTTTCCCAGCAGCAGCTTCCTTTCCCATCCTGGGGCACTCACCTGGGCACTGCTTTTTCCCCTTTCTGTCTTAAAAAGGTGTCCAAAGTGGTGACCTGTGGGATCCCCACGCTGGAAGGAGACCATCCTTTGGGGGAGCTGTCGGGATGACTGCAGCACACGGGTCACACCGGGGGCTGATGGGGCTGTGGGGTGGGACGGGACAGGATCTCCCCACCCTGAGGAGCTATGGGATTAACAGAACTCTTTGGTGTTTCAAATGCAGCATTGGAATATGATTTTCTTCACCAAAATAATAATAATAATAATAATAATAATAATAATAATAATAATAATAATAATAATAGCAGAAAGGAGAAAGCTGATAAGCATCAGCTTTGTTAAGACTGACCTTCAGATGGATTTCTAATGCATCTGTAAAGAATAACGGTGAGAAACACGGCTGTACAGAAATGCACAAAGCCAGCAGCATCGGTGTGGCACAGCGATGCTGTGGGAGCAGAGCCCAAAGGAGGGCTGAGGACGGGCCCTGGCTGGGTGCCGTGGCACTTTCCATTGTGCAGGGCTGGGCAGATCCTATCGGCGCTTTGCTCGGTGCTGTGCAGCAGAGCGAGGATGCACGCAGCAGAACAAAGCTGAGCCGATAGCATCACTCCCAGGGAGCAGCTGGCAGGGGAACACACACCGCTGCCCTCAGGGCTGTGTGCTCCCATCGCAGCTTGTGTCCTTTGGGACAGCATCATCCAAGCTCCCAGTGCCTCGCGCTGCAAGAAGGCAGCTTGCTTTGCGCACCAGCGCGGCTGTTCCTCCTCTGTGCGTGGCTTTCTGCTGCTCAGTCTCACCTTTTGCTCCTCTCCCTCACCTGGATCTCATTCTCCCCTCGCAGCAGTGCTTCAGGTGTCGCTTACAGGAAGGCTGAGCTCAGTTCCGCAGTGACAAGGGAATATATATGAAAATGAAGCATCGCGAGGAACTCAGGAAGAGATCATCACCGCACAAAGGCTGGGAAGCAGAAGGGCTGTGGAGAGGCTGCACGTGGACGCCCCAAGCAGCCCCGAGGCGCTTCGCAGAGCGGTGTTAAAGCAAACAAATATACGTTATTCAACGTGATTAAATCTGCCACTTTTTATTCTCCAGCGTTAAGAACCACAGGAGCTCGGGGAGAACCACACACGTGTCTTAAAATAAGTGAGCAACCTGAATGAAAATATGGAGAATTCTTCTTGCCCCGGTTTGAATAACAGCACCGGGGTTTTATGGCTGTGGTACTGTGTGCTGGAGGTTTGCAGGCTGCGGGAGCACAACACTGCTTTATTGTTATGTGGTGAATAAAAAGAAGGAGTAACCTCAGCCCATAAAACTCCTTCAAAGGGGAAATAGAAACTCCGTATTAAGAATACACATAAACTGAGCGCTGTCTCTCGAGGGGAAAAAACTAAACCTGGTGGCACGAATTGTGTCCTCTGATAGCACTGCCCTGAGCAAACACTGCCTGCTGCTTGTGGGGTGCTGAGCAGCTGCTGCGGGCATGAATGGAACTGCGCTGCTCAAATGTCAATGGAAAGTGATTTCTCTGATGTCAGCAAAACAAAGGAGCCAGCCAAAGGGAGCAGCGCTGCGGAAAGGGAGAAAGCAGTCGGGTATAGAAACGGCCCTGCAAATGAATGGAGTGAGGCTGTTAGAGCAACATCTGGGGAAGAGAAAATATGGAGTACGTATTAATGCAGGCTGCTGCCAGACTGAGAGCTCCCAGCCTGGTTCCAGAACAGCCAAAGGGCAGCTGTATCCGCTGTGAGCCCCAGCTCTCCCCTCTCCCGGGGAGCACAGCACAGCGTGCAGTGCAGCACAGCAGCAGGGGCTGCGCTGCAGGAGGTCTCCAGCACTGTGATGGGCGGCAGCAACGCAGTCCAGAAGCCAGCACCAAACACGTGCAGCAATGCTCTTCAGTGCTTTGCTCGCTCTGCCTTGCACCGCAGAGGGTTATTTCCCCATCCTGTGTATGGGATTGCTCAGATCGCAGTGAAGGAATCATCCCCAAACTGGGTTCAGCAGCTCAATTCTAACAGCAAGATCTGATCGAACAGAACCTGGAAACTCACGGAGATAAGAGCAGAGCCGCAGGCACTGAGCCCTGCACTCAGGACCAGGCTCCATCCCAGGGCCACCAAACCCCCCAGCCGTGCTCACACCTCTCAGCAGCTCCCGGAACACAGCAGCCCAGCAGGTGCTGAGCACCCACAGCAGCACTGAGCCTCAGGAAGGCCCCAGCTCACGCTGACCTGGGGCACACATTGCTCTCTGCTGGCTGCGCACACGGGGCTCGCAGCACGGCGTGAACAGACAGACGTCAGAGGCGTCCCTCCGTGCGGCCCCGTCTGATCGCTCAGCTGTGCAGTTTCCTACATATGGAACTGGGGAGGTAGAAACAGCCTCAGGAAGGGTGAGCAAATAGCACTGAGGGAGAAGATGAGCTCAAGGGACAGCAGTACTGGCTTTTGGGTGCACGGCAGTGCTGGGTTCTGGGTGCACAGCACAAATGCTACAAGGATAAACGACAAATCAGCATCGCCAGGAATTTCATAGGCAGGAAAGCATCTTCTCCCAACTTAATGAAGTACAGTGAGCTGAATGCTACCAAACCAAAAGGTACAAACCTTGCTACCAAGTGCTGCGCATGGACACAGGCAGAGGTCCTGAATTCAGACCCACTGCTGTGTGTTAGACAGGCAGCATTCGCTGCCTTTCCCCCATCGCTTCCAATCACCCACACTGTGAACTCTGTGGACACTTCAATTCCTCCTCACTCTTCATTCTTCCAATTTGTTGGTGTTTTTTTTTTTTTTATTTTGTTTTGTTTTTCCTTTCCTTCCAGCCTAGCAAATAGATTTCTGTCCACTGCATTGTCTCAGGAAGCATCGACACCGCAGTGCCAACAGAGACCTCTTAAATAAAGACAGCTATTTCCATTTGACTGAAAGAGAGCAGCACAGACACCAAGTCATGTTTCTGTCTTGCCTCAGGTTCGGGGAAGCTTCACTTACAGAAGCAAATGCAATATTGAGTGAATTTGTCCTTGATGTTCTCTATCAATCCCAAGGAAGAATTAGCAGCAGCCTTATATTACACACATACGTCTTCTGTAAGTAAAGATTTCAGCCTTCCATCTCGCTCAGCTTTTAATGAAGACAGGACACAGCATCTCTGGACACATCCCCAGCACAGCATTCAGAATTAGCGCCGTGCTTTGTGCAGACATCCCTCTGGGGGTAAATCACAGCCCTGCCACAAGCCACGATATAAATAAAGCCTATTTCTAAGGGAGCCCCAGTGCTCACCACACAAAGTGCCAAGGCGGGATTCGAACCGGCGGCCAGCGGGCGGCACAGCGGGCGCATCCCTCCAGCCCTATGGGGCTGTAGCAGCCCTGGTGCTGCTCGACGGGGCAGGCAGTGAACCCAAAAGCTATTCTGCAGCCTGGTGCCATGGGGCACACTCGTGCTTACCCCGTCAGAGCCAGCACCAAACAGAAACGGGCTGGGAATGCTGTGCGGAAAATTATTTCACAGTCACCGTGGCAGGAGAGCATTCCTAAACCAACTCACAGTGGGGTTGGATTGATTCCTGTGCACAAAAACGCAATATAGACAAAAAAAAGGAGATCGTTTAATTCCCTCTTAACTGTGAAAAGCAATTTGGTGCAGTGTGTGACACATTGCAGAGCGCCGAGCATCACCCTGGAAAACAAATATAGCACACGGGAGCCAACCACACACCCGGCCCTGGTATGTCACACTGCTGAGAGAAGTTATAACAAAACTAAAAAAAAAAAAAAGAATAAAACCACATTGGTTTGAGGCCAATTTCACTCCCTCACTCACACAGCAGCAGCAAGGCGTGGGGAATGCCAGAGCAGCACAGCCTGATCCCCCAGCAGCAGCCACCAGCAGCCCTGCTGCATCCCAGCGCAGCCAAACTGAACCCAGCAGCATCCCAGAACTCAGCACGGGGCATCACTCAGCTGCACGGTGGCAAAAGGTCCTCAAGCAGCCATTCACAGACTCCACAACAAAGAACGGGGTCCTTCGAGGCACCACAGGGCTCTCAGGGCGATTTCCTCTCCTGCCTGCAGATGCTCAGACCATAAATAATCAGTGCACAGTTTTGCTGCCGCTGCGGTTTTATTGCCTGAGGCACCCACTTGCCGCTCTGCCTCTGAGATAAGGGCAGGCAGGCGGGCTTCAGAGGGTTGGGGCACTTTGAGAGGCATCTCAACATCAAAGTCCCGGCGGGATTTTTTTTTTTTTTTCGTGAGACTTTAGAACCCAAGCGAAGGATTTTTCATGTGCTTCACATCGAATGGCATCAAAGCGGCCGCCGTCTGCAGGGAGCTGCTGTGCGACACAGAGACCAGCAGCACCAACACGGCAGCGAACCGAGCAGCCCCAGCAGCAGCACTGCGTGTGGGAGGGGAGCACTCGGGAGGTTTACTTGGAGCGGTCTGAATCCAAAACCCAACTCCTCACTTGCTGCAGCGTTACCGAAACGGAACCGCAGCCCTGAGATCCCCTGAGTCGGTGCCGGGCAGCTCAGAAGAAATACTCTCCTTGAATGATGGCACTTTGCAGCTCTCACACATCGCACCGAGGTCAGCTCCAGCAGGTTGAGAGCTCCTCTCCCTGGGCTCTGCTCGTGCTGCAAACACTTGTTTCTTTTCCAGCAGAAGCTGCTGTTAGTCAGGTGGAGGGAGCACGCTTAATGTGACCGCAGCCATCGGCAGCGCAGCATGGGACGCAGAGCAGCACTGCTCAGGCTCAGGATATGATCAGAACAGGGATTGTATTCATTTTCTCCCGCTGCTCATCCCTGCCCAGGGTCCACAAGGGGGTTGGGCACTGAAGGACCCCACACAACACAACAGCTCCGTCCTAACCACGGCGTGGTGACGCCTTCAGGCCCACCCAGTTCTCACTTCTTTCAGCCAAACCAGTGTGCGAGGAGGAGATGGGACATTTCAAAGCCTCATTTACTAAGGAGAAAAGCAGAGCCCCGATCGGATGTTGGCTCCTTGTCCAGGAAACAGCGCAGCTTTCCCCATTGCTTTCCTTCCCCTTTAGGCTGAAGGGGACCAGCAGCACCACGGCCCACTGCCGAACATGGTGCCAATGACAGCCCTGCAAGGCACTGAGCCTAGTGTCAAACGTTTAGCGCAGATTTCCTAAGCTGTTTTGCTTGGGTGAAAGCAGCTGTAAGCCAGGAGCTGGGCAGAAGCAGGATTCCTGCCTGGCACGCAGCTGAAAACCATGCAAGGATGAACCAAATCCAGCAGCCATCCTGGTCACCAGCAGCAGCACTCAGGCCCTCAGTTCAGGGCTGAGCTGCTGTGGGATTTGTTACAGAACCGCCTACAGCCCCCCAGGAACAGTCAGGGCTTCCATCAGTAACAAAGCAGGGAACTCTCCCCGTATCACAGCACAAACCGCAGTTATTCCTTTCTCAAAGCTTTGATTCCTAAAACCTTCCTTCCATCCCCACCCGGCATCAGAACACCCATCTCGTTCTCACGGGGGAACTGTGCTGTGCTGTTAGAAGCAGCCCTGAGGTGAATTAACAACAGCCTGTAACGATGGTTCCACTACAGCAACTTCATCCCCACCAAACCGAAGAACTGAGCACCGTTTTATATCTGATGCATTTTGGCTCGGCGGAGAGCAGCAGCTGCTCCCTGTATGATTTATGGATGTTTTCTACACAGCCAAAGCCAGGCACAAAATCCCCTGTTCACGGCAACCCCATAAAGAGATGGGGAGAGAAATTCACATTCTGGACAGTGGCAACAGTGGGCACGAACCATTTTATTGGCTTCTTTTTCCCCTCCCCATATCCACGACAGAGATGCAAGAAGCTGTATGGCAAACCCTATAAATATTGATGCTCAACAGCTGGCAATGATGATAGGAGGCACACAGCAGCCTTTGTTACACAAATGCAGAAGCAAATCAGTTCAGCCCTAAAGCCAAGGGAACCTCAGGGGTTCCAAGACCCCCATACACCGTTAGGGGGAGGAGAGGGGCAATGCTGTGCTCTGGATGGGGCCATCCCTCCCCAGTGCCCCCCAGCACAGCAGAGGGGAGCAGGCAGATAAGCAGAGGCAGAAGTAAAGCACTGAGAAAGAAATCACATCAGCAGAACACCTCCAGCAAACAGGATTGCAGCATAAGCAGCTCAAGCAGGGATTTGGGGTGGGAGGAAATGCGTTTTCACATGGATGGTTCAAATATGGGATACGCTGCCAAAGGGCATCTCCAAAGCCAAGGCGTTAATTAGGTTCCAAAGCAGCCTGAGCATTCCCAGAGGCACACGGGGAGCAGATTCTATTGCCTGCTGACACAAACACACTACCTGTGAATTTTCAAACAGAGCAGATAGAGCAGCAATCAGACCTTCAACTCCAAGAAAACTTTGGTTCTGCCTCTTCACCAGACCTTCATAAGCCCTCTCTTTCCAGCAAGAAATACCCCTCACCTCCCCATTGCAACTTATTCGCATCACCATTTTTTGGTGCCTCCAAGGACGAAGCACAGGAGGAACAAAACCCCATCACAGACCCCTGACCAGCACCAGGAGAGCTGCAGCTCAGTAGAGGTTAAACCTTTCCACAACATTCCGTTACATTTTCTTGCCGTGTGATGGATGGCAGCGGAGGCTCTGTGCAGAAAAAATGACCCCCACTGCCATTCGTTGACGTCTGGAAAACGTGGATGATGGAGACCAAAGAGTGGCAGTGAGCAAAGTGAGGTGGGGGTGGTGCAGTTCAGCAGTGGTGGCAGTGGCTCAGCTCTGCTGGTGCAGAGTGTGATGGGAGCAGAATGTGGATTGCCTGCAGAAATGCATAGCTAATAGCGGAGGCCGTGTTCACTGCATCGTAGAATGGCATAGAATGGAAGGGATCTCGAAGATCACCTCATTCCAACCCTCCTGGCATGGGCGGGGTGGCTCAGTGTGTGATCTATGGGGGAGATGGCATCACTGCCACGTGGGGGTGAGGGGCTGCCGGGCTGTGCTGTAAGGCTCTGCCTCCAGGAATTGCCCTCTGTGGCGCTGCTGGTTCGATGGAAGTGGGCTGGGAGGGAGGGCTTAGGCAACGTCCCTCTTTCAGAGCCCTGTCTCTGATGGAACATCAGCGGAGCATTATGGAAAAATATAGCTTTCAGTGCTCACGAAACAAAGCGCTCACAAAGGTTTTTCCTCCCCCCATCTCGAGTCCCTCTGTGCAGATCCCCAAACCAAACAAACCTGGGCTGCCAGCGGGGCAGCACCCGTTTCACAACTACATTCCGCTCCCTGACTAAAAATAAAGAGATTCGTCCCGTGCTCAGCCCTTAGCTAACATGCACTTGGGGCAATAAAGGCGCACCTGGCCTCGTATGAGGGTTGCACAAGCAGGTGAAGGGCCAGAAGCGACAGCCAAGCCATTAACAGGTGAGGAATGCAAGAAACAAGCATCATATGGACCTGGCTTCTGCCCTCCTCGCAAAGGACTCCCTTTGTGAGATTATAGTCCTGCGCCATTCAAGAGAAAAAAGCAAAGAAATGGGGGTAAAAGAGAGCGTATTTCAGCTGTAAAGGATTTAGCCATCCGATTTACATGTGAATCAATTACCCAGGCAAAGCTCAAACGGTGCCAATAGGATTTAGGTGACCGAACACACCTCGCATTCAAGTCCTCTAATCCGTATCTGCAATTCCTGATAGCTTCGAGAGGTGCAGCTCTGCAAGAGCGGATGCACTCCTCCTCCCCCTGCAAACAATCGGACTTTTAGAACAAAGAATGACGCTGAGGAGCCCATCTGTGCTGCTCCGGTCGGGCAGCAGCAGCTCCTCCTGCGCATCGGGTTGTGCGCTGTGCAGTGCAGCACCACGACAACGCTCCCGTATCGCAAACAAAGAGCAGATCCTCTCCTCCACTAAATTCCTTCACTGGGATGATACGTCTGCTTGTTTCATATAGCAAGAAGGGAAGGGCCGATGGAGCTGTGAACCCCATTAGCAACAATAGGTGGGCATAGAAGGGGGCGGGGGGGAAGGGTCACTGAAATGGGTTATTTTTTGGAAGAGAACCAAGAGGGGGGAAAAAATACTGTTAAAGAAGCAAGTGTTCCTCATAGGCCTGGAACCCACAGCATGTTGCAAGGCTGGATTTGTTGCTGTTGGTTCTGCTTTGCAGCATTTGTCACCAACGGCAGAAGAAAATTCCATTTGGCATTGTATGAACCCCGTGTGATTTAAGGAGCCTTTCAAAACCCAGAGGAGGGGCGAAGAAAAACCAGAAAGGCTCAGAGCAGATACGTAACTAATTTCCTTTTGAGACCCAGTGCTGGGCTGCCCAGGGCCCTCCCACCCCTGGCTGGCTCTGCGAATTGACATGGTGAGATACTCAACTGCTTCAGCAAAGAGCAGACACTTAAATTGTTCCGGGGGGGGGGGGAAGAACAAAGAAACCCAAACAAACCGAACAGAACCGCACTCACACCGCTCCTGGCCTCAGCGCTTTGGGTTTTGGCTAGCAGGGCCTCAGGGAAGGGAGCATCCCTGTGGATGAGGAATTGATTTCATTTAATGCTGCTTCCAGAGCAAAAGCTCTCGAGGGTTCTGGGAGAAGTTTGATCTGAAAGGCAGAAATGGCTCTGTGAGAAAATGGACAGAATGCACTGCTGAAGTTCTGCCCCACACTGCATGGCAGGGAGGAGATCTCTGCTGGGTGGGCTTTGCTCACCATCACCGCTCCAGCAGGAGCCCACAGTGCTCCAGGGCTGCAAGGGATGCTCTGGGTTCCACGTGGACCCCCTGCGAGAGGATCCCCCCTTGGTTCCAGCAGTGCCATTTGCTGCCAGCAGCCCCAAAACAGAGAGCAGCACACATTTACTACAGGGGGGAGCTCCTCGTTGCGCTGACCTCAGTGAACAAGTGATGCTGATGAGAGCAGCAGCACTTTTCCCCACAGACTCTGGCGGTGCTGGCAGCTGATGGGCAGCCCTGCAGTCCCTCTGCCATCCCCTCTGGACCAGAGCATAGGAGCCAACAGCTCTAAGGCAGCTCGGAATCCACAAAGAAAAAGATCTGATGAGCTCCTTCCTGTCCCTGGGGCGCTCTCAGCTCACCCCGGAGGTATTTCAGTGCAGTAATCACACACTCTGGGTGTGTGGGCACAGATATCATTTTCCCTTTCTCAAACACAATTACAGCTGCAGAGACAGGAGGAGGTTTACGGACAAAGCACCGGTGGAATCAATATATCAGATCGGATGGGAGACCGTGATTTCAGCTGCTGCTGAACTGCATTAAACCACCTAAATTAAGTTAATTAGGTGTCAAAACAAGTCTGCTCGGCGTAGAGGAGATGTGTTTTAAGAAAGGCTCAGTGCAGCTCGCAGCAGCGGGCACAACTCCTACCCACAAAGCTGTGTGACCCACACATGGCTGCAGACACCACCTGCCTCTCCGTGGGTTTTCTCTCGGCAAAACGACACCAGCGATCAGCAAACCAAACAAAACAGAACTGAAAGAAGTGAGAACAGGGAGACACCGTGGGAGGAAGGCTAACCTCTACCTGCTCCAGTTCCCTTCAGCTCCTCCCAGATGCATTGGAAGCAGATGCCAAAGCCCAATGGAAAGCAAAGCAGCAGCAGCAGCAGCGCTGCACGCGCAGGGCACTGTTACAGACGGGATGGATGAGCTCACCCGTCGGGTTTCCCTGCCATCAGCCTCGCTCAGAGCTTGCACAACAACTTTTTTGTTCCTTTTGCACGCTTCTCATGGATCCCTCCTGGCTCCTCCACGGGCGGTGAGTCACGTCCTGTGAAAGCCTCTATTGATGCTCCTGGCTGTCCTTACGTCACGGGGCACTGAATGCTGTCTGCTGGCTCCCATAATAAGTACCAGGAGCACAGCAGCATCAGCTGCCGCAAGCAGTGGGAGCTTCATAGAACAGCTGTGGTTGGGGAGACCTTAAAGATCACCCAGTGGATGCTGTGCCGAGGGCGCAGCCAGCTCCCATAGCCATGGGGTCACATCAGTCATACACCAGTACTTTCCAACAAAAAACTCCAGAGCTCTTCCTTACGCAGCTGTGCAAACAAGAACAAACTCATTGCTGGCTCACAGCAGAAGCAGAAGGCGATAGCAATCAGATACAGCACGATAACTGAGTTAGGAGATCCCTAAAATGAAACTGGAGGCTCTGTGACAATGCTAAAGGAGAAACAACACATGAAGGGCACCTGCAGTGCTGTGATGGTAACGAGGATGTCATTAAATCTCAGCAGATATTGGAATACTTCATCAGTGCTCATCTCCCTGCGAGGATCGCCCACCTCCCACCAACACCGCTTGCCCTGGAAGGTGATGCACGTGCACAGGTTGCCGTGCTGTAACAAACAGCACAGACAGAACCATCCATCAGCGCATTCCTACCAACAACGGGGTTGCAGACAAAGCGCTCCGTCACGCACAGGGCAGCAAAATTGTGTGAACACATAGCAAAAGTCATACG
>JAPSGF010000017.1:9472069-9499779 GCA_035772895.1 Perdix hodgsoniae | reverse complement strand
GGGGGGGGGGAAGCCACAACAGGGCAGCAGGAGGCCGAAAAATCCCAAGTGCATGAATGCTGCTGAGTTGTTGTGAAGGTTGCAGGAGAGCTCTGACAGAATTCAGTTTGCAGGGCGCCCCGCTCAGCAGTTCCTACAGAACCATCGCAGTTCTCTGCTGCCATTACTGCAGAGCGGCTGATTAAGACACGAATCTCCGTGCTGCTAACGAGGCAGCGAGAGTCAGCAATAACAGCCATCATAAGCGCGTATCATCTCAGCCGCAGAACAGAAGAAAACGCCTTCACGGCGCTTTGCCTACAGCAGCCACCTCCAGGGAGCCGTTAAAACAGAAGATGCCTCTCCCTAAGAGCAACCGCTGGTGGGAGATGAGCAGAGATGGACGGCCGCGCGTGGGGATGGCCGAGGGCAGATGTGCTGTGTGTGAAAGGGGCAGTGAGGAGGAGAGTGCAGGGCTACGAGCGGAGGGGTCCCGAGAAAATCAGAAGAAAAAGCTGCCTGCACGTGGGAATATTTGGGGAGCGGGGCAGGAGTGACAAAAGCCGCTCGGAAGGCGAAGAGCGAGCGGCAAAACGAGACGCGCGGAGGCGCCGTGGGATCCCCGTTCGCGGACGGCGCCGGCCGTGCGAATCGCGGCCCAACAGCGCCCCCTGGCGGCGGTTCGATCTGCTCCGGAACCGCGCGGCCCGAGGAGGGACTGACTGCCGTGGACCCCTTGCTCCGAAAGTAATGCCTCCCGCTTTTCCGCTGAAGCTACAAAGAGCACGACGACGCTTTTCGATAGAGCAGATTCTCTGCTGCATAACGCCGTTCTTTGACGGTCACCACCATGAGTTGTGCCTTTTAGGCAGCGATGAAGAGCCTGCATGCCATTCCACTCTGCAGTGCATCACCTACCGCCTCACTGTGCTCCATCAGCATTCACCAAGTGTCAGTGAGTGTCAGCAGGTGCCTTTTTTTTCCTGGAGGTGTTCAATGTAACACCTTTGCTCCATCCTCACTTCCACATCAGATGCCATTCCGGCAGACCGGCCCCCCGCTGCCATCCATCACATGGCAACAACACAGAATGGAGTATTCAGATACACAGAAAGTACAACCTCTACTGCCACATCCCGCCAACATCCGCCTCCGACATCATGGGGCCAACACCATAAAATAGGAGGCATTACTTTTGGAGCACCGTGGAGAAAGGAAAGGGAAATGCAAACATATGGAACCTTAGGAGGGGAAAGGTGGGGAGACAATGAATGAGACGGGTAGGAGAGGCATAAAAAAAAAAAAAACAAACCACAGCCATGGGAGCGATGGGAAGAAAAGGAAACAACAAATTCCAACGGTGGGAATGAAGCTTGTGTAATACATACAAGAAAAGGCAGAGAAACGGGACTGAAAGGCACAGTGAGCAATGGAGGAAGGCGAAGACCAAGGAGGGTGCCCAGTTTGTGCAGGCACCAAGGAGCCCTCGAGCGTCCCAGGGGTGAGCACAGCACAGCCATCAGCACTGCTCCCCTCCCCAGGCTCAGCTCTGAGCCCCCCCTGAACCACAGCCTGCCCCAGCGATCCCCCCCAGCCAAGGGATCCCTAAAGTGTAACAGGAGCTGATCCTGCACCCATTCATTCTCCTCCTGCGGGAGCTTTCAAAAGCTTCATTTACTCACAGGACACTGCAAACAAAACTGAGCCTCTTCCACATTTTCTCCCTAATTCACATTTCCCACAGCCCAAAATAGTTTGGTACGGGTCAGTTTTACCTGGAGGGAAGGCAACATTAAGATGCCAGCAGCATCGCCCAGTACCATTGTGCAACAAATACATTAAGGAACAGAGGCTGAGACCTGTCTTACTGGAGTTTCCCTGCATTATTTCATGGCCAAGCAAGCATCGCTGCTCCCTTATCAGTTGCTGAGCAGGAGGCAACAAGCTTGAGCTCAGGAATGAGCTTTATCTGGTGGCACCAGTTCCCCAGGAGCATCTGGAAGAGAGGAAGGATTTCACCCCATGGCAGCGGGGTTTGAGCCTCCAGTTTCACAGCAAATGCTTCACTTGTAGGGGAATGGATGGGGCGTCCATCAAGCCCAGCATGCTGCTTCACAAAAAGGAAAGAGCCCATTAGAATACAGAAGGTGGATTTAAATACTGAGAGTGAGTAGAAAGCAGGAGGGAATAAGAGGGGGATTGGACACAAAGGGTGGAGAAAAGAGAAATGCTGGAGAGGGAGACCAAAGAGAACAGAGAGGATGCAGCATTCCTATGCACACAGCAGCCCGGTAAGGAGGAGAGCAGATGTGCATCACCTGCACTGCACAGAGCTCACACGAGGAGCTCCACCGCTTTGAGGGCAGCAGCACTGCCCAGAAAGGGGACATTGCAAAGTGCAATTCACATGTAGGTACCGGAAGATGCAGGCAAGGAGAGGAGCTGGGGAGCCGCTGACCCGCAGGTATTAATATTTATATTATGCTGGTGGCTTACGAGCAATAAAAATACTTGAGAACAATTTCACACCTAAGATTCACTGCCCTTTGGAGACACGCAGCCACAGCAGCGATTTACTGCACTGCCTTACAGGAAAGGCTCCGAGGCCATCACTGCTGAGCACACAGCTCCTGGGGGATGCCTCAGCCTCGGCAGGGCTGTGCTTCGCATAAACACCCAGAGAAGGCGCTGCACGAAGACCTCAAGGACAGTTACGCACTGATGGTGTTCAGTGCTGCACCCGCAGCATCGTCTCCAGGAGCAGAGCATTGGTTTGCAGCTCAGGGGATGCACCTGGGTCTGTGAGCTGTGCTTTTCCTCCAGGACTTCCCCCAGCAGGTCCCAGGTTCACACCGTACATCGGTCATCCACCCCGTCCTGTAACTCCACCTGCACCCCATAATCCAAGGCCATGGTATCTCTGTCCCCTCTGGGCGGGCAGAAGATCCCACAGATGTCCAGGAATTCCACGATCTCAGGTCTCTGAGAAAACCAAGAAGCGCAAGAGAACCTACAAAAAGAGGAAGCCTGGAGCTCCCCAATTACACTACGGTCTAATTGCAGCTCTCCAGCGCCCAGCCCTCATTCATTACCTTACGCTTGGTTTAGCAAAGCTGACTTGGCAGGCTGCCCATAAGAACACACGAGGTTCAGCCCCATCACTTTGTGTCCTTTCCCCTTGTGAATGTGGCATAACTGCCCCTCTCCAACCTCACCACAGCCTTCTCCAGGCGAGACCCACCTCCATCCCTCAATCTTCCTAATCAGGCCGTTCCATCTGCATAAACACAGAGCCATGAAAGAGAACAGGAGAACCCAAATCCCCAAAAAAGAACCCACTTAAAGGAGGCATTTATCAGCACATCTCATAAGGGACACCGTTCCAAAATTAGGAATGCTGTATTAAGCCAGGAGGATGCCCTCAGCTCTCACCAGAGGACAGCGACGTTGCCTGAGCTATGAAATGCTGCCATCAGCAGCAGTAACACATCCAAGCCTTTATCACTAATCTCATCTGTAACTTTTACCCGTTGCCATGCAGAGCTATTTGTACCCAAACCTGCAAAACCAAGCACTGCAAAAGCAGTGCCCAGCAACGGGCTGTCCACACGCGCGAGATGGAAAGCAGCAGGCAAACGTGCCGTGATTTTGCACTCCAAACCCCTACACAACTTTGAAGCCCTGCAGTTGTGCTGTGAATTCCCTTTGCCAATCAAAGCTCCGCCGAGGCGGTTGGGATGGAGCTGCAGGTTGCAGCCACTGCTCTGCTGTTACACCTTGAGCCTGAACGCCGTTGCCACGACACGTTAAGTGCCTGAAGGTGCACCTCCAAGATATAAAACACCCCAAGCAGTGACCACACGTACCAAAGCATCTCTCCCTGCTGCAGCTGTTGCACTTTGCCCATCCAATTCCAGCCCTTGAGAACTTCACCTGATAGCCACCATTCTTCAGACGTGGAGAGCAGCTCAGCCAGTTCTGAACACTGGGATGCTCGTATTCTGGCCCCATAGACTTGAACAAGGCCCTGGAAGATGACACTGCATTTCCTATAGTATGCATTTGTACAAATAAATGCAGCCATAAGATACAAGTGTACATATGTGAAGACCGTGGTTCACCAAGCCGGTCAGCTGTGCTCAGAGGGAAGAGCTGGTCTTAGAGAAATCAGCCCTTGTGCCACCAAAGCTGAAATCGCCTCCTACCCCGGTCTGAGAAAACACCAAAGTTGAAGCTGAACTTTGTTCCTTCCTTCTCTGTTATAGAGGAAAGACAAACATTTGCACGGGGTTGGACTCGGCGATCTCTAAAGGTCCCTCCCAACCCCTACAGTGCTGTGATTGGAAGACAGAGGTCGTGTTAATGAGGATGTAAGTACACCCGTCCTCCCAGACCTCAGGCCAGTGACATGCTTTCCCCTTCCCAGCTCTCATTACGAGATGCACCTGATCTAACACCCGAGCACAAAGTCTTCTGGCCCAACCTCTGCTTTACCAAGCAGCCTCTACCCTTGGTTTAAAGTTCTGCACTTCGAAGTTAGCCCAGCAGTGCTATAAGCCCACACTATTATCCTATTATCCCTCTTGCTGGTACACAAATTAAGAAAAATGGCCACCAGATTAGTTCTCTTACCTCAAGCAGCCCCACAAAATACCGATATGATACAACATCAGCAAGTTTTTGGCCTTTATTTGAAGGCTTTCAGCAGTTACAGTAAGAATTGTCATTGCAAACCAGGAATTCTGGAAAAAAAAAATTGAACAATAAAAGTTAGAAAACATCCACGAGCCCAAATCGGGCAGAATGGAGACGTGAGCTTTTGGTTCTTCCATTCTGCTTGTAATTCAAATATCTGACAAAACTAAGACACAAAGGAAGGCTGGGTCGCTCCAATAGTGAGCAATCCAACAGATTACCAGTTTATACTGCACCACGTAGCAGAGGAGCCGTGTCGGGTCTGCGGGTTTGAGCTGGGCTTATCGTCATTTGCTTCTCAAAAAGGACACCAGCAACAGATCGTACCAACATCACCTACGATGCGGTCGCTGAAGTTGGCCACGAGGCTGCCCCAAACCTTGGGGGCACAGAAATGATGTAAGGAATCGGAAATCTTCAGCCTTCAGTCTCACGAAGCACAGCTTTCTGACTCCCAGCAGGAGAGGATGGTTGCCGGCTTTTCATGGCAGAGCTCAGTACCACCCCCACACAGCCCATGGGTGGACCTGGGTGCCCCACACACCCCTCGCCCTCAGCACACAGACCTCAGGCAGCCTCACACCCCAGCACGTGGCGGGGCTTTGCTGGAATAATGCAGCATTTAAAGGCGGTAGAAGTATGCTTCTGAGCTCCAAGTAAACAAGTAATGGTAAAGAAGATTTTATGTGCATCAAAAGCCCCCGGGTTCTACACCTGCACCCCTGCGGTCCAACCCCAGCTCCAGCACCAGCCATGTCCACCCTATAGAACAAAGCACCCAGAGAGAGCTGCAGGAGGGCAGCACGGCAGTGGTGGGGATGAACTGTAGCAACGCTGCCCTCAGCACAGCCCAAGGGAAGCTTCAGCACTCCTGGCACCCACAGGGACGCAGCTAAGGATGGAGAGCGAGAGCCGACGCTGCAGGTCCTCAGTGCTCCACCCTGAGAAGCACTGCGGGCTCCAGGGCTGCCTGCTCACATCTGAAAGCACGAGACACTCCAGCAGACAGGACACTCTTGAAATACAGAACTTTATTTAGAAACTGCTTAAAATAGAAAAACCCTGTCAAGAAAAAAATCCAAGTCAAACACGGTTTCCTCAGTAAAATGGAGTTTTTAGGGCAACGAAAGTCTAAAAGGCCACAAGAGAAATAGCACCACTGCAATTTCAAACAATGGCTGGATACTTGCATTTTTTTTTGGCATTCACTGAATTTGGGTTTTTCCTCTGAATTTCACAAAGATTCATGCACTACACAACAATTACCATAAGATGCTCTCCTACACACGTTTTAGGACAAGCTACCACCAGGAACGAATGAATACAGCACAACAGGACTGATGGATCTCAGTAGTGGAGGGGGAAATCAGAAGTCTTGCAGGATCTTGCCGAACACAACAGTAATGAAGGGGGGCATGAGAGCAAAAAAAAAAAAAAAAAGAAAAAAAAAAGAAAAAAAAAAGAGGGACAATTAAAGAAAGTACTTTAAATATTAATATTTAAGTTAGTCTCAGTACTGTATTTTCTGCAATAACATTAGCTCTGTTAGCCAGCATCTCTTAGTTTTGACCCCAGAAGACCACTGAACTGGCAAGTGTTACTATTAGATAAGCCCTGGTCGGAGAAAAATAGGAAAGAAAAGAGAAAATCATCATCCTCATGTGCTCAATTCACTTTCATTCTCTGAGCTGCACAGCCCAACCCTGCTGCAACCACGGGGTCGGATCAGAGCTGCTTGGGATGGGGAGGGAAGGGTGCGAGGCCATAAGCACACCGACAGAAATAAACAGAACAAGCAGAAAGGAGGAAAGTACTTCAGAAGAACCTTGTAGGCAGTAAGACTGGCGCCCTCTGCTTTCATTCATGGAGCTTTTTTTCTCTCTATTTTTTTTTAATACAGAAAACACAGTACGTTTTGGCAAAGCCATTAGCCACAATGCCATAGGAAAAAAAAATGCTTTAGCAGTCCTCAAGGTAATTTATGTGTCTCAGCTGTTCATACTCCCTCTAATCTTGTGACAGGCAACATTAAGGCCTATTTTATTGAGAACTAATCACTCGGTAAGCAGCTTTATGCAGGAATGGAGGTTTGTTTAAGAGCCCCTCGGACAGCAGGGAGGGGAACGGAGCATCTCCCCAGGATGAAGCACATAAAATCTCCTGTCACATTACTTCAATTTTGGCATTTGGAAGCATATTTTAAATACTCTTAAGGCATTTTATTATCATTTCCGTGCTGCAATTTCACATTAACTCCATCTTTCCGTGAGTCAGAGTCTTTATGTTCTCTACTACACACCACCTCAGGTACAAAAAAAGTCTTTCCACGAACCAGTGTTTACCAGCAAACCAACGAGTTCCAAATGTTCAGCCTCTTGCTCCCTAAATATACCACCTAGATGTGAATACTGCTCTGCTACAGAGTGAGAGAGAGTTCCTAACTCAAACCCACTGCAAAAAGAGTGAAACTTCCGCAAAGTGCACTTTAAGAAGAGGTAACTTTTTTTTTTTTTTGCTTATGAAAAGAAACCAGTGAGTCCTCTAAGAGTAAAGTGGAGTATTTTACAGTTAAGCACATGATCTGGGGCACAGAATTCCGATGTTGCTGCTCTGCTGGTACAGTATGTGGTCTGTTAATACTCTTCTTGCTCCTCCTGCGGCGCTCCTTCGTCGGGTATCACAAAGCCTTCCTGCAGGGAACACAACGAGGGCTCGATGAGAAGCCAACACCCCAGCACTCCCCAGCTCTCTGCACGCTCCTTTCATTTAGTTATTGCTGTTTCGGATCCTGACAACCAAGCACCCTTCAGTCAGCCACTCACAGGGTCACCAGCAAGCTCACTTCCTTCAGCTCTGACTTCTGTGTATGTAAATACTCCTTGGGGGAACCCAACCACGCTTGTGGCCTGACTGTAACAATGGTATCTGGCCATAAATGTAAAGGGGACAAAAAAAAAAACCAGCTAGAAAATAAGTAGAAAAACCAAGACAGCTTCCCATGGTGAGGCAGGATGGGGGGAGGATGACTCACATCTGTGGCATAAAGGATTTCCACAATCCTCTGCAGCACTGGGTCGTTCTCCCCTTCATTCTCCTGGCAGATCAGCTCGATGTTCCGCAGTTTGCCGAAGTAGAAGTCCCTCTCCTTCTCCAGGTCTTCAACAGTCAGCTTCAACACGTTGATCTGCCCACAGCAATCAGTAATGGTTTACCCACCGGGGAGAACGCAGAGGTGTCTATCCTAAAGGTGCCCCCCCCTCCCCCCAAGATGCTCACAGGTGTGTTTGTAAGCAAAGCACTTCAGAAGTAACCAAGACATCAGGGAAAGGCCGTGAGGGCAAGAGGAGCTCTGTTTCTCAAGTCGGACTATTTCTACAACCAACACCCAGCCCAACACATGCAATACCAAATGGAAATTCTAAAGGCTTATTGCATGACATGGGTAAAAAATCCAACTGCCTGCAGCTTCCTCTGCTAACACATTCCTCCAGGGCAACCCTCACACTGGTGGCAGCTTCAGCTCCATTGCATTCAGCATTTCGGGGACGCAGCAGCTGCTCATAGCTCCGTTGGAATGCTGTGATAGCTGCAACACAGCTGTGGAAATACTTGAAAGCAATGCTATGTGTGATATGGGACACAGCAGATTTAAATGTCTGGGGGCTTTGCTGCTATCAGGAGAGCAAGGCCACCACACTGAAGGCTTCTGATTAAGCCATTTTAAATGAACCTACCAGACAGAAGAAAGTGATCTGTCTCTCCCCAGCACAGCCATTTCATGCTATTAAATATCTAGACCTCTACATCCAACACAAAGCCCAGGTCAGGAGCCCAGGCCATCGTGGCAACACACCTGCTCAATCAATCCTGCTGATTCATCATCTCCCGCAGCCTTTTTGACCATCCCAGTGCTGCCTTTGGGAGTTGCTGGGGTTCTCTGTGCAACAATGGGCCTCTGTGGGGCTGCAAGATAAACGTGCCGTTACTTCTTCCCAGAACACCCCCCCTCCTCTCCCAGAGGTGGGGCTCCCCTCCCAGACACGTCACAACTTGGAGACCCGTTCATCTATGGAGTGCTCCTTCTTCACCCCCCCGTGCCATTCAGCACACCCTGACACCAACCCTTGCCATTTTCTTTCTGCAGTGCCCAGATAACTCACTCAAGAGATCGAAGCCCAGCGTTTGAGATAAGACACGACACCTTCATACACCAATTCTAAATCATGGAATGGTTTGAGTTGGAAGGGATCCTTACAGGCCATCCGGCCCAACCCCCTGCAGTGAGCAGGGACACCCACAGCTCCAGCAGTGCTCACAGCCCCCCAGCCTGACCTGAGTGCCTGCAGGGATGGGCACCCACCCCATCTCTGTGCCACTGCCTCACCACCTTTATTGTAAAACCTTCTCTCTTATATCCTATCTAAACCTCCCCTCCTTCAGCTTGAAGCCATCTCCCCTTGCCCTATCACACAAACCCTGCTTAAGAGCCTGTTCCCTTCTTTCTTACAGCCCCTTCAGATACTGATACAGTGACCCAGCCTCATTTTCTTCAGTTTTTCAAGGCTCAAGATCATCTTGAACTCATTTCTACCTGCACTGCCAGTACCGAGAGGTTTCTTGGGTTTGTTCACCACTGGAGCAACGAGGTTTGGTGCCATTGTCTCCTGGCCTTGTCGGGCAGCTACAGGGTCATACTCCTTCCCATCATAGTTTGCATCAAAAAATTTTTTGAACCACTGAACAAATTCAAAGTTGTCCTGAAATTTTCCTTTCACTAGTTTGTCCACAGGAATTATCTGGAGGAAAAAAAAATAATAACAATAAATAATAAAACGCTGTTGTAAGGGGAAAGAACCTCCCTGCCTTATATAATAAGGGTTTTTAAATTGGAACCAAACATAATTCTTTGTTCATACTGGAGAAAAAGCAGTAAATTGTGATGTCTTGCCTGTAAGCCACGAGTTGAGGTCTGGCAGTGGGCAGAAAGCATTCCCTTGATTCCCCATTTGATTCCCTGTGAGCACAGCCCTGTTCTGGGCACACTGCTGCAGGTACAGCACCAGGAAAGAGGAGAGATGCAGTGTTGGAGCTGTTGGCCACCACAGCACGAGATGCCCTCTTCATTGGGAGCAGCTTTAGCAAGGGAATGCTCTGCACTGCTCCAGGCATGCCATCAATAACTACCACCTCCATGAAGCACCCTCCCATAAGCACAGCACTCACTTGATCCAAACACTTCTTTTTCCCCCAGAGATCCCATTCTCACTGGTGGGACAACACACACTGGTAAAGAGGAATGGGAAATCCTTAAGACCACCACACTGTTAGGAACAGCTTCATGCCACATGAGCTCAAACATGATTTCTCAGGTTTCAGTATTGGTCAACACTACAGAAGCTGAATTGAGTTAACATGAAAGAAACTGCAAATCCAACCTTTCCTCCAGTAAATATTGCATTAATTTAAGCGTGAACCAAACTTGTGAGATTTGCAAGCCAACAACCAAACCCTGCCCCCCACACTGGAAAGTACACGCCACCCATTTGGATCCCAGGAACAAGGAGAAGAAACTCCAACCCAACTTACTTTGTCAACGCCCATTCGTTTGAAGCCTGCTTGTAGAACCTTGAAGTTCTGAATGTACTCGTGTTCCAATTTTGCTTGAAACTTCACTTTCTTGAGAGCTACCGAACCTGGGAAGAGCATGTCCATGAACTGGCAGTAAGCAGCACCTGTGAGAGAGAAGAACACCACCATTCCATGATGAACAACAGATGATCAGCCAGGGCAGCACATTGCCCAGCCTCGTTCCACCACTGCACAAACCCCAGAGCAGAAGAAAGGAGACAACAGGACCCCTTGGGCTGAGTTGGAAGCGTGGCTGTAAACAAGCTGCAGAACTGAGGGTCTGACCCCACGGCTTGAGCTCTTGCACCCAATCACACCTCTGTAATTCCAAGAGGAAAAATCCAACACGATGTGGCATTCTGTCCCTCGTGGGCATCAGTACTGTTATCAGCATTAATAGAGCTGAACTGGAAAAAGTATTCCTCTAAAAATTACCTTCAGTTGTTACTAAAACACCGTCCTGTTTACTAGCTACAAAGTTCAAGGCACTCTCAGAAGTAAGAGAGTAAAGTAAGTTGAATTATATTTCCTTTCAGCATCTAAGGGGGCTGTAAGAAAGGAGGAGAGAGATTCTTTAGCAGGATCTGTGTGATAAAACAAGGGGAATGGCTTTAAGTAAAGGAGGGGAGGTTTAGACGGGATGTAAAGAAGGTTTTTATAGTGAGGCAGTGGCACAGAGATGAGGTGGGTGCCCCATCCCTGCAGGCACTGAGGTTGGGCTGGGGGGCTGTGAGCACCGATGGAGCTGTGGGTGGCCCTGCTCACTGCAGAGGTTGGAGGGGGCCTGTATGGGTCTCTTCCAACTCAAACCATTCTATGGTATTTCAGTCACACTTTAATCAGAGAACTGAAATAAGACACAATTTCCTACTGTTCATTTTCAATCCTCCAAGCCCTTCGATTCAGCTCTCACTGTAACAGCAAGAGGGGGGGGGATATGTTTCAAGCAGAGATGAGCTTTTGCACAACACAGACACACACACCCCCCATAAAGGCAGTTTAAAACTGCGTTATTACTCTGCAGTGATGATGCACACACTTGTGTGTCATCAGCAATACGAGCACAGCATTCTGAGCGCCACTTCTCACCCCACATCAAAGAATTCAGAGGACACGGAGAGCAGTGGGAGCCTCAACCTCAAGCAGATAGCTGCATGGCAGACGTCTGAGGGGCACGAGGCCAAGAAGCAGTGCAGTGCATTGCCCTGAGCCAGCCCAGCTCCCTGCAAAGCTTCTGGGCCCCCAAACTGAGGTGGAGCACACCGAGTTCAGCCCGGCGGCGCTCATCGCTTCCCCTCTTTGTGCCTGCAGATCTTCAGTTTCCTCCATCCCTAGAGTTTTTCCTGCATCACCTTATTAGACAGAAGCCACCAGAAATACCTGCCCGACGTGTATTCTGAGTTCCCTCCTTCTCTCCATCTTTGGGAACGCTCCTTCCTCAGCCACGCGCTGCACTGCCAGCTCCAAGCGTAAACTTCTGCCTCCTTTTGTTCAGCCCCCGACGCCTTACACCAACCTCCCCGTGCGAGATGTTCTCCTACCTCTCACCCAGGCCCTTTTTTTATCTCCCTGCTGCAGTTATTCAAATCACCTCCTCTCACCCAGGCTGCCTTCTTAGCCTTGGGTTTGCTTTTCTTTCCGCCTTACCCCACAGACCATTATTGCTCCGTTCCTTTCACCCAGCCTCCTCCCACACACTCCTCCCCGCACCACGACATGTGACTTCATTTCTGGAGCACCAGCACTTCCCCTTTTGCTGCACACAACCACCAGATACTCAGCTCTGGCAGATCGGCTCACAGACTCCGGGTCAGCCTGAGGTGCTCCTTCACTACAAGGGGGTGGGAATTCCCAGGGATGAATCCAGACCCAGTGCGTCCCCTCACAACCCTGCGCCCTGTCTGAACCCGCAGGCACCTCCCCATGGTTTTCCCCCAGAAGGAATCACATCCGCTTATGCTCCTTACTGCACTTCCAGGACTTCTCCTGCCCGTGCAGGATAATTTTTGGGTTCCCCACTTGCAAACAGCCTCTCTTAGGAGCCTTTTCTCCACGCTGACCCTAATATCTTCCTATCCCACTTAAGCTGCAGCAGATCAGAAGATCATAACTTCCCATTACGTCCCCACCACGTTTTCACCGTTCAAACCCATTTCAACACGACTCCAGACCACCACCCCATCATAACACCAAACGCGGGCCCAGCGCTGCCCACAGCTCCGCTCCCACTACAGGCACAGCCACGCGGCTGCTTCCACCGACCTCTCCGCCACCTCTCAGCCCCAAACCAAACCCGGCCGCCCCTCCCCGCACCCCTCACCTGAACACAGCTGCTCGATCTTGGTCAGCGTCAGCTGCAGGGATTCGTTGATCCACGCCAGCATGTCGTGCCGGCTCAGGTTGTCGCTCGTCACCGACGTGGAGTACACATTCACAGCCATTTTCTGCCACACACAGCAGCGGGTGGGAGCGCCGCACCCGCTCACGCCGCAGCCCCATCGCGGCTCGGAGCCCCGCACGCAGCTTTACCCCCCCCCCACCCGCTCGGATCTCCCTTCCCCGCGGGGCGAAGCCGCGCCACAAAGCGACGCCGCCCCGCAACACCCGCGGCGGGCACGGCCGCCCGCACGCCCCCGCGGCACAGCGCAGGGCCCGCGCCCCTCCCTCCTCCCGTCGCCTCCTCCGCCGCGCGGCCCCCGCGGAGGGGCGCGCCCGGAGCCGGGCCGAGCCCCGCACACCGCACCCGAGCTCCCCGCGCCCGCCGGCCCCGCGACGCCCGCGCCCGGCTACCCCGGCCCCGCGTCCCCCCGGCCCCTCCCGGCCCGTTACCTGCCCCACTCTCGCCCCGTCTCCTCCGCGTTCAAACCGGCCCCGCCCGCTGCCCGGGACCACGTCACGCGCACGCGGCGCGCTCACGTCACCCGCGTAACGTCACGGCGGCCGCGGCGCAGGGAGAGCGGCGTGCGGGTGAAGAGGGGAGGGGCGGGGCCGCGGCGCGGCCACGCCCACCCCTGAGTGCTCGCTTGTGATTGGCGACTCGCGCTGGCCCCGCCCACTCCGCGGCCCATTCATTGACGCTCGCCGGGAGGCCGCGTGCCGGCAGGGCTCGGCGATGAATGAACGCGGTGCGCGCCGCCCGCTGGTACGGAAACACTGCTTGCAGTCTTGTAAATCCGCAGCGCTGCGTGGCACGCGCGAGATTATGGATCCCTTTCCTTTCCCCATACGAAAACCGGTGAACTGCTCGGACAAGGCACCGTTCTGAGTTCGCAGTACAAAAAAACCCCAACAAAACAACCCCAAACACCATATGAAACACATTCAAGAGAACAATAATTTTGTTTTTTTTTCTTTTCTTCTTATTTTAAAAGATTGTATAAAAACCCACAAAACTTTGGACATCAAAATTCCTTTAACTAAAAAAATAGCACCAGGGAGAGTTAGAAACCTTTACAAAGCATTAAAAAAGGCATTTCTGAGATCTACCTCCTCGCAACGTGTTTATGAGCACACCATAAAAGGCAGCGTTCCAAGGAAGACTTGTCTACTGCAATTCTCATCAAGTCAGCTTAATGCCAGGACCGTTCTCGTTCCCCTTTTATCTTTGTTTGCTTTCCCAGGTCCTTTTTTCTCTATTTTCCTTTTGATCAGACAGGAAGGGATGTGAGATCCGGCACATGAAATGGATGCGACTGAGGGGAGCCCACGTGGCTTCAAGGAACAAAATTCATGGGATGGGATGGCAGAGGGATGGGCACCCCGGTGGCACCTGTGAACCTTGGCTGCCGCTGGGGGACAGCAGGGGGTGGTAACACTGCCCGCCCTGCCCACACCAGAACATTTTCCCCTCCGGTCTCTGCAGCCAGATTTCCCAGCCCCAATGTAACCATTCGACCCACTCAGCAGGATTTTGAAATGTCAGGAAAAAAAGGGAAATGTTTGGAAAAGGACGTAGTGAATATCTGTAAACTACAGCCGAACGCATAGAACAGTATCTCCCTAACTAGAAAAGTAAATCTATCAGCTCACAGTTCAGTTTCAGCTACATTCAGGTCTAGGAGTCTCCACATTCTTATGTAATGCCTTAAAGCAGCAATAGACATTAAACAACAAAATTTAAAAGTTTTACAAAAGGTCTTAAAAAATAAAAAAAATAATAAAAAAAAAGATTTGGTTTGCGTGTTCTGCATGTTCAGTGTACATAACCTGACCCGGGGCCCTCACACCTGCTGCTGCAGCTTGAGGATTTTTGGCAGTCGTTTCAAGAGAGGTTTCTGCTTGTTTAGGAGGTGAGCAGCTCTGTAGTCCACATTTGCAGCACGCCAGCAGCTGCCTCCACCACTCACTGCTTTCCAGCTCTGGGCTCAAGTGAAACGTTTAATGCTCTGGAAGAGACTTCTTGCCTCATCAGTGATACACGCAGCTTTGTGCTGGGTGATTAAAGCTCGTTTTGTCCATCATTTCCCAGGCAGTGCTGTCTGTAGTCCCATCAGGAAGGCACCCGGCCAGGTTCTTTGGTTGAAGGCGCTTCCCGAGCCCTATGGCAGCGGGGGCACAGTGCTGGGAATGGTGGGCACAGGGCTGAGCCCTCCTCGGGCAGCAGAGCTGCATTGTGACGGAGAGACGAGGGATGCAGCATGGGCTACTCGCAGGCAAAGTAATCCTTGAGAGGGGAGAAGAGGTGCTGGATGACAGGGATGCTCCAGGACCTCCCCAGCAGCTTCTGGCGAGCCCCACGGCTGATGTTGGAGACGTCGGTGCAGTGCAGGGGGAAGCCAAAGATCCTGGAGGACAGAGGAATGGATGATGCTCAGCAGCTGCTCCGTGCCCATACGGTTCCCATCCAGCCTCCCAGCCTCACAGCCACCCCTCCCAGTCCCTATGTGCCACCAGACCTCAGTGCCATCACACCCCACAGCCACCAGACCCTGGCAGCACCACAAGTATCACAACCAAGGGAAGGTAGTGAGTCATTTCTCCAGGCTCCCACGCTAAGGTCAGAAATAGAGAGTAATCTTGGCTGGTGCTTATTGCCCACCCGTCTCAGAGCACCTTGCACAACTTGTTCAACATCAGCCCATGTCACCAATCCTCATTTTTCCTGGTAACACTTTTGGAGGAGCTTTGAGCCCATGGCCCCTGCTCCTGTCCCTCCTCCATGAGACCTATTCCCAGCACTGCCCCAGGATCCTCTGGGTAACACCCGTGCTCCCACTGGTTGGGTGGGAGTTCAACTGCCACATCTCCAAGGGCAAGGCCTGACAAAGGCTCAGTAATTGCTGTTTAACTTTCAAGTCCCTGCACGCCTCTGGCTCAGCTTTAATTAGTTTCAATTCCAATAAATATTGGCAATTTAAATATAAACAAGTGAAAAAAAAAACGAGCCTGTGTTTGCTGGCTGAGGCCTCAGCAAGCAAAAACTCCACCTTGTGCGCGTGGAGTGCAGGACTGCTAGCAATTGCAGTCTGCTCTACCCCCAACTCATCGTGTTGCACTTTGCAGTAAATTTGGGGTTGCTGTAAGGTGTGAACAGAGCCTTGAGCTGGGCTCAGCTCTGCACACATCCAAGCACTGCGCACAGCAGCAGCACTTCTCTCCGGTGGTTGCAGCTCCAGGAACAGCAACACTGCAGTGTCAAGCGGCACAGAACCTTGCAAGTACCACGAACAAAATGAAACCATGGCTGAACGTTACCTGTTCATCCCTGGGAGGTTGCCCCAGAAGTAGCGTGCTCTGTGTGTAGCCGATATCTTGATAGCGTCGATCATAACAGGGTTACACTGCATCCCGAGAGAGGGAAAGCAAGTTAGCAGAGGGGTCAGGGCACTTTTTTGCTGGGAGGAGCCTTCCATGGATACGTGTGGGTACCCCATTCCCAGGATCCCTACCTCCAGGAACCGAGAAATGTCCCTCTTGTCGTTGACCCTCATGGCCACCACGTTCTCAAACATCCAGAAGAACGGCCTCTCCTCTCCAGCCTTGGGACGGGCGTAGTTGAGCAGATGGTAGAACTCGAAGAAGAGCCGCCCGGTGCCCTCCGTGCGGGGGGACCCAGCAGGGGTGTTAGGAGGGGACCGCCCGCGGCCCCGCAGGTTTGGCTGAGGCGTGGGGACGGGTTCTGGTGGGCCTGGGGGAGACAGCGCTTGGCACGCATCCCCGGACGGAGCCACCACAGAACTGCGTCGCCGACCCCAGGCAGCCTGGGGGCTCCCAGCCCCGTGGGGCCAAACAGCCTCACCGTACGGAGCCTTCCTGGGAGGGCTGGCGAGCGAGAGGTCGTTGCAGGGGCTGCCGCCGATCACCAGGTCAAAGGGACCCCACTCCTCGATCTGGAGCGGGCAGACAGAGCTGGTTATCGGGGCACAGCACCCACCCAGTCCTCCCTGAGCTAAGAGCAGTGCAGCTCACGTTTCTCTTGGTGATGTTCCTGACGTCGTGCACGTAAGTGATGTTGCCCTCGTGCCGCACGGTGCCCACTGCCAGGGGGTCCTCACAGATCTCGGAGGCGATGTACTTCTCCACTTGGATGCCCAGGTCCTTCAGTACCAGGTACCCTGTCCGGGGATGGGAGGCTGAGGGCTTTGCGCTGGGACCAGTGCCCACAGTGCAGCCAGTGCACCCAGCACAGCCTGTGGGCACCATCCCCACCCCCTGCCCTCCTCTCTGCCTCCATCAATGCAGATGCATCTGCCCCATCCCCTTCTCCCCAAGCTTTCTGATAGGCTTGAGGCTACAGCACAGCCCCCAAAGCCTTCTTCCAGCACCTCACCTGTTGCTATGCCGTCAAACAGAGAGAGCACTCTGATGGGTCTCCTCTTGGCTGGTGGCACCGCTGGGTAAATTTTGGGTGCATCCTGTAATGGAAGACAGCAGTGAGACTGTTTCCCCTTGCAGCAGAGCCCTGCAGAGCTCAGGGCAGTGCTGCAATGCTCCCCAAGTCGAGTTCCCTTTGCAGGGAGCATCCATGGGGGGATGAACCCAGCACACCTGGATAGCCTAGATGATATAGAGGCAGAGCCAGGGGAACTTGGGACAATTAACCCCTCTCCCCTAGCCCTGTGCACCAGGCTCACTGCCCTCAGCCCTTACATATTCCTGTCCCTTGTCACTGGTGAAGAAGTCCTGCAGACGGGAGCTCCAGTCCTGCCGGCGCTGCAGCACCCCATAGCTCCTCTGGGGTTGGCACATATAACAGTTCCAAGGCTCCTGCTCTTTCGCCTTGGCTGATGAACCTCGTCCCACCAGGACCTCCAGGCATTCCACACAGAAGCACCTGCCCAGACACAGCACCCCTGGGTGTCAGCCCAGCCTCTCCCACAGCCCTGCCTCATTTTGAAGGATGCTCTCCCCGATCGATGGCATCCCAGGATTTAGGGCTGCTGACACAGACTGATGACTTAAGCCTGCATACATCTCCTACCACCCTCCCCAGGACGTGTCCAAGTGCAGCCAAGCTCTGTTTTGCCCCAGTGTAGTGCCCTGCTCCCCCATGGTCCCCAGACCACACCAAGCTCTGCAGGGACCACTGAGGCACATGGGGGGGGCCCACCTGCAGCAGCTGGCATTGCTGCAGAGCAGCAGCTCCTTGCCTTCACAGCACACGGTGCAGTAGGACTGGTAGCCATCTTCGTCATACATGTAGAAGAGCTCCAGGAATCTATCCTGGCAGAGGGCAGATGGGAGTAGAGCATCAGGATCTGTACTCAGCTCCCCCCCACCCCCAGCTTAGAGATGTGCATCCTCAGAGCCTCATGGGCACCACCCAGAGCACACAGGGAACTCAGAGGGGACCATGCCAAGGGATGACCCTGTGGTGGGCACGGCAGGCTCGGGTCTGGCAGTTTCCCCTATCATCCCCATCCCACTCCCATCCCGATGGCTGCAGCCCTGCTGGCCGCTCTTACCCTGCAGGTGTGGCACAGACCCCCCTCAAACAGCGGGTGGAAGGTGGCTGGGTTCCTCCTCCCACATGACAAGCAGCTGTCTGAAGGCAGAGAGAGCTCCACTCACCCCATGGCTCCTTACAGCCCATGGCCATGGGACCAAGCAGGGCTGGGGACACCACCCCAGCCGTGGGCAGGTCCCAGTCCTGCAGCCAGTTTAGCACAGTGCATTTTACAAAGGACCAGTGGATTCTGTCTAGTGCTGCCTTCCAGCACTTGCATCATTCCCAGCCCTTGTACCAGGATGGAACAGGCAAAGGCTTACCTTCCAGACTCCCGCTGTTGTTCGTAACTTCGGAAACCATTTGTTCTTTAAAAAACAAACAACAAAAAAAGATTTAGCATTCCATACAGTAACTTCCACGCTGAGCAGCTAATGGAGCCCAGCTTGCAGTCCTTCAGTCACAGTTTGGTCTTTAAGGCACACGTGAGCCCAGCCAGAGCACAGAGGGGTTTTTTATTTAGGAACCCACACACGGCCCACACCACACCCCAGTACCTCGGGTCTGGTCCTCCTCCATGCGCTGCTCCTTGCTGCTGTTGCAGGGGTTGCTCTTCAGCCTCTTGGTGGGAGGACAATGCTCGAGGCACAGCACCTCCTCCGTGCCGTTCCTCAGAGCCCCATTCTCTGCAAGGGACAGGCAGCTCCAGTGGGAACACGTGGGGACATCACCCCCTGAGCTTTGTCACAGCCCCACCCCAGAACCCTGGGATGCAGTGCTCCTATGCGATGCCACAACCCTGCAAATCAGCAGAGATCATCTCGGCCCACTGGCATCCTTTGCAGGGCAGAACTGCAGGTGAACGGAGGGAGGAGCTGAATGGGACCCTGATTATGTTTGCTCCTCTCCCCATGGGGTCTGTGCTCCCACTGCTGCCCCCAGATCCACAGCCCCCAGGTGGCCACAGATCACATTTCATTGCCAACAGCAACATTTCGGAGAGTGCTTCAGCGTGCTTCTTGGAGCCCTCTGCACCATGCCCAGCTCCTACCACCAGCCCACCTGAGCTTTTGGGTGGCTGCAGCCCTTTGACACCCAGTGGTTTGAAGCCGGTGAGTGCCCAGTCGATCATGGGCTTCAGCTGCTCCTCCAGGGACTCCCCAGGGGCAGATGTGAACGTCTTCCCCGAGCGGCTCCGGGCAACCTGCAAGAGGAGGGCAGTGGAGCACACTGACAAGGCACGGGGGGATGATCCCCTCCCCTTCCCAGCAGCAGCAGCTGCCAGATTCCAGCACTGGGAGTGCCACGGACACACCAGCTCCCAGCTGCCCCCCACCCCGTGCTCCCCATATTGCCCAGCTCCGCTCTGCAGTTATACCTCCAGGGCATGGTATATGGCTCGGCGGTAGGAGACCAGCTTATTGAACGTGGCAGTATTGAAATGCTGCCTGAAGGCCATCAGTCCTACCAGCTTGTCTGCAGAAACCTGGGACAGAGGGACAAAAACTCAGTGTTGAGCAAGGACACGACTCGCTCCTGTCCCCATATGGCGTGGTACAGCTCCGGCAGAGAAGTCAGCAATTACTTTGCATGGAGCAGGCCACTCTGCAGCAGGGAGGGAGGACAGAGGAATCATTGCACACGTGGTTACGATAGGCTGTGTGCACCCTCTGCTGGCACTGAGCCTCTGCAGCATGGCACCCAGCATGGGGCTGTGGGAGAGCAATGCTCAGCAGGGCACGGAGTGAGCGGGGACAGCTGGGACAAACCAGGAAGGAAGATGGGAAGGGGACGGGCTGCCAGCACCAGAATCAGGAGAGCACCCCAGAGCTGAGCACCCCAGAGCTGCAGCGTAGAAAGCGCTGCACTCCCTGCTCTGGGGAGGCTGCAGCTGGACACATACATCCATCCCCGGGCACAGGCAGCCCCAAAGATGGGCACAGATGACAGGGATTGGCACAGGAGGGGCTCCAGCCCACCCCCACTAGAAGCAGCAGGCTCACCTCGGAGAACTTCCCGTCCCCAAACCACTGCACCCATCGCATGCCCGACACTGCCTGGCGCTTGGACGTGGCTCTGTAGGAAACGACGATCGCCGGCCACCAGGAGAAACCCTTGATCTTCCCCCAGACGAGTTCCCCGATCCCAAAATCCTTCCCATCCTGACAGCAAAGGATAACACACAGGTGAGCCGGGAGCATGCACCCACCCACCCACGCTTCATCCCAGCACCCGCACAAGGACGCCCTGGGCTTAGGAATGGCTGGGCACTATGCAGAGCTGCAACAGCACTCGTGTGGAGCTCTGCAAGGATGCTGCCAGTCCTCAGACTCCTTTGAATGCTTTGAAGCAGCCGGGGCTGGGTCCCACGTCACAGGCAGCCCCTGCTCATGGGGCAACAACCCATTCATCTGTCTGCAGCACGGTGAGAGGGCACCCACCCTCCTCAGCTGCCCTCAGGGCACAGCAGGAACCAAGGCAGATCAAAGAGAGCAAATACAGAGATGGGAGAGTTAGTTGGTGTGGTTGAGAACCTCCAGCAGGGAGACCAGCACCACACTGGCTCCAGGACCTTCCCACAGGAGCTGTTGCCTCACGAGTAGAGCGCTCCTTCAAGTTTTGTTCAGCAATTAGGCACCTAATTATTCAGCAAAAAGCAATTGCCCAATTCCCGCAAGTCTCAGGCCCTGCCCTGACGCCATCAGGCACCAAATCACTCTGCTTTCACTCCCCCTTTCAGCATCTCCCAACAGAGAGGCATTCTGAAGGCAGGGAGCTGCCCATCCCAGCAGGCACAGCTCCCAGCAGGCAGGTGCTGCACTCAGGGCACCCAGAGGGCAGAAACCCACCACCCTCCCTCCACCCAGCACAGGAAGGGGGTGCTGGAAGAGCACAGCCTCCCCTCTACCTGGTACTCCAGCGCAATCCCTGCATCCCGGCTCTCTGGCTCCTCGGCCACCAGCTCAGTGGAACCGTTCTGGCCCTCCTGGGAGCTGCTCCCTGACAGCGTGCTGCTGCTCTGCGATGAGTCCCGTGAGTCCTCCTCTGTCAGGTCGATGGTGGTGAGCACAGGCACGGCCGTCCTCCTCCGGGAGCTCTGTGTGGGATGGAGTGGTGTGAGAACCCAGTGGGAACAGGGAGCAGCCCCCACCACCTTGCCCCTACAGCACAGCATGACCCCCAGCCTCTGAGGATGGGATCAGAGGGTCCAGGGCTAGGTGCAGCTATGGGAGCACTGCTTCGTGCGTAAGACACACAGTAAAAAGGGCATCTCTTGCTTTCCTTCCTTCATTTCACCCCAGGCAGTCAAAGCACCCAACTAACAAAGGCACACACACACTACAGAGGGAACCTGAGGCACGGCGCATGCGGCACTCAGGCCACCCCCAGCCATGCACACAGCTCCAGGGCCCTCAGCTCTCACCCGCAAAGGAGCTGGCAGTTCCCTGAGAGCCTCCACGCTGCTTGTTTCCTTGATCTGCATCTCATGGTGGGTCTGCCCTGCCTGGAAGATGAGGCGGACGGGGGGCTTCTGCCGGAGGCTGCTCTCCCAGCCAGCACTGCCTCGGGGCCGCACCTGTAGGAAGGAACACAGAGGTGAGCAGCACACAGGGACACAGACAGCGTCGGAGATGAGGGCACAGGGTAGACCCCGGGCAGAACTTGCACACCCCACTTGCACGTGAGTGTGCTCAACCCCACAGCCTGGAGGCACTGAGGGCAGCTTTTCCCCTGTGGTTTGCAGCAGCCCAAGCCAGGCATGCTTCTGGCATCCGGCACAGCGCTTTCGAAATGAAATGAGATTTTTACAGCAGGGCTGTGAGTGAGCAGCCCCTGCACGTGGCGTAGTGGGAACGCAGAACTGTCACCCCGGCTGAATTTATGGCTCTTTCTTTTCAAAGCCTCACAGTCACGGGCAGATCTCCAATCTGCACTCACCTCCTGTGGCTCCATCAGCGTGAGTGGCCAGGACAGCTCCTCCTTGGACAGGTCTTTGCTCACCCTCTTGTTCTTCAGGGGTGCCAGCCCCAGGCTCCCAGCATCTGTGCAAGGGAGCAGAGCAGGCTCTGCTCTACGAGCTGATCTCATGAGAGCAGTGTGTTGGGATGGGAAGAGATTGAAGCCTCATCTTTCAGACAACGCAGCGAGTGCAACACTTTTGACAGCCTCATCGAGTTTGCTATTCATTCCCTTTCCAAAGCAGAAACTCTCCCACGATCTGGCCAAGAGCCAAAATCTGGGCACCACAACTCGAGCACTCAAAAGCTGGGGCACATCCTGACCCCAGCAGCACACAGCTTGGACCCTCCAGTCCCACTCACCTGGGGTGCTGGACTTCCCACTGGCCTCCAGCAGCAGGGCAGCTGTGTCCTTAGTGGGATCGGTGCAGTCCCCATCAAAGAGGATCAGCTCTGCCCTGCAGTCCGCCTCATCCCGGCCGTGGCTCTTCTCCTTTTTCATGGCTGCCTGTGGAAGCAATAGGGGATGGTAAACTTCGCCAGCCAGAGAGCCCTCGGAAAGGCAGAGTGGGTTGTGTGAGTTACTCAGGCCAGGCACAGCCTATTCCCTTAGCAGCTCTCCTACAGCACTGGGGGCAGGCAGAAGGCTCTGGCTGGGGATGCATCTGCAGTAACACCGGGTGCTGATGGGCACCTGGACAAAACCTCCCTGGATGTGGCCCTGCAGATTCACTAGCTCCAGCAGTCCGACACATTCATCCCTAGAGAAGCACCAGGGCTATTCCCACAGCTATTCCCAGCCCCGTGTGCCCATGAAGCACTCCCAGGCTCCGTGCAGCCGTGGCTCAGAACTTTCCCATGCCCTCCATGCATGCGGCACATGGGGACAATCCCGCCCACAGCCCCCAGCCCCACACAATGAACTCCTGCCCTGCACACCCCACAGCTGCAGCAGTGGGTGAGCACTGCAGGACCAGGCACAGCCAGCAGCGCCGCGAGGCCAAAGTCCTGTGCCTGCCGTGCTCAGCCCCCCAAGAGCCATGCGGGCCGGTGCAAACATCTGCAGCCATTTGCACATCATGCAGGGTCAGACAGCTCCCAGCTCCCCGCAGCGGCTGCAGCCACACTTTCACGAGTCCCAGCAAAGCCAAAACCGCCGGGAGCTCCGAGGCCGAAGGCAGATTGACCCCAAAAGAGCAAAGCTACGCTGGGCGTTGCCAAACATTCCCGCCACGGAGACCTCTCCCATTCCCCAGCAGCACCCCCTGCCCCGCAGCAGCCATTTCACAGCAGCGGCGCTGGAAGCCGAGGGCTCCAGGAGCAGTGGGACACGCCTCGCCTGTGCCCGCCGCCTCTGCCTCCCCGCGGGTGCCCTTCCTGGATCGTGTTTTCGGAAGCGCCAGCTCCCAGAAGCTCCCAGACTCTCCCAGAGGCGCCCAGGACGGTGCTAACGAAGCTGCCTCATTGCCGGGCTATGGGTCTGTGCTGCGACTTGCCCCTTCACCAGCGCCCGTCATTTCAGGAGCACGCAGATCAGCTCGAGGAGCGGCTTCGCCCCTCCAAGGCTTTGGGGGGGGGAGGATGCATTGCAGCCCCCACCCCCAGCCCCGGGCTCCAGCCCTGCCGCCCCTTCCCCAGCGCTCCCGCTCTCAGCATCGCCTCCGACTGCTTCACTAACAATTGAGATTTCTGCTTTGAGATCATCTGTCAGCACCTCTGGCAAACAAAGACCAGTCGGGGTTTGATGTTTTGGACGCAGAGGGTTGCATTAAAACCCCGGTAAAACCCAAATGCGAGGGGAAATCAGGTGCCCGGCCCCCACCTCTCTGGGCAGGGACCCCAGGCACACATCCTCCCCCCCCCACCCGCCAGAGACACAGCTCTGAAACAAAGGGATGAGGAGGGAAACTGCACTGGCGGGAGCCTGAACCGCATAAAGCCCTACAGCTGTGCACAGAAATCCCACTGCTGCAGCACATCTGCTCCCAGACCAGTTTAGAACTGCCAGGAGCTGCCCAGACTCACCATGTGCCCCCGGCTGCCCTGGACGTTTGCAGACACAGCCCCAGAACAGCAGCTGCTGGGGATCTTCTCCCCAGCCCCAAATCATTGGCAGCAGTGACGCTGCCAGTAAAACCAGAGCATCCTAACCCTAACCAGAGCATCTCACAAACATGTCTCACTCAGAATCCCATAAACCAAGCACAGACACGCTGCTCCTCTTCAGGTGATGGACAAGGACAGCGCCAGGAAATGTGGCAGAGACGGGCAGCAAGGGATGGGGACACGTGGCTCTGAGGTGTGGGGAAGGCAGCCCCAGGGGCCTGCCTGATCCGTGCACTCCTCCAGCTGCACAGCCTGGGATCACTCAAGGACATCTCATCACCATCCTCTGATATGCAAGCGGGAAAGGGAACACTACACCAAAACACAGGCTGCAAAGCTAGCTAAACTCTCGGCTTCGCCTGGGCAGCCATCCCCATTCCTTCTCCTCCCCATGCCAGCTTCTGTACCAGGACGCAGAGCCGTGCACCTCCAGCACGGTCACCCCGGTCCATTCAGCTCCGCCTGCTGCAAGCTTGGAGAGCTCTTTGTCCTCACCTCCCCTCGCAGAAGCACACCAACATGTGCAGATAGGGCCTTATGAAAATAATAAGAAACAGAGCACTCCCCTCGCATGCTTCTCTCTGGCAGGGGGGAGGAGAAAAGCAGCACCGCAGCGCTCTCCCTGCTGAATGCAAGCAGACAGACGCTACAGTGATACAGCCCATAGGACCTATGGAGAACCAACGACTCCAGGACTCCAGCTCTGATGTTCGAGGCTCCCCAAGAAGCTGGCGCTCCGGCAGCCCATGACACTGCCTCGGTGACCGGGACGTTCCCTGCAGCCATACCCCATGGAGACAATAAACCCGCTGCCTCCAGATCCCGCCCTAGTTTTGCAATACCAGCTTCTTTACGGTTTGCCAAGCTGCTTGAAGCCCGTGCCATGGCATTAACTGCTTAGGGAGCCCGCGGCTGGGAGTGCCCGCTTGTGCCCGGCTGAGCTCCGGGCAGAGCACACCTGGAGGGCCCCAGCTCGGCGTCGGGGCAGCTCCGGGCCGGGCCGCTTTCAGTTTTCCCTCTTAAGAAAACAGAAGAAGGGCCCTTATCAGGTCGGTTTCCCCAGTAGGTGGAGAGATTGCAGGGGAGACGGGCGGACTTTGCCTCCAGACAGGGGCATGCATATCAAAAGGCTGGAGGGAAGCACTGCGCGATGGCTGGGATGGCAGCCATCACCCAAGCCCTGTTTGAATAACAAAAAGAACCAAAAGCCCCCAATGGTCGGGGCCGGCTCCCTCCAACCCCGGCTCTGCAGCCGGCTCCGGGCGATCACGAAACACAAATGGCCTTTAACGCTCCCCGAAACCGAACATTTCCCTCTAATCCTGCGAAGAAAAGAGTCGCCGGGTTGGCAGTTTAGTAAGAAAGGGAGCGCATTGGGGCAGATATGCTCATTAACGTGCCGGCCTCTCCCCTCCCCTGCCCGCTTCCTGTGCCTGGCCCCTTCCCCGCTGCCGCTCTCCCTCCCCGCACGCCGGGCTGCGGCACTTCCCTCCATTTTCCCCCCCGTTTCCTTTTCTGCCCTCCCTGCCCCGCTCCCCGCCGAACCGCCGCAGCCCTTTTGTGCCCCCTCCCTGCCCCCCTCCCCCCCGCCCCGTGCTCCATTGCCCCTTTGCATTCCGTAAAAGCTCCCTTGAAAGAAAAGAAACAAAACAAAACAAAAAACCACAAACCGGCCCCTCCTCTCCCAGCGAAGACCAGGCCTGGGAAGTCTCCTGGGCAGCCACCATCACGGCCAGCCGCTGCTCCAGCCGCTCGAGGCTCGTTACCATGCTCATCGCGGTGCCCGGTGCCGGCGGGCAGGGCAGGCGGTGGCCCCCGGGTCCCCTCGGTACGGAGCGGCTACTGCATCCCCGCTGCCCTGCACAAAGGGAACGGAGTGATGACAATGACACCTCGCTGTCCCCGTCTCCCACCCGCCCTTCCCACCGCGGGGACAACCCGACGCTTCTTTTCGGTTTGGGGAAAGGCAGGAATGGAAATCCTCCTGCGGGGCAGCGATTCCAAACACACGCGGCTCTCCTCTTCAGGCATCCCAGTGTCTCCTGACCCCTCGCCCCGAAGGTGTCACCGCAGCCCCCGGCACCGTGCTGCCGCACTGCGGGGACACGCAGCCTCTCTTCCCAGGATCTCCCCGGGCCCGGCGGCAGGAGGACGAGGTGGAGGTGTTTCCCCCGCACCCCCCGGCCTCTGCCCCGCAGCTGAGCGCACCCCGGTTCCGGCTGCCCGCTGCCCTCCGTGCGCAGCTCGAGGGATGACTTCACGCTTCAGGCACCACCGGGAGCCGCTCTCCTGCTGAAAGAAAGAAGATGGACTGACACATCGCCGGCCCACGGAGAGGAAAACAAAGGTGTTTATGCCGAGCACGGCCAATGCCACCGCGGGCTCCCGGAAGCCCTCCCGTCTGCCCCAGTGCCCGCGGGGTTGATGACCGCAGCATCCCCGGACCCTCCCAGCCCCGAAGGCATCACTTATCGCTTCGCCGTCGGGAACGCGGGGCCCCGTGGTTTTGCCGTGGTCTGCCGTGCCTCGGCCGTCCCGGCATCGCGGGAGAAGCCCAGCGCCCGCCCCCTCCGTGACAGCCCCGGCCGGGCCCCGCGGAGCGCAGCGCCGGTAACTCGCGAAGTTGCGGCAGGAGCCGGCGGGGCCGGGCGGGACCGGCGGGGCGGGGAGAGGAGGGAGCCCGGGGCGCGCCCGTCGCCGAATCCCGCAGCTCTCCCGGGGCCGAGAGCCGGCAACAAGTGGCGGCGAGGCCGCTGCCCGCAGCCCCTCCCCACCGCCCGCTGCCCCGTGCCGCGAGCCCCGGTAACCGGGCACGGAGCGACGGGGGCCCGGGACGCTCCCGCAAAGACCCGGCGCCGCGCTCCGGTGCCGCGTCCCCGCCCGCCCCATTGTCCCCCGCCGCCGCGAACAACAAAGCCGCCCACGAGGATGCGTCTCGGCTCCAGCCCCGTGGGCTCCGGAACCCCCGGCTCTCCCACCGGTGCCCGGCCCCGCGCTCACCTGCGCCGCGACGGGACGCGCCGTCCAGCGGGGCCGCGCCGCCGCTCGCCGCCTCCCGCGCCCCGGCCGGCCCCCCGACAGCCCCGCGCTCCGGTTACATGGCGCTTTAACCCTGCCCGTGCTGGGCAGCCCCTCCTCCTTCGCCGCCGCCGCCGCCCCACGCCGCACGGCGGGGGAGGGGAGGGGAGGGCGAGGTTCGCACCCCCCGGCCCGGCCGCCGCCCCCGAGCCGCGCAGCCCCCCCCAGGCAGCCCGGCACTCTCGGGGTTCCGCGCCCCTGCACCCCCCCGCTCGAGTTTCCTCCACGTGCCCTGCATTCCACCACTGCCCCGCGCCATCGGCGCCCCGAGCGCTCACTCCCCCACCGCTCCACATCTCTCCGCATCGCTCGGGACTCCGCTCCCACCGCCTCACCATGCCTGGCATCCACTATCCGGTCTTCCACACATTCCCACCCCC
>JAPSGF010000017.1:9447805-9471969 GCA_035772895.1 Perdix hodgsoniae | reverse complement strand
CCCCCCCCCCCCCCCCCCCCCCCCCCCCCCCCCCCCCCCCCCCCCGGTGTCTCCATCCTTCAGTGGTGCTCCGTCCCCAGTGCTGGAACCCTCGGGGCTCAGCATCCCCCCAGGGTTCAACATCCTCCCGGGGCTCAGCCCTACAGTCCTCCACATTGCAGCCCCCAGTTCTGCCGGGTGCTGAGCCTCCCCCTGCCCACAGCCTTCCACCACGGTGTGGATGGACAAAGCCACACAAGTTTTGCAATAGTTTATAATTTTTTCCTCCTTTTCCTTTCCCATGCAGAGGCGAGCACTTGGAAAGGCTGCACTGGGGACGAGAGGAAAACAGTCCGCACGTCCCCTGCCCCAGACAAAGCATCCCGAGTCCACGTGGGGTATAATCTTCTCTGCTCCCTTGTTATTGCTGCTGGGTACAGCAGAAAACTGGATATCAGGAAGGAGAGGGAATATTGTTAGCCTGCTGCGTTGGAAATAAGCTCTCAAGGCCAGGAGGAAAAATGAGGCAGCCAAAGTGTCAGCAACCTGCACGCAGTGCCTACACAGGCCCATACAGCAGGTTCCCCACACCACCACCCCACTGTGCACAACGTGAGCATGAAAAATGTGGCTGCATGTGCAGAGAAAAGCCCTGCAAGTGAACAAGAGAAGGAGAGGAGAAATCTGGTCTGGGGAAGCCTTTGGGAATGCTGGAGATTACCATTCAAATAAACACACGCCAAATAAACCTCAAGCTGATTTGCAGCTCTGCTGAATAGATTAAATCCAAGCAATCCTGTTTGGTTTTTCCAAATTTTGAGAAGCAAAATGCTTCTGTGTGTTTCCAGGCCACTGTGAGGAGTGGAATTAGACCTTACTTCAAGGACCTTTGGGCTCCTCTCCCTTTCTAGCAAAACCTTCCTGCCGCCGCTGGCCCCGCTGACCTGCCATCAATCTCCTGCCCGTGGAAACGCCTCTTTCCCTCTCTTCCCTCGGTTATCATTTAATTCAGGAGAGCACTTCTGTGCATACGGTTTGAAAAAGGCACGGCACTGAACAAAGCCGCTCTGAGCAGATCATGAGCTAAACCCTGACCCCATCACCGCTGCACACAGCCGCAGAGAGATGCTGCGAGTTTATTTCTTACCCATCAAGAAAGTAAGTATGTCATTTTATGGGTTAAAAAAAAAAAAAAAAAAAAAAAGTCGTCCCTATAAAGGAACCTAGGAACCTACAGGAGACAAAATCATAAAGGAGATTTTGTATCCAGATCGAGTTCCTGCTGGGCACTTTGGGTATGCTGGGTCACAGCACTGCTCCCCATTGACCTGAGGTTCCCCAGTGAGGACCAGCAGATGTGGGACTGGAACTCACCACTGTCACCAGTGCATCTGCCAGAGGCTGGGAATTGTGCCCAGGTTGGTCACAGCAGCTATCTGATCCTGGCTGTCTGCCTTATTCTTTCCTGTCAAACCTCTCCCTACATTTCTCCTTTGCTGTCCTGGCCAGGCAAACCAATGTTGCTTCCTGCCCTGTCTCCTCTGGGCACCTGCTGTCTCTTATTTTGCACCAAAGTGTTTGGGTTGGAAACTGCTCTGTGCTTTGCAAACAGCTTGCCTGGACATCCCAGATAAATAAAGCAATTGAGCAACTGTAATTTATTCCTTACAGCCTTCAGCAGCGCATCCTCGTTGTCTCTGGTGGCTGCAGGTCCCAGGCCCTGGTGGAGGCAAGGTGTTTGTTCAGCCTTCCATCGAGCAGAGCAAAGCACCAGCACCATTAAAACACTGCAAACCACTGCAAACCCTCCTACTGATCCCACAGTACTGATCCCATGGAGTGCATCTCCTGAGATGCGCCCCCTGACCCCATGTGGGCTCTGTGCCCCAAGCCCACATCCTCAAACAGCCCTGTGCCATCTCTGCAAGGTTTGGGCTTTGCTGGAGGCTCTGCCTCAGCTGTTGGAAAGCCTCAGCCTACTGCCACATGTGGGAACGAGCCTGCAGCCTGTGCAGAGCTGGGCTGCCTGCTCACATCTGTGGGGAGCTGCTGTTGACATGGAGGTAGGAAGTGTTCTCCCTCCTACACGGCGTTTCGAGCCCTTCCTGTGGGCTGGACAGGACCACATGCTGTAACTCCCTAATAAAAATAAGGTTAAAACCAATTGGCACCCGTGTAACCAGAACATCTCAAAAGACTGCGGTAACCAGAGTGCGAACTTCAAATGAGAAGGCACACAAAGAAAAATCTTCTCTGCCTCTCTGGCCACAAAATCCTCTTTTTTTCTAGAAAACAGGATGCATTTGCTGCAGTTGAACCTGAAGAGCAGAGGCCCCAAATGTCGGGCTGTGAATGCAGGCAGCAGCAGGCAGAGCCCTGCAGAGGAAATGTTTTCCCTGTGGTCACAAGGCAACAAGAGCATAGCAGAACCCAGAGCCCGTGCTGCCACACCGCCACTGCCTTTGCAATTATGTGCTCCTGCAGCAGCACTTCCCTGGGAGCAAACAGCACAGAGAGAATGGGAGAAATGTAATGAGAGAAAGGAAAGGGCATGAAGCTGCAGAAGAAACTGAAATCCTGATCTCAAAGGTGCCATTTGCCTCTGCAGAAACAGCGCTCCCCCTCCAGCTGGGCAATATCCATCACAAGAGCAGGCAGGGAGAATGTCAGCATTCCTCAGCCTCTTGGAGGGATGCTCTCCCAAATCCGCACAGCTGGAAGGGACATTGTGCATCAGCAGAACAAACAGAGCTGGTCTTGGAGGGGTGGAAGGTGACGGGGGCGATTCCTGGGATCGCTGGCACTCTCTCACCCTTCTGGGCCTTCCCCGTGGCAGCAGCAGCTGGTAGCCTTCCTGCCCCAGGAATGCACCCCAGGGCCGGCCATGGGGGATTGCATGGAGGGATCTGAGATCCCCGAGCAGGATGTGTCAGCTGGGATTTGATCTTTTGGGAACACACAGGAAGGAGACTTCCTGAGGTGATGCTCTCCATACAAAAGGGAAGGGCAGGGAGGAAGCCCAGGGAGGACAGGTGAAATGAAGCTGAAAAAGTATCTTAAGAAGGGCACATGGTTATTTTGGAACACCCCATTGGAACACCTTGCTTCCTCACCTGTCCTCCTCTCAGTGCTTTTTGCTGCTGCTCCTGCTGCAGTGCCTGTGGTTAACATCACCTGTGCACAGCACCCAGATGCCACGCGCAGCTCCGAGCCCATCAGCAACGCCCTGCATGAGAATGCCCCAACACAGCACCCCGGGCTGATGGCCTGCAGCCTCCTCTTCATAGATGAACCCCAAATCCTTTCCCAACAACCACTGTCCAACCCCACAGCCAGGTCCCAGGACAGAGGGTTGGTGGTGCTCAGCACACGCTGCCATAAAGCCGTGTCCCATGCAGCAGGATGGATGCATTTCCCATTGACTGTTCAAACAGGATGTTAGGAGCACCTCTCTCCATTTAAACTCTTCTTTGTGGATCTCGTCACTCAACTTTCCCCAAGAATTTGGTTTGTTGCCTGGGAAATTCTTTACCTCCATGGGTTTCTCCCTTCTGCCATACCATGTACATGCTCACACAAGCACACACCAGCACTGAGACCATTGTTAATTAGTTCCTAAAGCATCACCCTAGAAAGACATGGGGAATTAAGGATGAGTCACAGACTGCTACGGCGTGGCTGATCCTGGTTTGCAAACCAAACAGAAGATTGTCTCTTTCCACTATTTCTTTAGTTTTTTTGGTTGGTTGGTTGTTTTTCTTTTTTTGTTTTGTTTTTGGTTGGTTTTTTTTTTTTTTTTTTTTTTTCTTTTTTTTTGACTGTGAATGAATGTGGCCACTTCACCACAGAGCCCGACACATCCTATCGATAGCTAGGTGAAAAACCTGCACTTGTTTTGGGCTGTGCTGAGCACTGTGTCAAATCCTGCAGCCCCTCAGTCCCACGTGTAACTTCCCACCCCCACAAGGCTGTTAGGTCAGAGCAGCACCCCACCATGCTGGGCACGGAGTGGGGATCTCCGGGCTGAGCTGGGAGGCGGAGGGGGAAGGAATGGGCGCAGGGCTGTGATTTCCAGCCACGGAGTGAATCTCTCTTAACTCTTCACCATCTGTGGTGCTTCGCTGCCTGATTTCCTTGCTTACAAACCCATGGAAATATCCCACGCTGGCATTTTTGATTGTGAACTGCGTGATTTTGCCTTTCAGGAAGGTTTTCCTATGGCTGAACCGCTTTGGGACAGAAGGGCTCAGGCACAGACACGTGGGCACAGCGCTGCTCCGGCAGCTCCTGCTCTCAGAAAAAAAAAAAGAAAAAAAAAGAAAGAAAAAAAGAAAAGAAAAAAAAAAACAAAACGCTGAGGGGAAACACAGCGAGTTTGGGGATTTTCTCCTGGAAATTCGTCGACATAACAGAGGAGGAGAAGCGAGGGGTGATTTTATCCTTCATCTGCTGCTGGCTGCCATCCCTGGGGGGGGGGGGTGTACCGACAAATAAACAAACAAATAAACAGACAAATAAATAAATAAATGACCCTGACCCACCCGCGGCAGCCTTTTAACGATTGCTTGTTCACTTAATTTATTTTATTATTTTTTTTCCCCCCCAAAATCCCGTGAAAGCGAAGCGCTCCCCGCGGCCTGCCGCAGGCCCGCTGTGGAAAGTGCGACCTCCAATGCTCAGACTGAGTCTGGCGGCGCGGCGGGGCGGGCGGAGCCGGAGCCGCCATGGGGCTGCTGAGAGCCGAGCGCGATGCGGGGCCTGAGGCGGGGAGCGGGGACGTGCAGCACCTCAACCAGCTGAGCGCCGAGGTGCGGGGCCGGGGGGAGGGGGAAGAGGAGGGCAGGCGGTGCTCGGAGAGGGCAAACAAGCGGCTTTGAGGCGCTGGGCCCCGAGCCCGGCCCGGCCCGGGTTGTGGTGCGAAGGCCGTGCGGGGCTGCAGGCCGCGCCGCTGGCAGCAGTGCTGGGAGGCGGCGGGCTGTGCCCACGCGTGGGCCCGGCGGTGACAGCGAGGCCCCGAAGCCGTGCTGCTGCCTGCCGAGTCGCTCTGGTTCCCCCGTGGCTTTTTGTGGTGCATCGGAGTGGATGCTTGCATCCTCTCCTGTTGTCTGTGGTTTGGGTGGCACGGGGTGGAACGGACACGGAACACAGAAGCCCTGCGTGGTGCTGGATGCACAAACGCCGTGGGTGTCCTTGAAAAGGGTCCGTGTGCAAATACTGCCCGTGGGCATCTCATTATGGTGAGGGCTGGGGGAACACCTCAGCATTTATGGCTGTGACTTGTACCAGAGGAGGTTTAGGTTAGACATAAGGAAGAACTTTCGCAGAGAGTGGTCAGGCACTGGAATGGCTGCACACGGAGGTGGTGGAGTCCCTGGCAGGGTTCAAGAGGCGTCTGGATGAGGAGCTGTGAGATCTGCTTTTAGTGCTTGTGTAGCAGTGGCAACGGGAGGACGGTTGGACTAGATGATCTTGCAGGTCCTTTCCAGCCTTGTGATTCCATGACTGGGAGCTCAAACTCCATCACCAGCACAAGGAGACAGGTAGAGCTGTGTCAGGGCAGGACATCATGCCCAAACTGCATGGTGAGGGGGGAAAGGAGGTGCTGAGGAACAAAGCATGCTGATGCCCCACTCCTAACACCATCCTGTTTCTTCACAGCAATTCTCAGCACTGACTGAAGTGCTCTTTGGCTTTCTGACAGAGCCCAAGGAGGTAAGCCTGAACAGAACAGAATGCAATTCTCAGGTGAGAAGCATGCAGAGATAAGATTGTGTTGTTGCTCTTTCTCTTGAGCAGGTAGAAAGGTTTCTGACTCAGCTCTCAGACTTTGCAACCATGAATAAAATCAGCTTGGGCCCCCTGAAAAACATTGTCAAAAGTATTCTTCTGGTACCCAATGGTAAGTGGTACATATGCATATGCTGCCCTGAGGCCAAACTGCTGTGTCCCTTCCTGCATGCTGCTAAAGGCCCCACGTCTTCAAAACTGTGTGCACTTGAGTTGTGCAATGATGCTAATAGTAGCTCACTAATACTTTAGCATTTAAGAATCAAAAATTCAGAAATTGCTCTCCTGTTGCAGTATCCCTGCTGAGTGACTCAGGCTTTGTCTTCTTTACAACCTGCCTGCATACACGTTTTGCAGGCCTGGCTACACTCACTCACCTGCTTATTAAGTGCAAGCACAACACTTTGTGATGAGCTTGGTTCAACCCATACCTGTAATCCATTTGTGCTAGAGCAGCAGAGTCTTATGTTGGCACCACGTCTTTACACTTCCATCCAAGAACCCAGCACTGTGACTCCTACAAGAACAAAGCACCATTTGAGGGCTGCATTCACGCCCCTTTGGAGTGGACTGGGAACCAGCAGGCATAGTTCCGGGCCATGTACATGTGATGTCTGTCCTTGTAGTCTTGTTTTAGAAAAATACATAAGCCTCCAGTGAGTTCTCATTTATAAACACTGGAGGAGAGGGGTGGGAGAATTCCCTTTGCAAGCCCTGTTCGGACTACACTGTATGAGATTGCTGTGATGTTTTGGCTGCTGTTGGACGTAACATTGCATCAGACATCCTCCCTGCACGCACATCCATGCCATGTTGATCCTTGTTATCAGTGGTTGCTTATAAATACCCTTCAGTCTCCCATTTCCCACAGTGTTCATCACAGCAGTGAGGCCACGCACAGCGGTTTCCTGCATTTGGGTTAAACTTTCATTCTGCTATTTCAAACCATTTCTTCTGTCCCAGAGAAGCACTGAATAGTTTCCTTCCCTACAACTGTCTTGGAGGTATTTAGTGCAGAATCGGCATTTTCTCCCTTCCTGTTTGTGCACTGGGTGCACTCAGCCTCACAGTTCCTGTTTGCGTGCACTGGTTCCAGTCCTGTTACACCTTCTCAGTAGCTCTGGGATGCCACGGGCTGCGCCAGAGCAGAACACAGCAGATAACTTTGCCTCTGTGCTACACAGAGAGCCACGTGGGGCTGGCAGTCTCTTTGAATGTTCACAATTCCTGCTCCTGGCTTCAGAGAACAGAATCCTTGTAAACTTCCATGTGCTGCCTGCGCTCCGGAACAAAGGAGGCAGACACAGCAGGGGAAAGTGTTATATGCACACGTTCACACCCATAATCCAAAACACAGCAGGTAGGTCAAATTAGTAGCCTGCCAGCCTTAACAGTTCCCCTTTAACAAGCAGTGCTTCTATAGGAGAGAAAGCAGCAACTTCAAAACACAACTGCTACTGCCGTTACCATGGTTACCTGCAATGAAATCTCTCCCTCTCTCTCTCAGGCACTTCCATAGGACTGACTTTTAAAGCACTGGGCATCTGCAAAGATATCAGCAGACACAGCTGTATTTCCTATTGGCAAGCTGCGGTTTGTTTCAAAACACAGTCCAAGAACGGTCTTTCTATGGCGAGGTCTCCATCCCTGCATTTGTTTGCCTCAGTAAGGACTGGTTCCACTCAGTAGAAGCTGATTTTTTTTTTCCCCCCTTGCACTGTTTATTCAGGTGCCCTGAAGAAAAATCTGTCTTCCGAACAAGTCAGAGCAGATTTTGTTGCTCTAGGTAGGTCATGTGACTTCGCTAAATAAAAGCTAATTAATATTTATCACCTATAGTAACCTTGCATGGTTTCTCCCACAGGCCTCAGTGAAGAGAAAGCCAGTTATTTCGCAGAGCAGGTATGAATACCTCCTTGCTTGTTTCTAAACTAACAAAAAGTCAGTCTGTGAGTGGGAACTCACAGAACCCCATGCAGATGCATCAGCTGCTTTCTTCAAAACCAGCTCTGAATTTTGAACTGAAAATTCTCAACTGATAAGAAACACTTGTGTAATGGTGCTGTGCTTTGCTGCGGCCTCTAGCCTGTGGGCTTAGTGATTCCTGCAGCTCTGTGTGGCTTCCATCTGATTGTTTTTCTGCTTTGCATGCTTTGAGCCCCAGGGTCACGCACTTACACGAACACATGACTTTTTGTGCAGATATTGTTACACAGAACCAATGTTCAAACAAAACCAGTGAGTTCCAGAAGTGACAGAGCAGATGGAATTCCTTGCAGGACTCATCCTTGAAAGCCCTCCTGACTGCATTAGTTTGTCCCATCACACACACACACTTTCTGATTTATGTTGAAATTACAGCTACTGCACATAGAGCCTCTCTGAACTGATGGTGTGTTTTGCTCTTGCAGTGGAAGCTGAATGCCCCCACCCTGACACGCCTGGCTGTTGGTCAGACACTGATGATTAACCAGCTGATAGACATGGAGTGGAAGTTTGGTGGTAATGGAACTAGAGCTTAAACTGAGTGTGTTGGGAAACCCAACAGCACCTTTTGGCTGTAGAATGTTTTGTTTCACAGCTTAGCTAACTTCATCTCCCTTCTGCTTTTTCTGAATCACAGTTACTGCCGGGAGCAGTGAACTTGAAAAAGTAGGAAGCATCTTCTTACAGGTAAATGGCCTGCATGGGAACATTACAGTGCAGTTAGGGAACATGCCACGTGGGGGGAACTGGCTGTGAGGAAGCAGAGGAAAGCTGGATCTCATAGGAGCTGGCTTTGCAGTGGCACATCTGCTTCAGTGTTCTGAGTGAGCTGCCAGCAGATAGCAGGCATGCTGCTATTTGTTACTTCTCAGAAGAGCTGCATTACAAAAGTGCAGCCCACTCTGAAAAGCTGTTCAAAAAGCTTAATCTTAGCACAGGTTGTGCTGTCTCAGGGAGGGAGGGGGAAGGCCATCGTTTATGAGGACTTCCCAGAGATCCTCTCTTATCTATTCCTGCAGTGACACTTCTTGAAAATCCTGTCAGGGACGTGTGTTCTGCGCAGCAGTTTGCACTAAACTCAGAGCAGATTCCTGTGCATTCATGGTGCTTGGTACAGGCTTCTGCACTGATATATATCTGCTTCCCCCTAGCTGAAGCTGGTGATTAAAAAAGGAAGCCAAACGGAAAATGTGTATGTAGGTGAGTTGACCATTCTGGAAAAGAAGCAAGCATTGGAGAGCATGAAATCTGAGCTGTAGCTCAGAGCTTTTGTGTGTTTGGGGAGGTGGGGGAGCTTCGGGGGCAGACCCAGCAGGGGTCACTGTGAGCATTGCTGGGAGATGCTCCTGCTCTGGCCTCTCCTTGATGCAGTCACTCTGGGAAGTATTTGGGAACACTGACTGTTGGGCAGTCCTCACGTCTTTGTAAAAGTAAATGCAGATATGGAGCACTGGGAAACAATCAGAGCAGCATGGCAAAGGCAGAAAGTAAACCTAGCTTAGGTGAATGCGAGTTGCTCTGCAATAGCTTGAACCTGAATGGTTTTCCAGTGTTCATTGTAACCTGATATCTAAGATTTTATACCTCTATTATTTTTTTTTTTCCCCCTTACAGAGTTAACATTGCCCCAGTTCTACAGCTTCTTGCATGAAATGGAAAGGGCCAAAACCACACTGGAAAGTTTCAGCTGAAACTACAAGGACCTGACCTGTCATCTATGCAGGGTGTTTAATTTCTCCTTGTGGACCTACAGATCTGCTCTGTTCCAGCTGGTAAGAGAAGACGAGGCTGTACAACAAACAGCTGTGTCAGAAGTCCTTCAAAAGCCAAAACTTGGGCAAGTGTTTAGAAGACACTACAAGTCCACCTGTCTCTTTTTTAATACTGTTATGAGAAATTGTCAGATGTGGATACTTGTACTAAAATAGCAAAGAAATAAACACGTTCCCATCCTTCTCTGTTTGTATCAGAATTTGATTTTTGAGAAAGAAACAGAGCAAAGAATCACTTTCAAACTAGGAAGAATGGAGCAGAAATGGGACGCAAGGAGAGCATCTAGCCTGCTGAACCACTTCACACCCACTTGAGCCTCTCACTCTTGTTGTGTCAAGAAATTGACTGATTGCATCCTTCCCAGTCACATCTTGTGTAAGATATCATAGTATCGCCATAGAAAGGCTTGAGCTGTAAGAGACCCTTAAAGGCCACCTGGTCCAACCCTTTGCAGTGAGCAGGGAACACCCACAGCTCCATCAGTGCCCAGAGCCCCCGCAGCCTGACCTGAGCACCTGCAGGGATGGGGCACTGCAGCAACTGGGCAGATCAATATGATGGGAGGATCAGCTCAATAGAAAAGCTGCTGTAAGGGAAGAGAAAAAGATTGCTTACCCATATCAGAAGATTCCAGGTTTGCAGGGCAAAGCTCCACAAGGGAGGAATCTCCAGAAAGAGATCCTTCCCCAGTGGCAGTCAGCCCTTAAATGAGGTCTAAGAGAGGTGCAGCCAGGCTCCACTCCACCCCTTCCTGCCTCACAGCTGAACTGCCTTCACCTGTGCTCCCAGGGCTGACAGGGACCTTTTCCCCTGTGCTCAATCAGTGCTTCAGGCCATGACTCAACAGTTACTGTACTTAGTGCCCACCTTATCTCTGTGCCACTGCCCCCACTGTAAAACCTTCCTTATACCCCATCTTAACCTCCCCTCTTTCACATTGGTCTTTTCAGCTTGCAGAAAATCTGGCACTTTTCCATGTTGCATTTCATGCAGTCCTGCATGAGCGACTGGAGCCTGTGGTGAGCATAGGCTGAATCACGTGCTTGGAACACAGCACAGGGAATCCTGCTGGCAAGCCTGGGGACAGTATCTGCATATTTATTTTCTGACATATCAGGCCATTCACAGCATTTTAAGCTTTGTCACATGATGAAGGTAATAAAAAAAATAAAATTTAAACATAACGCCCTGCAAAATATTCCGTCTCCCTTTGGGTGGCAGGAAAAGCCCCAGAGTGCTTTCTGCAGACAAAAGGAATGTTTTTGCTTTACATTTTCTGTCGGCCATTCCTCCCTTTCCTCTCCCCCCCCCCCCCCCAGTGCCGCTGCCGCACCACTCAGCCCATCCCATTGTGGCAAAGAGCCACTGGAAGATGCTCAGACCGGGTCAGGATCCCTATCTCCTATTGCAGATTAAGCTCTGGGGGGCTGACGCACAGCACAGCACACTGACCCCAAGCGTGGGGGTCACCCCTGCACTGCTCCACGGTCCCCAGTGCAGAGAGTTCATCCCCTGCATTTGGCTGTGTGATGGAGCCAGGCCCAGGGGAAGGACCAGGTTATATGGCACTGGCTGGGAGACGTGGTGTGGCCTCATCCCGAATGGGGCTGGGAAGATGAGTGCAGGGCTGTGGGCAGTCTCACAGAGGCCTGGTTCTGCCTGGGTTTCCTGGCAGCTCTGGGTCTCCTGCAGTACCGGTGCTGCCAATTGCGGCTGCCTGCGAGAACTAATCTCTGTGGGACAGCAGGAGTGGGGGAAATGGGGCCCCTCGCAGTGTGGGGTGAAGCTAACCACACTGCTGCTGTCCTCTGCCTCCCCTGGGGTTCTCTCTGCCCATTTCCTCCCACCCAGAGACTGTCAAGAACCGCACCACCCCATGGGCATGAGGCCATCCCAAGGCCCCACGCATCCCACACAGGTGTCCCCTGAGAACGAGTGACAGTTGGGATGTGGGGGCTGCTCCCCCGGGGCCCATCACCCCCAGCACAGCTCCAGTGCTGCTGTGATCAGCAATCCCTGGAGATGGCCAACTCTGCTCTCCCCTCACATCTGCCTGCCTGGCAGGGTGACCTCTCCCACCACGCTCATCCCTTCTGCGCTCCAGGTCTCCCATTGCAGGAGCTGGAACCGGACCAGGAGCAACCAGAACACACAAATACCTATGGAGGAATGCCAAGAGCTTTTCCTAGAAAGTGTTTGCTGCAGGAGAGAAGGCTGTGGGGCCCTGCAGATCTCCCTGGGAGGAGCTATGGAATGGTGGTGCACCAGCCCCAGCCCTGGTCCAGCACCCGGGGTTTGCAGGCATGGGATCTGCCTTGCGATGCAGGCACCGTGCTGTGCGTGGTTCCATTTCTGCTCCCTGCCTGCACACCTCAAATCGCTTCCATCATCCCAGTGCTCTGCTGTTCCCATCTGCAGCACCGCTGCATTCCTGCTACAGGCAGCTCCCACTGCAGCAGCCATCAGGAGATCTGGGCACGAGGGGGCTCTCTGGGGGCCGCTCCATGCGTACACATCCCACGTCCCAGCTCCTGCTGACAGGGCTCAGGCGGGGAGGAGGATGGCAGAGCTGGAACCAGCAGCCACGCGCCCCCCAGCACTGCAGCACCAGCATGGTGAGCACAGGGACTGGAGGCGGGCAGGGAACGCAGCCCCAGTTCCGCATCAATCTGCAGCAATCACAAGAACAAGTTCAGGTGCCCCAAACCCACAGATCAGCAAATTCCTCGCGGCAGAGGCCAGAGCCCAGCTATGCACAGCGGGGCCTCCGTGACCTCTACGGCCCGAAACAAACACTGCATTATGGTGCTGACCCCACAGCCTGCCCGGGGCAGTCAGCGCCGGCCCCGTCTCTGCGGGGAGGTTGTGGTGGCCGGAGTGGGGCCACGGGGACAGACTGCATGGGAACAGCCCCACAGCAGCCCTCCTCCAGCCGTGGGGATGCGTGAACCTGGAGCACTGCCGCCCATTCTTGCAGGAGGAGGAAAGGCTGGTGGTGTGCGAGGCAGCAGAAATATTCCTAGCATGTCCTCTGTCCCTGAGCCGTGCCATCTCTCGAGGCATTTCTTTGTCCGGGCGCGCTGGGAACAATTGGGGCTGCTCAGCCAGACCGCAGGCTGTCGATCAGCAGAGCGAATGAATGCTCAGCCATAAGGAACCCATCTTCTCCTGCAGCACGGGGAGGTGGCCACCAGAATGGGGCCCATGGCACAAAAAAGGCACAAAGAGCAAACAATGCCCGGGCGCAGGGTGGTGGTGGAGCCCCACAGCCCCTTCAAAGGAAGGGGATCCCAGTGCCTCACAGTGCCCCACACCCTTGGAACATTTCAGTCCAGGTCCGGTGGCAATGGCTTCATCACAGACACAGCTCTGTTCGGACCCCCCCCGCCCCCCCTCCCATCACGATGGGCCCAGTCTGCATCCCACCGCCGTGCCCCAGCTCTCCCAGTCCCACACCGGAGGGCAGTGCCCCTCTCCTCGCCGCACAGCGACCATTTCCCCGCGCTCCCCGCAGCGCGCAGCTCCATTTTATAGGTCTGCTCTGTCCCAGGGGCATCGCTGCTGCAGCGCAGCCGCTAATGAGGTTATCCCCGACCACGCCACCGAGTTCGCCATGGAAAGAGAGGGAAAGCGGCGTTAACCCCTGCGCTGCCGACACAACGAGCAGCGCTGCGGAGCATCTTTGTTCCAACACGCGCCCTCACTGGTCCCAGCGGTGACGGTGCTGCTGCAAAGCAGGCGAGGAGCCCTCGTGTCGTCCTCGTCTCCGAGCATCGCTACATCTGCAAAAGCAGCGCTGAACTTCAGAGCAGCGCCGGCCATCGAGCACAGTGCCCTGGCGCTGGGATCGGGGGAGCAGCCCCAGCCCCAGTCCTGCTCACGCTTTGTCTCGCAGCAGAGAGGGATGGCGGATGGCAGAGGGACAGCAGCCGGGATAGGGGGCGGTGAGCTTCGCTCCCGCCGAGCAGCAGGGCTCTGCTCACTGTCCTCACGAATTAACCCCGCGGTGATGCTCCCACACCACCCCCCGGGACTCGAGATGGGTTCCCAGGCGAGAGGAGCGGACCCCCAGCCAAAGCTCCCCGTCCGCTGCCGACCCGGGGCCACTGCGGGCACCGCGCGCTGCTCCCCCTTCCCCGCCCCGCTGCGTGCAGTGCGCGGTGCGGACAGCAGGGGGCGCCAAAGCACCGCGCTGTGCCCGCAGCCCCCATCCCGTTGCAGCCCCATCCCGTTGCAGCCCCATCCCGTTGCAGCCCCATCCCGTTGCAGCCCCATCCCGTTGCAGCCCCATCCCGTTGCAGCCCCATCCCGTTGCAGCCCCATCCCCCATCTCACCGCCATCCCTACCCCATCCCTTCCCATGCCATCCCCACCTTAGCCCCCCGCTGCCCTTAGCCATCCCAACCCACCCTAGCACCTACTGCTCCCAGCCCTCGCCCTTCATCTTCCAAGCATGGCTCCCTACATCTGCTCTGTGGGCACCCATCCCTTCCCCATGTCTCCCTTCAGCCCCACTCCTTTTCCTCCCTCTCTCCAAACATCCCTCCCCCTCTTTACCCCCTGCCTCATGGCTCCCAGCAGCAGTACCCCTATCCCAACCCCATACCCCTCTGGCATTACCATCTCCCCCATTTCCCATGAGCCCTTTTCCACATTGGCTTCCCTTGCAGCAGCCCTGGATCCACCCTAAGGCAGAGCCATGAGCATCACCCATGGTTACCACATCTGCAGACAGCACCAGACAGTCCTATGCCACTGCCCTGAGGGTGCTGGGGCAAATGGAAACATGGGCACACAGCACTGAACTCCATGCAGGCAGCATCAGTCAGCCCCTGGATGGGGGGACAGGAGCCCTGTCACGTCAGCCACCCTCTCCTCATTGCCCAGAATTATTCAAAACACAATAAAACCTAAGACCGACTGTCCCCACTCCCTCCCTTTGCCTGGGGATGGTGATGGAGGAGCCCATCCCACTCCACAACATGCCACATTGGGGCAGTTCACCCGTCAGAGCTGATTAAAAATAATAATGATAGGAAACACTGGGCTCATTGGGGGCTACCTCCAGGCATCTGGTTACTGAACCAGGCAGGCTGGTATTTTTAGCCTCCACTACAGAGAAGCTGGCTCTATATAGAGAGAGGAGTCACCATCCACCACCTATGTAGGGCACACAGTAACCACAGGCAGCCCAGGGGCTGCCCTTCCCCAGACCCCTCCCGTAGGATTTCTAACCTGCCCCAAAGCCCCTTGCCCAGGTGCCCCCAGCCTCTCCCTCTCCAGGGTTCCCCCATTAACATCTCTCCCTCTCATTAGCTGCTTGGCCTTTATCCATCGCTCCCCTCCCAGCGGGATTCCCATCAGCTGGGGGCACAAAAAAAAAAAAAAAAAAAAAAGAAAAAAAAAAAAGAAAAAAAGAGAAAAAAGGAAAAAAAGAAAAAGGGAGGGTCTGCTGCCCTGTGATAGACAGCACTGCCTAAACATGGCGCAGCACAAAGGGCTCGCAGAGCTTTTATTGCTGCCGATCCCCGCGCCGCTCGCTGCCTGGAGCACAGCCTGCCCTTGTCGATGGCATTTTGCAAACCCTGCTCCCGAGGGCCTTGGGGTGGGCTGCCCGCTCCCGGCTGTGACAAACAGGCTGGAGGGCAGCGGGTCCTTTGCTGTCAGTGAGGCGGTGCCATCTGTTCTGCAGGCGCTGCCCGGTGTCACGCTGTGCTGCAGCAGCGCTGCCAAAGGGCCCGCACCCACATGGGACCCGTGCTGGGCTCTGATCCCCGGCTCCGTTTAAGCCCCTGTGAGAGCAGGAGGGTCCCACCCAACCCCCCCCAGGCCTGTGGATGAGTCACTGAAGGGTCCGGGGGCTGCGGTGGAGGTGGGGGCAGCGGCCCAGCCCCGTGGAGCCCCAGTGAAGAGGTAGCAATGCAAGGCTGCAGCCACGCTGGGGGGGGCCTCGTGCCGAGCTGCGCCGTGCTCCGCTCTATTGTGAGTGAAGAGATTTGTCAGCAGGGAGCTGATGAGTCTCGCAGGGCTGCCCTGCACACCCCCTGTCCGGTGGGAGGCCCAAAGCACGTGGCTGGGTGCTGTTGGGCTCAGTGCCACACACCCCGCTGAGCACCCCGTGGTTCCCGGCCTCTGCCTGGAGCAATGCAGTGCTGGCAGGCTCTGCTCTGTAGATCCAGAGGTGCTGACCCCGTGAGCGTGTCTGGAAGGTGCCGGGTGTAACCCAGCAGTGCTTGGCACACGGCGCGGGCACGCGCTCAGAGGGAGGAATATTCTTTCACTGGGAGAACAAGAAGAGCCCTCTGATGGCTGCCTCGTCCCTTGTAAACACCAACTTTGAGAGCATCAAATTACAGCCGCTGTAGAGGCTCAAAACAAGATGGTAATCAGGAGCGCAGGGAGGCACAGGGCACGGCGCAGAGGGGAGCAGCGGCTGGGGGCAGAGAGGCCGTGACACCGCAATAGCCCAGTGCTCACCGTGGGTCCAAGGCCGCAACCAAGCCCCATCCCATCCCAACCTCTCCCATTTCAACTCATCCCAACCCATCACAGGGCACCCGCGATGCGGAAAGCACCGCAGTGTGGCTGCAGCCCCAGGAGGGCACGGCACGGCACGGCACGGCACGGCACGGCACGGCACGGCCGCTGCGGCTCTCAGCTGCACGGCACAGATGGCCCCACGGCGAGGACAGGGCAAAGCGAGCCAAGGAGAGGGCTGGGCGTGCTGCTGCCGCCTCCCCCCCGCTGCCAGCACAGCTCATGGGATGGAGCCGTGCCCGCAGCCGGGGGCTTTTCCGCAAGCAGCCCCACAAAGCTCCGGGCTCCGGCACCACGGGAAGCCTCGCAGGGGGTCGAGAGGCGGCAGCGCCCGCAGCGCAGCGCAGCCCGGCCGGGCGCGGCTCCCTGGGCCGTGCAGCTGCTGCAGCGCTCGGCTCCGGTTCGCAGCGCCGCTCCTCGGGACGCGGCTCCGCGCTGCGGTGCTCCGTGCCCCGCGGCCGCACCTCCCCCCCCCACCACCACCCCACCACCTCCCGCTGCTGCGGGGCGTCGGCACCGGGGGTTGAAAGGAGCCGGCACAGCCCGTCGTTTTCCGCCCAGCCGCCGCTCCTCACTCCCGGCGCTGGGGCTGCGGGCACCGTCCCGCCCGGGCGCGGCTCCAGCTCCTGCCCGGCGCCCCCGCCCCCGCGCAGCCCTTTCTTTCCCTCCCAGCACCGGGGATTTGCTCCCCCCCTCCCCCCACGTCTCCCCCCTTTTTCCCCGCTCCGGCTCTCTCCGCCCTGCCCTCCCCTCCCCTCCCTGCCACTTTCATTTCCCTCATCCCCCGCCTCCGGTCCGGGCTGGGAGCTGAGAGCGCGGCGGGGCGGAGGGGAGGAGAGAGCACCGCACCGCACCGCCCCGCACACCGCCCCGCACCCCCGGGCCGGCTCCGCGCTGCCCCCGCTGCGGCAGCTGCCGGGGTGGGAGGCGGGGGGGGGGGGGGGGGGGGGGGGGCAGCCGGGCGGGGCTCAGCTGCGCTCCGCGCTCGGGATCAGCTGCGCCGCGCCCCAGCCGTGCCCCCCCGCTCCCCGAGGAGGGGCCCTCGGCGACGCTGCGGGATCGGGGCTGCCCGCACGGCCCCGCCGCCCCGCGCACAGACAGCGCTGTCGGATCGAATGCGTCTTAAAACCCCGCCGCGCGGCTTTTCGCCGTGCGGGAGACGGAGAGGTCCGCCAGAATCTCTGGACGGGGGACGGGGAACCGCAAGGCAGGAAGGAGAGAGATGCTCGCAATTATCATCCGGCCAAACCCTTCCAGCATATTGCAGCCATAGCAACAGAGATGGGCTGTCCCAGCCGGAGTCTGCAGTGCAATAAAGGGAGAGAGAGGGACGCAGGGAAAGAAAGAGCCGTGCGTTGCGCTGGGCAATTTCCGAAGGGGTTGGCACAAACAAACAGCAACTGGAAGCAACTGGAGCCAATCCCCCCGCTCCCTTTGTAATGCTTTCTGACACAGATTCCCTCTCCGCGGCTGACTTTGCAAGTTTCCCCATCCTCTCCCTTCCGCGCGCGGCTTCTCTTCATGCGACTGAATTATACACGAGAGGGGGGACGTGCTGGAAATTCTGGCCAGAAAAAAAAAGAAAAAGAAAAAGAAAAAGAAACAGATCTGTGCAGCCGGGGACCTTCAGGGCTCCTCCTGTGTGCAGCGGGATCTGATCCTGGGTCAGCAGAGAGAGAGCCTCTGGATTGTGGAACTGCTGAGAAAAGGGCTCTGATGGCGTGGGCAGGGAGCGGTGGGGGCAGCCCGACTGCCCGACCTGCAGCATTCCCATGGTGGGCACAGGGCCACATCCCCTCCACCACGGCTGCTGCTGTCCCAGCACGCAGCACCCACGAAGATGGAAGGAGACGCTTTCACTTCCCCTCAGAAATGTCTTATTTAGGGCCTAGGAAAAAAAAAAAAATATATATATATATATGCAAATCTTGCAGGGATGGGTCTAGGAGGCTCTAAGCATCCTCTCCCCTTCCCCCATTTCTGTAGCTGAATCAGAGCAGCCAAGCGCCGAGCAGCAGCGGGACAGAACGGCAGCTCTGGATGGGAAAGGGGGCTGCGGGATGGGGTGCGGGCGCACAGAGGGGACGCGGGCGTGCAGGGGAGGGAGGGCTCCCGCTCCCGCAGCCGGGTGGGAGGAGCGAGCTGTCACTTTTTGGTGCTGGGCAAGCCCAGCATCTCTGTCGCAGGATCACTGCCTGTGCTGCGATGAGTCAGGTTCGGCGCTGCCACGCGTTCCTCCCACCCACCCGAGTCCCGCTGCGTGCCGAGGGATGAGAGCGTGGGAGCTCCGCGGGGCTCGGGGTGCTGAGGGTCCGTGCTGTGCCGAGCGGGAGGCAGCGCTCCCCGGGACACGGGCACGTCCCCGCGCTGCGTCCCACCTCCTCCCGCAGACAATGAGCCCCTGCCCTGCTTCCCGAGTGGCGGCGGAACAAATAAAGCGTGCACCATATGGTGCCAAGCCCCGTTGGAAATGGGGCCAAACCCAGGGGGGCGGCAGCCTCCATCCCCGTGCTGTGAGCTCCAGGTGAGGGGACATTTTTGGGTGAGCTTCGCTGAAGCTGCTCCTGCCACCTCCCCCAGCAAGGCACAGCTCGGCTCTGTATTCCAGCTATGGCCTGCGTGTCCCCTCCCCACCGGCATCGCAGCACCCGGAGCTGCCCACAGGAGTCCTTTCCCCATAGGGCATGGAGTGGAAAGGTGGGTAACCACAGGTCCTGCGCTGGGTCTGCCAGGAGGCGACACCCTGCTCCCTGCCGTGGCGCAGCATGTGACCCCGACAGCTGGGCACCCAGCAGTCCCCCGGACTCTGACAGAACTTCAGGAGGCTTAGCAAACAGTGGCACGCCGTGGGACCCCCCCTTGGCAGAGCTGGGCAATTCCTGTGCTTCCACCCACACGCACCCTGTTCCCTCCGCAGTGGCCACGGAGGGAAACGTTTGGCTGCCCTCCAGGCCGACCTGAATCAAAACTTGGATCTCCTGAAGGTTTTGCAGCCGTGGGGCTTGACTCTCTCCCTTGCTAATGTGAGCGGATCATTTGCACCTGAGTCATGCTGATGAGAATTGAGTAAGTTGTGCAAGCAAAGGAGTTTATTGAATCATACACAAAACTGCTGGGGCGATAGCGATCAGGCAGGGCCAGGAGCAGCGTGTGGCCCTTCCCATCACCCTCCCATCAGAGGGGGCTGTGCAGGGGCTCACAGATCTGCCCCAGCTCCCGGCAAGGCATCAGTCCTGGGGAGCGCTCTGCAGTGATTGCACCTGTGGGCATGAAGTTCTGTTGTGTCCTGTTCTGATTTGTTGGCACTCTGTGAGTACGTATTGCCAGTGTCGCAGGCATTGGGGCGAGCAGGGCTGCCCTGTCCTGCACAGCCTGGCTTCCAGGGAGCCCCACAGAAGGTCTCTGCTGTGATGCTGTGATGCTGCCCTGGGTGAGGACACCCATGCTCATCCCAGCCCCAGCTCTCCCCCCCCCCCCGACTCACTGTCCCTCCACTTGTTGATAAACAGAAAGAAAAAAAAAACACCCCGTACAATGGATGCATTGAAGTTGTGCGGCTGGGCAAAGAGCGCAGCAGCACCGAGTCAGATGGGGAACCTCGGTGTTATTTCAGATGTGGGAATAGGCTGTGACAAGGGCAACCCACCAGGCACAGGGCCGGGCCTGGCAGGCACAGCGGTGCTGCAGGCAGTGGGTTTGCACCCAGCGCTGCTCCCAGAGCCCACGCCTGCGGGAGGTGTGTGCAGGATCGGGCCTGGAGCAATCTGTTCACATAGAAGTGGGCGGTAAATGAATGGGAACAGGAGAACATCCCCCTGCCAGCCCCATAGTGGGGAGCAGAGCTCGGAGCCACCGAGAAGGCTCAAGCCCTCCGTGCCATTTCATCGCTGCTGCTCTGCGTCGGATTTCCCAGGAGCACTGCAGCCTCGGCCTCATTAATTATGCAAATGAAAAGGTGTTGCCAAGGCGCCGTCCCTAGGTAGGGTCCTCGTGGCCAAGGCTGGCTCTGGAGCTGCTGGCCGCTGCCCCTCGCTTGGGCCAGCAAGGTCCGGGAGCACATCAGGCAGGATGGATGTTTGCAATAATTATCCAGTCATCCCCTTCAAGTGTACTGCAGCCATAGCAACAGACAGATGTTCTGTCCCAGCCAGAGTCCGCAGCGAGCTGGGGAGAGAAGCACAAAAATTAACCCGTTGAGGCCCAGTGTGACACAGAATCTGCGTTATCCTGGGACCTGGGTGACCTTTGGCACCCCTGGGAAAATACCAAGAAATCAGGCAAAAAAAACCCCTAACTGTTCACGCCTATAAAAAAGGAAATAGTCGCCTCAGTGCCCACTGAGCCGCTGTGTTGCTGGAGCTGGGAGGAAGGAGCAGCATCCCATCCCACAGGGCTCTCCCAGCACCCAGCCCTGCAGGATGTGCTGCTGCAGAGATGCTCACACTGCAGGGAGCTCCCCAGGCAGGCAGGGCCACAGTGAGGGCCATCTTCTGTCAGTTAACAGCTTCGTCCGAGCGTTTTGGTGTGCGGAGGTGGGATAGAGGCGGGCTGGAACATGGCTGGCAGATAGTGCCCTGCTGTCCCACAGTGCCCTGACCTCGGAGCACTGCAGGCAAAGCCCCTCCAGATGCCTGCAGCTGCAGCTGCTGCCAGAGCGCACCCACAGTGTGGATTTCAGGAGGAGGACAATGGGAATGGGGGAGGACAGCCCATGCAGATGCACCTATAGAGGAACAAATGACACCTAGAGGGAAGGAGAGCCACCCCTCTGGGCCGACAGTACAACAACCGACATCCCTGCACTGCTCTGAGCTCACCGTTTCACTTCCCAAACCTCACAACTGTTTTCAGTGCACATCATTGCCACACCAACAATGAGAACTCCCTGCACCTGTCCCCTCCAACTCTGCTCACTCCACATCCATGCAGCCTCTCCCGGACATCTCCTCCTGGCTGAGGTTTTTCTTCTTTCTCCTAGAGGACAAAGAGGAGAGCAGCAAAGGTGCTGACCCTGAGGTGCAGTGCTGTATGCAGAGTGCAGGCAGGTGCCAACTGATGTCTTCACACAGTGCTGGGATGGAATGCAGCCCCAAGCTGCAGCCCCTGCCTGCTCTGCCCCAGGTGGGTCTCAGTCCAACCTGAAACTGCTGCACTCCTTCTTTTCTTTCCCCTTCCCTTTTTTTTTCCTATCATTTTTTTTTCCCCCATGCTCACCAACTGAGCACTCACACGGTCTGATTCCCAGAGCTCTGAAGCTGGAGTAAGAAGGTGGGAGCAGCGCCTGTTATTCCCATAAATCCCAACTCAGTCTGCAGCTCCCACTCCTCAGCCTGCCTCAGTCCCAGGCAGGAGACACCAAATAATGTTTTGGTGCTGTGACACAGACAGAAATTCAATGGGCTCCAGAAGGAATGTGGGCTCTTTGCAGACTACCCTTAGCTGTTTCAACTTATTATCTGACCTGGATCTAAATTAGGTTTTGATTAAAGTCGGGAATAATTTCTACTTGGAAAAACCTCAGAGTTGGCACTACTGGAGAATGAGAGCCGCTGTGTGAGGAACGGACCAGCAGTGGTGCCCAGTGGGATGTCCCAGGGGTGATCCCAGGGAGCTGCTGCCATGCTTTGTTAGCACCTTCCAAAGCCAAGCATGGATTTACACCACTGGTTCCTTCCTAGCTGTCCAATGCAGTGCTGCAGTTCGGTTCTCTTCCCTGTGTCCATTTCCTGATGGTCCACAAACCTCTCCCTCTCCGCACCCACCTCTGCTTTGTGACTCCCATGAAGGGAGCTGCCCAGTTGCTCAGGATACCGCTCAGTTGTGACATTTGTTTCAAAATACAATTAATCCCCCTGTGATTATTTGTTCCAAAACATCACGGTGCCCACCTGGCCGGCGCAGTGCAGCGCCGCGTGGATCGGGGCCGGGTATGGAGAGCAGCTGTGGGGTCGGAGCAGAGGGGAACGCAGGAAGCAATGGGATATCGGTGGGTTGGATCCGTCCCTGCACAGTGCTGTGCTGCCCCAGCCCTGATAAACATCAGCACTTCAAAGGAAGGCCGGAGTGCCAGGGCGAGGAATGAAACAGCCACAAAGGAAGCATCTTTCTGGCTCGGTCGGTTTCAGGCTTATCCTCTGCAGCACGCATGTTTATCTCTCTTTCTCTTTTCCTGAAGACCTTCCACGTGTCTCTCCTCCAAATGGGGACCCTCGCTCTTCTACCATGAGGAGAGACCTCAAAGCTCACACCGCTCACCTTCCCCACACACTCCCCATGCTGCAGAAGCCCACTGCAGCCCTTCAGCTCATCTCCCATTTCAGCCAAACCTCCCTCACGTTCCCAGCAGAGCATTTTCTGGGTGTTACAACCGCTAATCCCTGATTCCCTCATTTTTATGCCTCTCCTGGTGAGAGAATGATCATAAACCAACACGACAGCCCACAGCCTGGGGTACCCTGCGTGGCAAAGCTTTACAAAGAGAAGCGATGCCCAGTTCATATTAATTGGCAGTGAGTGAGGACAACTTTCAGATCGTGAGCAGCCCCGGACTGGGCGTTATCACATGTTTGTCTGCAAAGGAGCCCTCAGCAGATCCTCTGCGCTCAGCAACGGTGTCTGTCATCCAGAACTGAGAGCCTGAATGCCAGCGCCACCAAACACACTTTTTTTTTTTCTTTTTTTTTCCCTTTCCTCTTCTATTTTTAAGGACAAGAGTGGCCTCAATTTCATGCGTTATGATCTGGCATGTCATGAGATTACCCATGCAGTGCAAATTAAAGCCTTGTTGGATCCGTGCTGGACTGGGACCCAAAGCAGTGAGCTGAGCACTGGGCCCATCTGTGAGTGGTCCTGCCAGAACTCCACGCAGGGTTTATCAGTTCCCGGTCTGAGCCTCCAACGTGCTCCTTCCTGCTCCTGCCATGGCACAGCCCTACCCACACACCGCCCCATCCTGCACTGCTGGAGCCAGCGCTGTGCAACACCTCCCATGGCCGGGAGGCTGTCAATTCATCACTGGGGAAAATAGAATGGGAAAAGGTCCCTGCCCCAAGCCGTGCCCACAGGACCCCCATGTGCTGAGCCTGACCTCGCCTTTGCAAGAAAGTTGGCCACCGATCTCAACCATGAAGAGCATTTTTCTCTTTTCTGCCACTTCCACCCCTCCCCAACTGCTCCTTGCAGCTGTCCCCTGAGAAAGCCGTGCTTCCACGGCTGACCGAGGCTTTAAAGGATGTCCATCTTATTTTTAGTGGTCAGCAAAAATACTGCAGCGTGTGAGCAAGTTCCTCGAGGCACTCTGTGCCTTCATACAGAAAATCCCAAATTGGGACTTCCTGCACTCCCCCGTCCCACTCCATCGGTGTCACAGCTGGCTCTGCACAGCTGGATGGCGGCACCGGGAAACGGCTCAGAGCCGACCGGAGACCTAACGGGGTAGAAAGGCTCAATGCGATTCACAACGGCGCATTTCAATCGTTAATTTCAGCGCTTCCGTGTGACAGACAGCACCTGGCTGTCACCGCACCGCCTCCAGCGTGGCAAAACCAACTGTCACCTCGGGGATGTGTCCGGACGGGTGAGGGGAGTGGGGCGAGGGCAGCAGGCGGCCAAGTGCCCCCGCCTGCACCTCTGTGCCCTTCTCCAGGCTCGCATCTTGCTCCCACCTCCTCTGCTCAGCCGTACTTCTGCTGGCACGGGGCAGGAGCGTGCCACTGCCGCATACTGGCACGGCACACAGGCGTGGCACGAACGGGCAGACACGGAGCGCGCACCTGGCATCACGAGAAACACGACCCACGCGTGGCACCGAGTGAGAAATCACCGGGACCGCGCATCCCGCTTGCCCCCGGTGCCGGCGGAGCGCTGCCACCACCAGAGACCCCCGGGGGGAAAGAAGCGAGCAGGGACGCGGGCGGCGGGGGGGGGGGGGGGGGGGGGCACACCGCAGGGCAGCGCCGGGACCATCCCGCTGCGGCGACCGGCCGGGCCGGTGCGCGCGGTGCAGCGCAGAGGAGCGCGGGGCCGCCCCGGAGCGGAGCGCGGCCCCGGGAACCCCGTGACACCCCCGCGCGGGGCCGGGCTCCGGTCTTTGTCTCCGGCCC
>JAPSGF010000017.1:9381401-9446902 GCA_035772895.1 Perdix hodgsoniae | reverse complement strand
TCGTCCGCCTCTGCCGCGCCCTGCCCGCCCCGCCGCCACGGAGCGAAGCGATCCCGGCCCGCTGCGGCTCGCCCTGCCCCGCCGTCCCGCGGCGTTGCCCGCCCCGCGCGGCCGCTGCGGCCGTTGCCCCGGGGGGTGCGGGAGCGGCAGAGCCCGGATTAGGGCTGCTACCCCCCTCCCCGCGCCCGCCCGTCCCGGGAAACTCCCCCGCCGGAGCCTCATTGTTCGGCGCCCCGCCGGGCTCGGGGCGCACCGGGCCGCCCTCTGCCCCCCGCCCCGCCGCGCCCGGGGCTGCCCCGCCGCCGCCCCATTGTTCCCGTCCCGAGCGCTCCCCTCGGCTCCCCGGCGCGGAGGGAAACGCGCAACTTTCGCGGCCCCCCGGCCCCGCGCGTACGGGAGCGCCCCGGCCCCGCCGCCCCCGCTGGGACCGGCCCGCAGCTACGACCGCGCTGCTCCGGGCCGCCGGGCACAGAAGGGCTCCGGGAGAGATTTTTTTTTTTTTTTTTTTTTTTTTTTTTTTTTCCTGTCCCTCCCCTCCTCTCCCCGCTGCTGCTGCTGCTGCTGCTGCCGCTGCTCTAAAGGGTGCAGTGTTTTCTGTGCACACACAGACTCCAGCATTGATGTGGCTGGAGGATGCTTCCATTGAGGGCAGCCCATCTGTGGCAAATGCTTCTAAACGCACTATTTACCTCCCATCTGGTCTGCCTTATTATTGGGGGGAGGGGGAAGGGTCATTATTTCTCCTTTTCCCTTCGTGGTGCTCAGAGGCTCCTTTCTTTCTCCCCTTGCAGCCCCCCTCCCCCATTCCATGCCCCCAAAAAATTCTTGGCGATTTTTTTTTTTTTTTTGAGCCGTCCTCTCAGCCCTCCTCCGCCGAGCACCGCCGAGAGCCGAACCCCATCCGCGCATCCCGTGCTTCCCCAGGGTTCCCCCCACCTCTCCGTCCGCTCCATCCCACACCATCCAAATGCTGCAGAGTCATGGCACCCCAGAGGCCGCGCCGGGCTCCCCCAGCACCACCACCGGCCAGACATCCCCTCCCCTTTGTCCGTGGCGGAGTCCTTAGGGTCAGGAGCTCCACCAGCCCGCTGCCAGCCTGCTTATTCCCAAAGGGCTCCCGCACAGATGAAGTTTCAGCGAGGAGCGCTTCCAGGCCCCCCGCATCTCCCCCGCCACAGTCCCTGCAGGCTACAGATAGGAGCTACACCCAAGCTCCGTACAGCCAGCCAACAAAAAGCAGGGGGGGACGGCTGGATTTATTTCCAAAGGGCGATATCCGTCTTTCCCACAGCCTGTGTGCTGTACCTGCCCCGAGCTGGGACCGGCAGCGCCGTGCGGAGCCGCTCACGAGCTGCAGGGAGGAGCTGTCAGCGCTCCCCCGAAATCCTCCAGCGCTGGGGATGGGGTTGGTTGCTGCCTCCTCTCTCCTCTCCTCTCCTCTCCTCTCCTCTCCTCTCCTCTCCTCTCCTCTCCTCTCCTCTCCTCTCCTCTCCTCTCCTCTCCTCTCCTCTCCTCTCCCCCACACCCCCAGTGCTGCTCTCTGCAGGGAATCCCGCTCCGGTTTCGGACGGATGCGCTTGCTGGGGTTTGGTTTTGCCTGGAGTGGCTCTCCAATGGAGAGATAACTTAATAGGGATTTTCTTCGGCTGCTGATAATTCGGTGCTCTCCTGGTCTTCAGTGCTTTGGGCTGGTGTTGTGGGTGGATTTCATTTCTTTCATGCATGCAGTCAAATAATTTGAGCTTTTTGCTCGACAGCAAAGCGCGTTCTCTGCTTTAATGCCGTTCTGCTGCTTTCCCCAAATACTCCTGGGCTGGTGTGCTGCGTGCTTTCTCCTGGCCGTGCAGCAACCTGATACCACCCGTCCTGTGCCTGTTCTCCTGCGTACTGCGGGTCCGTCCCACGGTGGAAGGGCTGAGCAGAAATACCCTGGCTGGGGGCAGTGTGGGTGGGGGCACTTTGGGGCTGCTCCAGGGGCTCCGAGGTGCCAGAGCTGGAGGAGCTGGAGGAGAGGTGCTGAGGAGCACAATGTGCAGCAGTGGGGATAAGGGCAGGCCCCCGACAGGGCTGGGGCCACTCCTTAGAGGGAGGGGGGGGGAGAAGCAAGCAAAAATAAAAATAATAAGCCCCGCAGCAACCAGGTAGAGCGGCGCCTTTTGGTTTATGCATCTTGAGCTGGCTTGTGTATTTTCAGCGCATCTGTAGCGAAAACATAATTACCGCGTGGTTGTTATTTTCTCTCCCGAGGAACTTTCCCTTGCCCTCCTCCAGGCCTCTCATCAGAACAGGCCTAATCAGATTTGGGTGGCTTGAGAGCTGTGACTGTGCGCTGAGAAGGGGGCATCTGCCTTAGGTGGTGGCCGGAGCAGATGGTGGTCTTCTCAAAGAATGCACTGGGAATAGGAGCAGCAGTGCGGACGGATGTCTGGCACAGAGGCTGTTCGGATTTCTTTTTCCCAGATGAACGTCCCAAAGATGCTGGGCGTTTAACACACACAATTAAAAAGGCCCCGCACGGCTGAGGTGCGGCGGTGTGGGACGTGGCTGTCTGACAGCTCAGCTCGGACTGGGCGCTGCCTGCAGGTCCGGGCACTGAGGCTGTGCTGGGGAGGGCAGCTTTGTGTGCTGTGTGCTGCCGCGGCATGAACAATGGCTGTCCCAAAGTGCCCAAGGCTGCCGTTCCCTCGCTGCGTGGCGAGCGCTGAGGTGCAGTGCACCCCGTTATCTGCCTGCCCCGTGCTCGGTGGGGGCTCCCCTCGTCCCAGCTTTGCTGAGAACTGGGAGAATTTGCTCATGACAAGGTGCTAAAATGCAGTTCCTTATAATCTCTTGTCCCTCCTGTCCGAAGCGTTTAGCATCACTCAGGCAGTGCGACAAGGGGCAGGCAGCCCTTCAGCGGCACTGGAGCTCAGTGTGCAGCAGGGCAGGGCCAGTCCCAGACCCCAGCCCGGCTGCAGGAGGGGTCGTGCCCTCTCTCCATCAGTGCTGCCCTCCCCATGCCCTGTGCTGGCATGGCAGCCCATGGTGCAGGCTGGGCGTGAGCGGGGCTGTGGGGAGAGGCGCAAGGAAGCCTCCCATCAGGCTGACCCATGGGGTACCGTGCAGAGCTCGGGGATTGGGGAGGCTCTGCAGCGCTGCCTACAATTTGATGTTGCTTTCCTGCTCTCTCTCTGTCCCCTGCAGAGCTGGCACGAGGTTCTGGAGTTCTTTTAGGCATTAATAAAAGGCTGATGACATTTGTGAGGGTGGGTTGCTATTGTTGTACCAGCGCGGTTCACCTGTGCTGGCTCCCCCAGAACCAAATGTTGGAAATCATTTCACAATTGCACCCGGTGAAACCCATCCACGGAGAGGTACGGTAGCAGAGAGGAGCGCTGTAGAGAACAGAATGAGATCAAAAAGCAAAATGGATGCAGACCTTTCACTGGCAGCAGGAAGAGCATCACATGGGACACCGGCTCACCCACCACACAGCACATCCCCAACTACATTTTAGTTCCCAGAGACAGGGATGCTGTGCTGCTGGAGCGTGTGAAAGCCATGATGCTGAAAGCTGCAGTGCTCAGCCTCGGGACAGCACAGCACAGTGGCAGAAAGCTCGAGCTGAGAAGCTGGGCGTGCTATAAAGATGCTGCTCCAGCAGTTAATAGAGGCTACGTTTTTCCTGGTGTTCTTCAGTGCTCATATTCAGTGCCCCCCAAAGCTGCGCAGCTATGACCTCCAAGAACATGAGCCAACAGAAGGTTTTCACTATTGTGAATAACCACTTAGACCTTCTGTGGACTTCACATGATAAAAAAAAAAAAAAAATATTAAGGCTGTTCAGAAGGCAAATGGGCCTAAGGGCATTATCTGCGAAATAGTCTCTTACTTCTCTGGCACAGCCTTACTTAGAGCATGCAGAGCCTTCACCTGCTGTGACAGAGCCCCCCCCATGCAGGGCAGCACTGGCTTTCCAGGGAGCTGTGCCGATGGCAGGCTGACATTCAGATGTACCCTTAGGAGAGCAGACAGTGCTGCTGGGTGTGTGGTCCTGTAACCGAACCCAGAGAGTCTCCTGCCGTAGTATTGCTTCCATCTTCAGCCCCGTGTTTGCACGGTGCTGGCAGCAGATTTTACCTCCAAAGGCTGTTGGTGCTGAGGGTGATGCTGCTGACAGTCCTGCATTCTCTGCTGAATGGCCCCAGCCTCTCCCACGGGCCTGAATGAACAATTCCTAAAAGAATAATCTCTCTCCCTCCTCTGTGCTGTGCAGTCTCCATGATTCCAGACGCACTGTGGCATTGCTGAGCTGAGAGGAGCTGAGCTCCAGGAGGATCCCTGATATTTTCTCAATGAACCACTCATATCACTGAAGAAGGGAAAAAAAAGAAACAGATGAAGCAGAGCTCTGTAAGACCTTGTTAAAAATGGTGCTTAAATGGAAGGGCAGGGAAGCCAGGCCCAGTGAGAAGCTGCTGGGGTTCTTCAGGTTATATTCCATCCCTGCAAATGGCAGAGCATGCAGGCACTTGGGGCCTTGCATTAACGGGGAGCTCAGCACTGATGGCAGAGGCAAGATACAGCACGTGTGCAGTGTATAAACTCCGTGGACAGAACAAATGGTGAGGAGGACACAGAGAGCCATGGGGAGCATCACGGGTGCAGCCATTCCCCCAGCCTTTGTCTGCATTGCTGGGACAGAGCAATACATATTCATTTATCTTCACAGAATCATAGAATCTTCCTTCAGAGCAAATTAGCAATGACCTTCCCCTAATCCTATATTAGCTGTGCCCACCTCTGAACAAGTGGACCAAGATGGGCCAAAGTCACTGCTGAATTTCAGTGTCTTGTCTAATTAGCTGATTGTGGCTGGGAGGTACCTGTTGGCCAGAACTGCTGTCTTTGTTGGAAGGCTGCTGACTTCCACTTTTATGGCTGGTGCCAAAGAGGAGCAATTTATTTGAGAAGAAAAAGCTGCAGAATGTATGTGCATGTATATGGGAGCAGGCAGTAATAGCCCAGGTTTGGAGTAGTCGTTTCTCTCCTGCATGTCTCAGATTAAGTCAGCAGCCATTAGAAGTTAGGACAGGCTGGTTATGTTGTACCAAAGTGGTACAGGGCCTGTACCAGAGATGCTGTGTAAATGTTTTTCCCTCTGCCCTTGTTCTTTTTCATCTTGGCAGCCCAGGACACAATTCTTTTCCCATCTCAAACCCTCTCCTTGCTATGAGAGAGGTTACAATGGGAAAGATGGGGCAGGCAGGGTGTTCTGTTTGCTAAATGTGGCGACTCTGGGCTAAAGAGTAAATTCCAGCCAACAGCCACTACCCCAAAAAAGGGAGGAAAAAAAAAACACAAAACAATAAAAAATGTAGGGACTCCTTGTTTGGCTTGCATTTGAATGATGAGTGATCTAAAAGGCAACTCTGGGTCATCCGCTCATCTGGGGCACCCGAGCTCTTATGGGTTTTGGTGCTGCTGCAAGGGCTGGTGTCCATTTGCAGCAGGGCATCAGGGGGGTTCTGGCAGCACCCAGCCAGGGCAGCTTGTCCCTGGGTCGGCGTGCCGTGCCCATTCCCCATTGGGGTGCTGGCAGCTCAATGCAGCAGCAGCAGGAGGAGGAGGTCTGCCTGCACCAGCTCACCTGCGCCAAGAGCTGTGATCCAGCAGAAAGCCCTTGAGCTGGTGACAAAGGTCTGGATGTGGGCTGGAAAGTACAGTCCTGTCTCTTAGCAACTGGCTCCTACCTCTGAGCTCTGGAGCTGTGTGTGGGACAGAGAGCATCAGTCACGCTCCCGTGGCAGCAGCAGCAGCACCAAGCAGGGGATGGGGGACCCGGCCTGCTCCCTCCACAGCCGAGATGCTTAGAGAAGCGCAGGCATTTCTAACACAAGCAGTCAGCTGTGAGTCCTAATCAAAGCTTCGGTTTAATTGCTTTCCTCGTGCCCTGTCTGTACAAGATGAGCGGCTCGCCCATTGGCTGCCTGCGGAGGCTGCTCTGTGCTGTCCTGCCTTTTGGTCGCGGGGTGGGGACCGGGCTGGCAGGAAGAGGAGGACACGGCCAGTGTATTTCTAGAAAAATGAGGTGTCACAGGGTCCTTCCCCATTGCACCGCGCTTGGGAATCCCCTGTCCCTCTCAGGGACGTTCGCATTGCTATTTTCTGTCTCAGTGCTTGGTTCTGTTAATTCACCCTCGTGTTTCCCCCTCCTAACCAAAAGCATCTCCTCACCAGTGAGCATTTCTCAGAGGCTTCCTTGCAAAACACTGTTTCGTAAACATTTTCTCAAATCCTTTGCTTTGTCCTCCTAATTAACCATCCAATTGGCCCCCAATGGAGCCTGCACCTCTCCCGCTTGCACAGATTATAACCTGTCAGCTGCCAATTTATTCCTCACGCAGAGGGCAGGTTGTATTAATTGTCTGCTTCCCCTGCCCCATTTGGTTTGCCCTCCCTTTCTTCTACTTCCCAGCAGCATCTCTGCCACAAGACAGAGGCTTGCAGGCAGCCGAGGGAGCCCAGCTGCGTGGCTGTGTGGATTTACCCATGTGCCCAACCCGCAGTGCTGTGGCTGCTGGACCAGCTGTAATGGGATGCTGCTGGACTGCATCCGACCCAAGACAGGGGCCCTCTGGTTAGCTTTGCCATCACAGAGCAGCCAGCACTGAACAGCATGCTCAACTTGGCTTCCCAATGTGTAACGTTGGCCGAGGGCTCAAAAAAATCCATTGGGCTGGCCCAGGTTACTTGGGAATTCCTGGAGGAGCTGGGGTCTGCCGTGTGTGGCTGTGGTGGAAAGAAGCCACATTCAGAGGGGGTTTTCCCAAGTGCAGACATCGGGCAGAGTTCAGTCACCTTTCCCTCCCAGCCCCTGCGCAGGATGGCTGCCCTTTCTGGTCCCAGAGTAAATAAGAATGGTGACAACATCAGGAGCCCACTGTCACTGGGGGTGGGGGTTCAGTGTCAATAAAGGGGGTGATGGAGTCCAGTGTAATTGCTGTGGCTTGGCACTGCTTTTGGGGTAAAGACAGAAGAAAGGCAGCGACACAGCATGTTTAGGTCCTTGGTGCCCTTATCTGGCAAGGAGGCTCAGATCTTGGAGGGGGGCTGAGCCCCCCCCGGCTGCCAAGCTGTCAGCATGTTCTTAGGGTGGCCCATGTCCTCTGCATCACTGGGGAACAATGAGCTGACACCAGGACACTGTCATCTGGGGCTTGGCCCCAGCCTGGCCTGACCTTGATTTGCTGTAGCATCATTTGTAACTCACTTTACATAATTTTGCTTGCCCTGATGAGCACTGCTGCGCTCTGCCTCCTCCCACGGAGTTCCATTTTGACATAGCCATGTCCTAATGCAGGTATGAGGATGTTGTGTGGCTCCCCCAGTGCTGCTGGGTCTGTTCCCAAGTGAAACAAGGGGTGACCTCATGGTAAAGGGTGACCTTGCCTGTTCCTCTCCATCTGAAAGGTTTTACTTTGGTCGTGATCTTTGTTAGATTCCCACCTCTGTGCTGGGAAGGCTGTTAGCAGCGATGAGCTGCTGTAGGGAAGAGCCACCTTTAAGCATGTTCTTAGTGTTGCAGCGATGTATTTCAATATTATCTCAATATTCAATATGTAATTTTCAGTCTATAGCTGTAGATTTGTTTCAGAATGCTACCTAATGTGCTCTTCCAATGCTGTTTGATATGTTCTTCTAACTACAAACGCAGTCTCTTCCCATCCCCCAGCACACCCCCCCAAACCACCTAAAACGGATCCAAATGACATGAAGCAATTGTTACAGATCGACGTATATCAAAAAACAAAGAAGTCCCAAACTCAGACAAACTCTGCTTAATTCAAAACAGTCAAAACCACTGCAGCGTGACAGCAGCCACTGGACCGCAGTGTCGGTGCCACCTGTGCAGCAGTGCTGGGCGTTGTGTCACGGGGCTGCCCCGATCCTCACCCAGCCCAATGGAAGCAGAGCCAAGCCCTGCTCTGGGCGCCCTGTGCTTTGCTCCCTCCAGGCTGATGGCTCTCCCACCCCATCACCCCTCCGCAGGCTGCATCAGGCCGTGCTGAGCCACGCCAGGCTGCACCAGGCTGCGGTGTTGCGGGGCCCAGCTGCGTGCCACCCCCCACCTGGTACAGTGTTGTTTCAGGTTTTCAGATTCGAGGCTGCAGCTCCGCTGCCCTGCATCCAGCAAAGCGTCCTCTGCTCCCTTGCACCCTCTGCACCCCACCGGCAGCACCTTGGCACCCACAGACCCCGCACCCCACCTGGGCCCTCCCCGCTGCCATTTCCAGGCTCGCCCCTCCCAGGCAGCTGCGTTTTCATGCGGAGCCCTGGGAGCCGGCAGAGAAATAAGCTGAGGTCAGAGCAAAGGGCTCACAGAGGCGGCTCAGCTGCGGCTGCTGGAGGAGCAGCTTGCTCTGCGAGGCCACTGTCCCCAGCGAAAGGCACACACCTCAGCTTTGTTTGCCATCTAAAAATAATGCGCTCGGCTCCCCCTGACAAGGAAGTATTTACCTTGGGAAGAAAAAGTACTGTGTGCCACGCTGCTTAGGGGAACAATGCAGGGCAGCAGTGCTCGGCTGGCGGCGGGCACTGGGCATGCTGCTCTGCAGGGCTTGGCCAGGGGCAGCACGGACCCTAGGGAGCGCTCCTCCATCTGCCCCGGGATCCTCCCACAGGAATTGCCCCTCCTGGGCTGTGTGGGGATCCGCTGGGCTGCTTGTGCTGCAGGGAGGGGACTGCTAACCCATCTGTTTGGTACAACGTGCCGTGCAAATACGTAACGTAGAGAAACATGACCAGCAGTTTAGCTACTGCTTTTCCTCTTGTTTTCTCATCCGATATGTGCAGGAAAAAAAAGAAACAAACAAAAAAAAAAAACAGACAGAAAAATCTTTCCAGGAGAAAAAGGAGCAAAATCTTCAAGAGGAGGATCTGCCATACTCTTCCAATGGGTTCTGTTTATTATTAGCAGTGCAGCTGATGCTTTCCCCCGCTGAGCATTTCCCCAGGGCCTGTGCCTGAGGCACGCACCTTGCGAGGGGCAGGAGGAAGAGGGAAGCTCCAGGAAAGGAGCCCTTCCTCCTTGCAGCATTAGCTGAAGGAGCCTGCTGTGGTTTAACATATCCCCCGCAAAAGCTGCTTTCATCCTACACCTAAATACCATGAGGAGTGAACTTCCTAAAGCCCTGGAGAAACCTAAATATAGAAGCCAATCAAGGGCTGACTTCTCAGAGATGAGAACTACCAAGAACTGTTTCTCGATCAAAAGTTGTAAGAGTCCATATTGGGGTGAAGTGTCCGGCTCAGCGCTGGGGGCTGTGCAGCACTGGCTCACAGCACCTGTGAGCATGGATGGCACGAGCTGCATCCTCCAGGGCACTGAAAGGGATTGTTCTGATGAGCAGCAGGACCTCACTCCTTGCTGTGTATTGCCACGTCTGTCCTCTGTAAGTACCCACTGCTTTTTCCTCCCAACTGATCATTTTTGGGGAGAAGAATGAAAAGATTTCCCTGGAACAAAACACAGCTGACAGGAAATTAGAAAGGCACAACACCGAGCCTGCAAATCTCCAGGCAGGTATTTGGCAGCACAGCAGAAGGAACTGTGACGGACAGCCAGGGGCTGCCGATGGCAGATGGGAGCCTGGTCCCAACCCGCAGCGTGGCACACAGGGGGGCCGGTGCCGCCCCTTGTTCTGACTGTGTGGATGTGACCCGGGAGGAGGGGGGGGGGTTGGAGGCTCGGTGCAGCCACGCCGTGCGGGTGTCCCTGGGGATGAGCGTGACGGTGTCCTCAGATAGCCACGGGAAACGAGAGCTTAACGTGCCGAGAGAGGCCGTGCCGTGCAGCTGTGCCCGAGACGAGCAGGAAGGGGCAGAGGGTCTCTGCTGCGCGGAGCTCAGCCACGAGCAGGCCGCGCTGTGCCAGGAAGTGGCTTTGTGCTCGCAGGAAGCTCGGTTCGGCTGCTATCAGCCCCGAGCGCCGGGCCGGGGAGCCGTTATCTGCCGCTGAGCACGGCAGATGGGGAAGCGGCCCCCCCGCCCCACGGCCCCACGGCCCCCACGTGACCCCGCTGGGAGCAGCCGCCGTTTTCCCGGGCAGCGGCGAAGCACGTGGGGCTGGGGTTGCCGTGAGTGAAGCCGGGGTTCGTCCTCAGCTCCTTGCGGGCCCGCGACGCCGCACCCGACGGCAACCGCGGCCCCGGGGAGCCGCAGCCCTGCCTCGCTCGGGCCGAATCGCTGTCGGGTCGGCCGGGCCGGCGGGGCTCGCGAGGCGGGGCGGCTCTGGTTTCGCGCGGGGCGGACGGGGGTCAGCGCAGATCAGGTGGCGGATCGGCCGGCCCTCGCCCCGCCGCCTCCGGAACGGGAGCCGAGGGCCCGTCGGACGAACTGGGCCGGGGGGGGGGGCCGGGAGGACCGGGCCGCGAGCTCCCCGCGCCGCCCCCGCCGGCCGCCGCCTTCCCGCCGCGAGGCGGAGCCGCCCGGCCCGGGGGAGCGGATTACCGCCGGCAGCGCGCGGCCCCGCCGGTTGCCATGGCGACGCCGCTACCTGCCGCCGCCGGGGCCTCAGCCCGGGCCGGGCGGGGGGGAAACGGGCCTTTCCTCATCGCCGCCGCGGCAGATGGCACCGCCGGGCCATGGGCGATCCGGGGCGGCCGAGACGGGAGGGAGGGAGAGGAGGGGACGGCCGCGAGAGAGCGGCTGGGTCACGGGGGCGAGAGGAGAACAAAGGTGCGGGGAGAGGAGAAGCGAATGGAGTCGAGTCGGTGTCATGCGCTGCCCTGCCGTGAGCCCGACCGTGAGCTCCATGAGCCCACAGGGTGGAGGCGAGGGAGGCCGCTGGGTGGGGGTAAAGCAGGTGTGAAGTGGGGGTGAGCGTGGGGAAACAAAGGGCCGGTGGGAAGCGTGGGAGACAGGGGTGAGGAGGGCAATGGAGAAGGGAAGGAGCGAGGTCTGCAGGGGAGGGGAAGGCAGGAGGAGGGCTGCAGGGCAGCTCAGGGCGATGCCTGGAGCCCCGAGGTGCGAAGGGCTGCTCTGCCAGGCTCCTGCTGGCACCGCCGCGTCTCCAGGCTGAGTTCTGATCCTGAATCTTTTATGTACTTTGGGGGCAGGCAGCTTCCAGTGTAGCCCCAACACCAGAAGGGGGCAAAAGCATCCCTTGTTCTCATCCGCCTTCGTCCCAACTGATTTTTTTATTGCTTTTTAAACCTAACAGCTTTTAAGCCATTCTGAGATATTGCGGGCTGTGACTCATGCCTTGAATTCTCGTGAGCAGTGCTGGTGTGGAGGGAAGAAGGAGAGGGGCACAGGCCCTTGGAGAGGCAACACACGTGTGTCCTCTTAAACCCTGAGTCAACATTTGGTTATATTGCCACTGATGAACCTTGGTAATCCTAGAATCACCAACTTGATACGGCTTCTGATATGCAGTGGATTTGATGCTTGCACCTCACCTGCTTCCCAGAGTTAAATAAGCATCACAGAGAGCACAATGAGGGGATGTGGAGCCCTTAGCTGCAGGCGCTGTAAAACCCAGGAGGAAACAGGTAACCTCACCAGCCCTGCAGGGGTGAGGGTGTCTGCTGGTTAGGTGGCCCTGGAAACAGTGGTTTGTGTGTGCAGTTGGTTGCAACCTCAGTTTTGAGGGCTCTGCTTGTTTTGTCTGCCTGTCCTTTTTTTCCCCGGTGCAGTTTCCTTTGTCCCGTTTCTCTAATTATCCTCATTTCAACCCTGCTCTGAGGATTATTGGTCAGTAGGAAGGCTCCTAATGCCCGCTCCTCCTTGGCAAAGGGGTACCCATGCCCTGGATTAAAGTGAAACTCCCTGAACAGTGACAGAAGAAATTAGATCTATTCCTCAGAAACCCTCCCTCAGGCAAAGTTCCCCGACCCCCACCACCAGCCCTGCGCCGTGCCCCTTGTGTTCATTCTCAATATTCTCTTTGTTGCAGCCACCTTTATATAAGGCTCAGTTGGGGCACCCAGGGGAAGGCAGTGGTTGGGTTGTGGAGGGGAACCCCTGTGCCCATTTCTTGAACCCCTGTGGTCATGCGTACAATCAATAGGTGTACAGAGGTTAGACTTAGTAAGATCAGTGCAATGGAAAGATAATCAGAATAAACGGAAACACTCACCAGTGTCGTGGGCTCACAGCAAACTCCACAAGGAGCAATCTCCAGAAAGAGACCCTTCCTCAGTGGCAGTCAGCACTTAAATAGGATCTAGGAGAGGTGCAGCCAGGCTCCATCCCTTCTGGTAGCACAGGTGAATTGCCTTCACCTGTGTTCCTCCGTCTGATTCATTGCTTGCCTCAGGTGGTCAGCCAGAGGTTCAGGCTGTGATCAACAGTTCCCATACATCATGCCATGCATGATTGCACTGCTCTGCAATTGGGGTTTGGAGCTGACCAACAGGCTGCTTCCCAGTTTGTGGGAGTCCTCAGCAGGGGCCATTGCTCTGAAGGATTGGTTTTTTTTGTTTGTTTTTAATTTCTATGACCGGAGGCTTAAGAACAGCATTTATTCAGTCTGTAGGCTGTGTGGGTATGTAAAGCCCAACCACCAAAAGCAACAACAAAAAAATAAAGGCTGGGAGGTGGGATATTCCCTCTGCATGCATTCTCAGATGTGAATTCACATGAGATAGATAGTTTGTAGGTCATTTAGGTCATAGAATCATAGAGTGGGCTGGGTTGGAAGGGACCCCATAGCCCCTCCGCCTCACCCTCTGCTGTGGGCTGGCTTCCCCTCCCCCCCATACCAGATCAGGCTGCCCATGGCCCATCCACGGCCTTGGGCACCTCCAGGGATGGGCACCCACACTTCTGTGAGCAGCCTGTGCCGGTGCTTCACTGCCCTCCAAGTAAAGAATTTCCTCTTCACATGTGACCTAAATCTCCCCTCTTTTTGTTTAAAGCCATCCCCCCTTGTCCTATCACTATCTGCCCATGCAAGGTCAGTCTCCCTCCTGTTTATAAGCTCCGTTCAAGTACTGGAAGGCTGTGGTGAGGACTCCTCAGAGCCTTCTCCGGTTTGAACACTCCCAGCTTCCCCAGTCTGTCTTCGTAGGAGAGGGGCTCAGCCCTGTAAGTGCAGATTGCTGTTCACCAGCCTGCTGTGTACAAACTGGGCTGCATCTGTGCGCTTATTTTCAGAAAGCAACCCTCAGAGGGGTGTGTTGTATACATGCATATTTGTACGAACGTGTGTATAATACATAGATCTATATATACCCTTTGCTGGCATTTTTCATGGTGCAGCCTGAGCAGCTTCCAGAACCCTCCCCTGGTGCTGTGCTTTGTGCCGGCGGCTCCCGGGCAGCCCCACGCCCCACGTTCCTGCCTATGTGAGCTCGTTCTGCTCCTTGGAGCCAGCTTGGAGCAGCGCTGCTCCGCGCTTCCCACTCCCACCAGTCTGTCGCCACGCTGAGCTGCATGCAGCCTCCTGCTCCCCGGCACATCCTGACACAAAGAGCTGTGCTGCTGCTGCCAGCGCTCAGCTGCTCCGCGTGGGCGAGGGAGGGAGGGTGCCGCTGGAAGGTCAGCGCGGGGAAGGAGGGCGATGCTGCCTCGTTCCCTTAGGGGCCGCATCCTGGCATCGCGGTGCAGTCTTGTCCTGCTTATTGGTGGTGGTCAAGGGGACTGCCTTCAACACGGGTGCCCTAGGCGTAGCATGCACATTCCAGGGGTTCCCGAGGTGGTTCAGCACGCTGCAGGCCCAAAGAGCTTCCCCTGCCTAGCGAAATTACGAAAATTACATTTCTCGGTTGGTTGTGACTCCATTCTGGACCCTTCTCTTGTTTTTATTCCTGGCCCAATTTCTCTGGCAGCGTGAGCAGCAGAGCAGCAGCAGCAGCCACTGCCCTGACCACAGCATCCTCCTCCCGGAGCTCTCACCCCCCCTCTCCCCTGCGCCCGCGGCAGCTCGGGGCCAGCATGCTGCAGCTCTGCCCCCGCCATTGCGTTAGCCCCGGGCCCATCTCGTCACCCCTGTCACCCACCGCTGACACTAACTCGACTTGCCTGCACTGTTGTAGGGGGCAGATGGACTGTCGGAGCCCGAGGGCATCTCTCTGAAACGCGTGGCTGTGGTGGAAGATTTCTTTGACATCATTTACTCCATGCATGTGGAGAGTTCGACGGAGCCGGGCAAAGCACCCAAACATGCTGGGCAGAAGAAAACCTACCGAGCGGTGAGACTCCCTCTGTGGGGGGACGGGCACAGGGGGCCACTGCTGCTCACAGGGGAGGCTGGAGGCAGCGGGGCCGCTTGCCTGCATGAGGAGGCGTGAGAAAGGGGCTGCTTAAAGGCACAGCAGCTGCGCCAGGGAGACGGGAAACGGGGCTGCAGCAGCAGCACGGCTGCTGGAGGAGGAAAGACCAAATGAATTATACAAAGGCAACTGTACATGTCTGGGGGAAAAGGAAAAAAAAAAAAAAAGAAAAAGAAAAAGAAAAAAAAAGAAATGCTCGGTGTTGCTGATGTGAGGGGATGTTTACCCAGACCCCCTCACCCCCCCGCTGCTCTGTGCCATCTGCCTCCCCTGTGCCATCCGCTGTCCCCAGGGCCTTGGGGCAGCAGCAGCCAGGGAAGGGCCCTGGGGCTCGGCAGGAGCCCAGCCCTGCGCTGCACCACAGCATTGCCCTCGGCTCTCTGCTCTGCAAAATGGAGGCAGCTCCCGAGTTGGGTCTGCTCAGGTGCTCCCCGGTGCTGAAAACCAGATCTATCCATCCTGAAACCACTCTAGTTAGGTCAGGCATAATTCAGCTTGAAGTGTGCTTCTCCAGGGAGCTTGCCGTTTCTCCTGACTCTGCACAGCCCTTCGATGCAAATGTTTGGGCTCTTCTGGTAAAAGAAGATCTTGAATTCACAGTCCAAATCCAAGCTGCTCTCACAGATCCCGCAGCCTAGGACTTGGGTCGCTCGGAGACATGTGGCTGGCACAGCTCGTGCCTGCTCTGTGCCTCCTGTTAGGGAGCTGCCTTGCTGTGTGCTCACCCTGGGGCTTTGCAGGGCTCAGTGCAGGGCTGGGGGCTGTCGTGTCCCATTGGTCCCGCACGTGACACTGGCTGTGCAGCCCCCACCCTGCTGTCACTGCACAGCGCTTTGTGCCCTGCAGACCACGCCGACCCTTCCCTGATCCCTTTGCTTCATCTCTCAGAAGCACAAAGCCGTGCCCTGGGAGCAGGCTGCATCCTGCTCGGCGTGCTTCCCTCTCGCCCTCCCTCCCAGCTGAGCTCCTCCCGCAGCACAGCATGGCACCCAGGGGCCGTGCACTGCCTGGCCACATCCTGCCGGCCCCTCCTGCCTCCCTGCTGCCCTCCATTTGTGATTAGAGAGGCACTGGAGAGTTTGCCCTTGTCCCTGACCTCCGGAGGGAGGCAATCAGAAAGGGAGTTTGGATGGGAGATAACTCATCAGGGAAGCTGTCTGCTCTGCAGAGCATCAAATCAGCTGAGAAATAACAACTGTATCACTAAAATTAGCTGAACGTTTGCAGCGGGAGCTGGGGCTCTGCTGGAGAAGAGCAGGCGGGGACGCAGGCACAGCCCTGCTCGAGGCGGAGGGGCAGCCACCGCACCGCATTTGCCAGCAGCGATATTCAGGCCCTTCAATGTCAGCATTTCTGCGGGTGCTCTGAGTGCTGGAGCACTGATAAATACCTCGCAGAGGCAGCGGCAGAGCCGGGCATCCCTGCAGTCACAGCAGTGCTGGATAGGGCTGTATCTAGGCAGGAGAATCCCATGAGGACCAAGCACTGCATCCTCCATTTGGCTGCTGGGACGAGGTCCCTGCCTGAACTTTCCACCCGCACGGCATTTACGTGTGTGCCAAAGGCTGGGCTCTGCTGCCGCTCAGCGGAGGTGGACGCCTCTCTCTGCTGGGCCTCAGGGCTGTGCTGCTTCAGCCAAGCCCCCCTCCCTGCCCCACTGCACTGCTTCCACAAGGCTTTTTTCCCTTCATTTTTCAAGGAAGCTGAAACGTCACCCCTTCCTGTGAGGTAGAAAAATGCTTGGAATGTATGCATTTTTGATTTTGTTATGAAATAAGGTGGGAGGATGGTGCCTATGGGCCAGAGGAGGGGGCCGGGACGACCCTGCTCTGCCCTGCTGTGCTGTTTCCCATTGGAAGCCCCGCTTCTGCCAGGCTCTCCACCCAAGGAGGGGCCCAAACAATTGGATTTCTGTCTGCCTTATGACCCCACTTGTAAGTGCTGTGACCCCTGTTGGGGTCATGGCCCCGGTTTGGGAACCGCTGTGCTGGGACAGGGCCTTCAGACCAAATAGGATGGGTGATTAACCATAGGAGCCAGCCCCGAAGTAAGAGGTGGACTCCCCACCCTCTTAATGTCTTTCAATTAAGACCAGATGTCACGCTGGAGGATGTTTTATAGGCAAAGCGCTGGCTGCTGAGCTGCAGGAGAACCTGGGATAGGTTCCCTGACTTGTGCTCTACAGGTCTGGCACCATGATTTTGTGGTCTCTTATGGCCTTACAGAAATCTTTACATTAAAATCACATTCTCCCTTCGGAAAATAATCCAGGCTCGGTCTTTATAAATGCTGTGAAATTGCTGCTTGGACTGCTTGGAACAGGAGGGCTCCTGACCTCCAGGTGCCTTCTGTGGGTGCTGAGGTCTGGATACAGTGTTCAGGTATCCAATTTTAAAAATGCATCCTCAGCTGTTATGTACAAATTTCCCACAAAGGTTCAGGACTTTATTCATTACGATTTGTAAAAATGTTTTTGATTCCCTGGGTAAAATATGTCACAAAAGTGCAAAGTGTTATTAACAGTAATTGATTGTCATTGTGGGAAAAAGTGACCTGCCCTTCCGAAAGATTAATGCATTCTTCAGGTTAGCAGTGCAATGGTAATTAGCAGTGCAAACAGAGCTGGAGAGACCTAACTTTCTCATTCAGTCCTTACACAACCATAACTTCTCTCTGCTTAGAGCTCAAGCAGAGCAAGAAGGAGTTTCTGGGCAGGAGGGGCTGCATAAGAAGTCCACAGATGGGGTTCAGGAGCAGCTTGCTGCTATGTTACGGTGCTCAGGAGCTTTGTACAGCTGCGTTCTGGGATTCAGGCATAGGGGACACTGCTCGTGCTGTGTCCCAGCCCTCAGGCTTTCCCTCCCAGCACATACAACCCTTTCCTTGTTTTCCCAGATTGCAGAGACCTATGCTTTTCTCCCAAGAGAAGCTGTGACCAGGTTCCTGATGAGCTGCACAGAGTGCCAGAAGAGGATGCATTTCAACTCTAACGGACTGGAGCCCAAAGGTAAAGGCAAGCAAATTGTGCAAGCAGAGCCAGCAGTCACCCTACAGCAGACACCACTGAGAGCTGTCAGTGACTGCTTCGTTCACGAGATCTGTCCACCAAATGGATTTCCTAACCTGTGTATTTTCAGTGTGCTTTTACAGCAGTGCCTGGGGAATTGCTTAAAGTTCATTTGTCCGTTGCTGTTTGGACGCTGTTTTTGGCAGAGGCCGTGGGATGGGACTGCCCAACCCAGCTCTGCTCCTGAGCAGTTCCACTGCTGGTTCCCCTTCCCCAGTGCAACCCCACAAAGCCTGGGTCAAAAGCTCTGCAGCTATATCTGCAATCATCTCACAACTGTATGTGGGTGGAAGCTTAGATCACTGGAAAAACCTGACCTAAAGTTTTTTTTCATTAAACAATTAATTTGGTAATGAAAGACAGTGAATATGTTTGAATAATTGAAGTTTCTGATAAAGAAAAAAATTGCAGTAATTAATAGATATGCACGTTGTGATCCCATTTTGGATAACAGAAAATGTTTTGGTAATCAAAGTTATATTATGCCTGTGTATACAACCAATTAGCATGGTGACTGTGGTGGTTAGCTCATTACGGTTCTTTTATAAAGGGAACCAGTCTGCAGCTCTGAGGCCTAGGAGCTGTGAGCAGAGCGGAAGATGGGACCAAGTTTTCTTCTAGAGTAGATGGTTCAAGTTGATGTTTGGATGGGTTTTCTTCCTCATCAAGAGCAAAGCTATATTTTTCAGGAACTGTCCCAGATAACCCTCTGATGTTTATTAGCCCAAGCTCCATCTGCACAGCACCTGCCCACCCTGCTTGCCAAGGACCCACTTTCAAATTAGGTCAAGGGAAATTTTGGCCTTTGGTCTCTCTGGGGGTGAACCCAGCTGTTACACCAAGCAGAGCATTTGGCTTGACCCTGAGCGGGGAGCAAAGAATTGTCGCGAAGTTTTCCAGTTCTCTTGGAAATAAACCCAAAAGGAAGAGAACAGGCATAAAAGCCCTTCTCCTTACCCACCAGAAATGGAAGGACAGAAATGCCCTTCTGCTCAGAATAGTACCTAAATAGTGACTAAGTACCTGTGAAATCACATAGAGTAGATTAGATAAGATTACTTTTACTGGCGAAGAGTATCTGATTTCACTACTACATATTCCACAATTCATCTGGAGCAAATCACCTGCAGAATGGTGGGGTCATAGGAAAATTGCCTGGTTGTATGTGCATGCATACACACAGACAGACAGATGTACACAACGTTTAACCTGGTGAGAAAAGAAAAAGAAGTCATTCCTATCTACTTCCACTTGTCCATTAAGCAAATCTCAACACACTTCCTATGTGATCAGAAAAATCCCTAATTAAACATACCTGACATTGAACCCTGCAGGACACACACATAATTCATAGAAGAATTCATAGAAGAAAATTATCTTGCGCCTGGGAAACTCTGAACATTGGACTTCAATGTGGCACTTCTGCACTGTTATTAAATCAGGAGTAATTCCAGTGGAATTATACAGACTTGGAATTAGAATCCAAACCATTTCACTTTAGCTTTGCCTGTTTTATCTGTATTTCCAACACTTGGGATCTGTGATATAGTATCTTTTAAAGAGGAGCTAATGGTTTCAGGCAGGGCTGAGCACTGAGGTCCTCCTTCTTCCAGCTCCTGTCTGAGGGTGCTCAGCTGTTTCCCTGGAGCCTTGCTCACTGTATAAACACTGAGCAGAGGAGATTGTGTTCCTGGGAGCTCTTTCCTTGCACTGGGATTTTAGCATCTCTTTGTCACAAGCTGACATCCTTGCACAGTAGAAAAATGGCTTATTTTGCTTGCTTAATGTATACAGAGGAATGCTTGTAACTAATTTGTGGGTCAAAGCATGATGGAGAGCAGTGATACACAGACATGGAAAAGAGGCTAGGAATTAGTTTACAACATTCCTAAGTTTACAACATTCCTAAAAGCTGCAGCTCCACATGTGTGCAGGCCAACGACCTGAGTCAAGCTATCCAGGATGCTGCAGGTGCCCAGCACACTCTGCATTTCCATGGATCTTAACTAGGCTCTTGCAAAAACTATGTGATGTTTAAGTCAGCTCTGGACAATATGCTTTTGGGTCAGGTCATTTCTTAATCAGACACAATAGATCTGATATTTCCAGAGGTGTGAAGCGCCTTTGGAGTTTCACTGGGCTTTTGCAATATTCAGCATTTCTGAAAAGCAGCCCCATTACGGCTGGCTGATGGATTTTCTAAGGTGCTGTAAAACATTTTGTGAAGGCCGTTTGTAAAAGGGGCTGTGTCAAAGGTGCCTGTGAAACTGGTGACCCCAGAAAATGCAAGGCAGGCACTGAGGTTCTGAGACAAGAAAGGAAACCTCCCACTGCCAGTTCACCTTCAGCTCCTGGAAATCCTTTGCTGCTCGTGTTCTGGTGGGCAGCCATGCAGCCTTTTGGGGTTTGCTGGGAAGCTGGGCTCGTCCTCTGGTGCTGGCATATATCTGTACAAAGGCACAGAGATTTCCCTTCTTGCCAGCATCTTTTGCTGTGGGAAAAGGCAACTTTCTTCTTGAACACGCACAATCATGTGAATGTGACAGAAGAAATATTTGCAGAGGTCTCCAAGTCCTGCATGCAGAGCTTCACGGTGATGAGTGCAGAGCTGAGAAACGTTTGTGAGCTCAGAAATCTCATGGAGGGTTTGCTTTACTGGGAGTTGTCTAGGCTGAGTGGAAAGGGGATCTGCAGGAGCAGGCTGAATCCAGAGTGATCTCTGGAGCTCAGTGTGATACAGGCAGAGAAATCAACAGGAACAATTTAAATTAAAGGTTCTGAAAATTAAGCTTGTATTTTAATGAGTGTTAAAAATAATCTTCACCACCAGACAGAGACACTTAATAAGTTGCCTTAATGATAACCCCTACCTGAGGGAATCCCAGCAAAACTGGTGAGACTTTGCAATGCTGAAGCAAACTGGAAATATATTCTTGCTCACCCTCTGCATCAATCCCATTTGCATGGAGGTGTTTCTGAGACCTTCAGCAAGGCTCACTTTTTTTTCTCTGCTAGGTTTTAGTTTGGTAGACTGAAAAATTATATACTGTGTGTGGGCTTTTCACAGGTGTGACAGCAGTGCTTTTCTTTTCTGCAAAACAACATCTGTTCTGTAATTATCCTCTGGGTCGTGTTCGTGTGGGAACCTCAGCTCAGTGGGCACTGGCTGCAGTTAGGGGTATTAAGTGCTTCTAAATACATATGTTTGATAATGATGGCAACACATCGCGGGTTTGTGCTCCCACATCTCTGTATGTGAACAAAGTTTTTTCTCTGTTCTTCAGAGAGCGAACCACCTTCCTCTCTGGTTTCTGGGATCATCGACTACAACATGCCTCTCACCTCTACTTATCTGAAGCAAATGAAGCTGCGGGTGATGAATTCACAGGAGCAGGTGAGTTATCCTCCTGCCATGGGGCAGGACAAGGCACGAGGCGGGTTTCAGCCCCTGGGCTGGGGGGTGGCTGGTGCTTTGGGAGGATGTTTGAAAGATGCTTTTGGAAATGTTGTGTTTGTCCAGGTGGGGCAGGCTTTGACCACGTACAACCAGTGCTGGTCCGTGGAAGCGGGGTGGTGGTGTTGTTATGGATTATAGCAGTCTGCTTATTCTTTAGGCATGTGTTTCTACTATGAAGTCTTAAAAATACATATGGTGAATAGGAATTTATCTCTTTACCTCCTTGTGTTTTCCTGGGAGCTTTAGCAGGTGGGGAGGTTCTGGCCAGCAGCTTGGTGCGGCTCAGCACCATCTGCCCTCATGTTGTGCTGGGAGGGGGCTTGGTTGGCTGCTGGGGGTGTCAGGCCACTGCATTTGGATGTGGAGCAGAAGGGGCAGAATGCCACAGGATTAAACCCAGGCTACGCAATTTTCTGGAGTTCTGCAGCTGCAGAATTAGCAATGGGAACCTCTGTGCACCATGGAAACAGTCTATAAAAAGCAAAGCATGTTCTGCTCGCTCCCCACAAATCGGCGCTGGGAGCCAGTGCTGGATCTGTTTTCCAGCACACCAAAACCTCAATCTGATCTTGCACGCTACTGCCAGATCGCAGGAATGAAAGAGTTTGTATTGTGCATGGGAGGGGAAGACTGCTGATAGCTTGAGCTGTGAAGTTGTGCCAATGGATGCTTTCTATCTGGGGGCAACCCGAGGGGACATTGGTTAGAGAATCAGGTGCCAGGGTGTGAAATTGCAGATGTGGATCTGCTGTCAGGAGCGAAGGGGTGGGTACAGAGCTCCTCTGGCATTTCAGCAGCGAAGCCTTCCTGAAACCTGACATCTGGCAGGAAGCACTGCTGCACCTTGGAGCGTTTTTCTTTGTGTGTGTTGGACACTGCGCAAGTTGGAGGTTCTGCCTGCAGCAAGCAGAGCTGCTCAGAATGAACTGGAGGCAGAACTCTGGACAGCTCCAGCCCAAGGCTGCTGGATGGGGCTGTGGGACCCGTTTGGTCAGGCAGAATCAAGGGCTGCCCTTCCTTTTGGTTGCTGGGTCTCGGTGCAGATCAAAGCAGAGTGCTGCTGTGATTGCAGACCCTGCTGCTATGAATGCCATTCAGTACCAGCCTTTTCCTCACCAAGGACTGCAGGTCATGCTTTTCAGAATTTGAGGCGGTTCCTTCAAGTTTAAGTTTGATGTGTGTGTAAAAGACAGCCTGAAGGGTTTGTGTATTTACCACTTACACCTTTTCCACTGATAGGACTATTCCTCTTAGCCCCTATATAATCAATGAATATACAGATGTTATAGTTATGAGATATACCAGAGAGCCTGGCTACACTTATTATACCAAAACAGAATAGATAGGATGCTTACCTGTATGCTGGGCTCACTATGAAACTCCAGAAGAAGGGATCTCCAGAAGAGATCCTTCCCCCCTGGTAGTCAGCTCTTAAATGGGTCCAGGAGAGGTGCAGCCAGGCTCCACCCCTTCCTGCAGCACAGGTGAATTGCCTTCACCTGTGCTCCCGTGGCTGACTCACTGCTCACTTCAGGTGATCAGAGGTTCAGGCCGTGATTCAGCAGCTCCTATACACCCCGAAAGCTCCACTCAGGAGATGCATGTCATGAAGCTTGCCTAAACTCCTTGTGCCAGTTCATGCAGGTAAAAAGCAGGAGTCTTAGTTTGCTCTTATTTCCATAGCACACTTATTCCATGAAGTATCATGGAAGCTAGCAGACAGGTCTACAGAGTTAGGAGTTGTGAAGTTACATCCATAGGTGTAGATGTAACTTGCTTGGAGAACATTGGATTGGTGATTCAGAGATGTGAGAAGCGTGTGCCCTGAATTTTGCTGTAGGAGTGTGCACTGCGTCTCCCATTAGAAGAGCAGATACAGTGTACGTGAGAACACTCCTGAAGATTGTGATCAAAGCACGTGTCCTGCAGGAACAAAAAGAGGACCAGCTGAGGCAACACACAGATGTTGGCCTAGACCATAAATCACTGTACTTCGTTTTATTTCCTTGCCTCTTCTGCTGCTCTCTGTGGTACATTGCAGTACAGCTTTTTGAGCTGCAGCAGATGAGGGAAAAAAAAAAACTATTTGGAAGAAGTAAAATTCACATTTCAACGTGTCCCTGAAATTCCAGTGAGATTCCTGAGAGGGAAGTGGCAAAAGATCACAGCCCTACTGCTCAGACCCACATAGCATTGAAACTCTTTATCGTATGTGACTATGGCAGCGGTCTGAGGAGGATGCCATAGTGGGAACCCAGGGATAAAACCCAGGTGCCATTGGTGCCGAGGGGCACGGCCCATGGCCACCCCTGGGAAGGAACACCATGCTCACAAATACACACTGCATGGCTTTCGTGTTTCCAACTTCACACTAAAACGCTCGTCCCTCTATCTCATCTTGCTGTCCTGCCACCTCACTGCCCAGCACTAAGCCAGCATTTGATGGTAATAATAGAAATAAATGAAGCAAGTGACTTGTGTTCTACTTGGCTTTTGCCAAAAGCAATTATTTGTATGCAGCAGCACCAGGAGGAGCTTGCTTCACAGGGGCTAACAATGAATGAATTTATGCCAAAGTGGCCTTTTAACTTCATTATTCAGGAGGAAAAAAAAAGTGCATGTAACTGTAATTTATGACTGCTGTTAAACGTATCAGTATCAGGGCAGCAGTGTCTCCACCAGGGATCGCTGCCAGAAGAACCTGAGAGCATTTTGTCTGCACTGAGGGACAAAAAGAATCACAAAATAAGGAGCTCTTCCCAGGGTTGTTCCTGCAATGAAGGGTTCCTGCAGAATCGACAGAACCAGAAAGCAAATCACCATCCTATATGGAAGTGTTCAGAGAACAAGAGTCAGATTATTTTCTCACATCAGTGGAGATCAATATATTTCAAGTCAGCACATCTATTCTGGCATGAGTGCCCCACGCTGTTTAAATTGGGTTCACTGGAACATGCAGGAGCTCCTGGGCTGTGAGTCTTCCCTCTTTCCAATTTTATAGCAGTTCTCATGTGTGAGAGGGCCCAGGAGGGCCTGTTCCCTTTCCACATAGTGCAGAATTAGCCATATCTCAGGGATCTGTGGAGGTATTAAAACACCCCCTGAACTTCTGACCTTCTCAATCTTGCAGCAAAAAAGGAATGAAGGTATTTAATATTCAACTATAATCCTTCCACCTCGTTTTCAAACGATAAATATTAGCACGTTTAACTGATTGCTTATTTGAGTTTTATTGCAGTCATTTCCCAGACCATCTTTTTTCTATCATACTCAGACTTATCCCTGGGTTTATTTTTCACACCACACTGTTCAGGTGATTTCTGGCAGGGTCCCGTGCTCAGCACTGGATGGAACACGGCAGGCTGAGATGCACAGAGCTCCAAACCTGCTCTGTTCTGGAGGTGTGGCTGCTACCTTGGCAGGCACAGCAACCAGGTTGAAGTGATACGGAAAATTTCCAAAGGTTGCTTCAGTGGCTGCTGACAGAAGGTCACCCAGTCGGTGAATGGCAGGATGTGAAATAACAGAAGCTTTTCTCTTGTTGCCATGGCTTTGCCATGCTGACTAGTGAGTGCCTGGGAAGGAGGGAGGGAGGGAGGGAGGAAGGGAAGGGAAGGGAAGGGAAGGAGGGGGTCTTGTCCAGCACCCTGGTGCACGGCTCCTGGCTCACTGTGTGCACTGCAGGGGTGGAGGGGGCTGCAGCATGAGGGCACGGTTTGAAGAAATAACAAAACAAAAGGGCAGTCCTGAAGGTGTCTAGAAGGTATTGTTTCGCTAAATGCAAATTACCCAGTTCAGTACAGACATAACTGTTGCAAATACAGATTTAATTGATGCAGTAAAAGCTTACTCGTAGCTCTGCATCAGCAAAGCCCTCTAGTGGAGATGCAGCTTCTGCTGGCAGAGAAGGCTTTGGCTGATGCGTTTCAATCCTGCCCTAAAGGACAGGCTTTCCAGGCATGGCAGCAGTGGGTCCGGCCCTACAACTCCATTCTGCACATTTGCAGCTTCCCTCCACCCTCTTAAGCTGACAAAGACAGTTTAGGGAAACTTTTATCCTTGGCCTTAATGGCTCATGAGATGCAGGAGGTCAGATGATCAAACCATTTAGCCTGGTTTCAAACTTCTCTGAATGGCTTGCTTTCAGTGAAGGTCAGCTCATTTTTGTGATTGGAATTAACCATGAGGTTCCCAGCTAGTTAAAGCAAGAGACGTTTCATTTCCAGCTGTGTAGATCCCTCAGTGTCTGTAGCTGCATTGGTGGTAAGCTTTGTATGTGCTCAGTGCAATGCTCAGTGCAAGCAAAATGATATGAGATCCAGGTGTGGGCTGGCTGGGATAAATACTGCTTGCATCTTCCACATGAGATACAGTGCTGTGGCCCAGACTCTGCACTGCTAAGGGAAATCACATTATTTCCTATGGGAAGGAGGCACTGAATAAGGTGGCACTGCCAGAACCTAATGATACCAGTCGCCACGTGTCCTTTAAGGCTGCTAGCTGCACCAGGCACCACGTGGCACTGCTCGGGTCCCTTATCCTGCTGGTGGCTGCAAACTGGTGGAGGGGTGCTTGGGGGAACGCAGCGTGGCTCCTGATGGGTCCATTCCTCCCGTAGCCTTGGGCAGGCCGTGGCTGTGGGCTCTCTGCATCGCCTCCCCTTCACTCGTTGACGTGCTGCGCGCTGACTTTGATCGAGGCACAGAAATGGTTGTTTCCTAATTGCCCTCTCCCTTTAAGAAGGGGCTAATACCTTAGAGAGACTTCTGAGGTCTCGCACACTAATAAAGCTCTTCAAGAGCTTGGATGGCAACTACTTTGAGAGCGTGAACTGTTATTAATGATTTCCGTTACTGCAGAAAATGAAGCTGTGTGGTTCAGCGTTGTAACCTTGAGTTGTGTTCTTGCTTTTGTTTCTGCTCCATGTTCTACCTGCTCAGGCAGGCGTGTGCCTCGCTGGAGTGCCGTGCTGCAGGGCTGGGAACGGGCACGAGCATCTCCCAGCAAATGCTGGCACTCACAAAGGTGGATGCTGGAAACATGGCGTGGTTTGAGGATGGCAAAAGATGGGCTTTGTGTTGGTTATGGTGTAGCGTTGGTTAAAGTGGCTGAGTTCTGGTGTTGTGGCTAGGAGAAAAGCTGTGAGTCTTTGTCAACCTATGGCCCAGTGCAGAGGTGTTGAGGGTTGGTGCTCCAGCAGAAGCTGGGGGGGGTGGGATATGGATCCTGTGTGGGGATGGGATGTGGATTCTGTGCAGGGATGGGATGTGGATCCTGTATGGGGATGGGATGTGGATCCTGTGTGGGGATGGGATGTGGATCCTGTTTGGGGATGGGATGTGGATCCTGATCCTGGCATCCAGCTCTCCCCTGAGCTCCCAAGGAAGGCACATTCCACCTGCAGAAGCAGCTCTTTCCTGCTGCTTTGCTGGGACTGGTGCACCCTGAGGTGTGCTGTATTTCCCTTCCATCTCTTGGCCTTGAAGAAGGAAAAAAAAAAAACACTTGTATTCGTGCATATGCCAAACAAATGCCAATGCCAACAGCTGTTGCTTCTGCAGAAGGAGTGACCAAGAGAAAGGGGAGCACAGCCCTCAGCCCACACAGATCTGCTGAGTAACAAAGCTTCCCAAGCCCCTTCTCCCCATTTCTTCCTGACTCTGCTCTGAATGCCAGGGAACTAAAACACAGTGCAGGCAGAAGTCACACCTCCCCTCGTGCCGCGGGGCTGTGACCCTGCCCCTTGTTGTCCTGCTTTTCTTACAGGCATCACTTGGCAAAGCTTTGCATTTTTAATGCTCATCACCCAGTAGGGTTTGGTGGTCATGGAGCAGCAGATGCAGGAGATGCCATTTGTTGTTTAACCCACTTCCAGAGGCACAAGAACATCAAGTAACGTGCACAAGGTCACCCCTGAGTCAGTGGCTCCTTCAGCCCGAGCTCCAGCTCCCACATCACGCAGTCCTCTGCAGATCTCTGTGCTCACACTCACCAGCAGTGTTCCTGCAAGCAGTGTACCTCTGGGTCTGAGAGCAGTCCCGCTGCTGCCTGTGTGGCCATGCCCTGGGAAGCAGTGGGGGCCGAGGCCGGGTGCTGCCAGCAGCCCCTCATGGCGTGGTTCAGGGTGTGCAGGAGGCAGCCCTGTGGGCAGGGCTTGGTTGTGCGTGGGCAGGCAGGCAGGCAGGGAGCTGCAAGGATGTGTGTGCCCACAGGGAAGGGTTTGCAGGGTTCAGAGGTAATGAACGCGCCGAGGGAAGGAAGCGACTTATAAATAATATATTTGATGTGTTTTATATATAATATAATAGCAGTAGTACCGGTTTATTATGTTTTTTTTTTGTTTTTTTTTCTTTAAAGCACAGTCCTGTAAGGCACCTACCCTATTCCTGACAACTTGATAAATGATCATTACCGATCCTCTACCTAATTGCCAGTTATTTCCCCCCTCCATGGTTTGAGCCCGAAGGATCCCCACCAGAAGGGCGCTCCAGTTGCTGTTTTTCAGAGCTCTCCCTCCCACAGGAGCCCCATTTCCGTGCCCAGCCTCGCTGTGCCGGCCTGGCGGCCACAGGCACTGCCACAAACAATGGCATTTCTGTCGGGCTCGTGACCCCGCTTGTGCGGCGATGACCCCTCCGGGGTCGGGTCCCACAGCCGGCACTGGAAGGGTTCCTGCCTGCAGCCCTGCCTGCTCCTCCACCCTCGCTTCCCGAATGGATGCGTCTGTTCCACGCTAAGTTTGCCGATGCAAAATTTAGGTTAATCCATTTCCAAAGTGGATTAACCTAGCCCACACAAAGGCACTTAGTATAAAATAAGTGTCCACATGGTGAGGCAACACAGCGGCCGCGTCAGGCTCGCGCCCTCGCTGCTGTGTGCCCGGTGCAGGGGGCTGGCTCTGCCGCGTGGTCTAGCTCGAAGCGAAGGGAGCGTGAGGAATAAACAAAGCCCAGCAATGGGAAGGGGTTAAAACCCTTCCGAGGTCCACCGCAAGTCTCCTGTTCACCTTAAATGGTCAGGATTTTATTTTAGCTTCAGGGAGGAGCGGCAGCCATCGAGCTGGAAGCGAGCGCGGCCACTGCCCTCCCACCGCAGGGACCCCAGGGCTCCACTGCTGCCCTTCAGCTCGAGCTGGGGAAGGGTCAGCCATGCAGTGCCCAAGGTGCCCATTCAGCCTCCCCCCCCGACCCCATGGGGCTCAGCACAGCGCTCCCTGACCTCCTCCCAGCATTGCCGTGGTTAACGCACATCACAATTGGACATGGGCACCAACAAGCCATAAACAGGGATGTGCAGTTCCCATCCTCGGCAGTAGTGAAGGCCCTACTGCTGGGCTGATTTCACCAAAATGCCCCTTATAGCCATCAAGGGCTGGAGGCACAGAGCGGGCTGGGGATGGAGGCACACCGAGGCGCGATGTGCAGGAGGAGGTCAGCAAGCACCGCCAGCACGGAGTGCCCCACCGGGCAGCCCCGGCAGCGGCTGCAGAACAACGGCTGAGCCCTGCGCAGAGCTGCGTTGCTCGCGGAGTGGGTGCTCTCCCTCTGCTCTCCCACCGGAGCGAGGAGGGGATGCATGTGAAACAAAAGGATGCAGCCGACGTGTGGCCTGGGCACCGTGCGCCCACCGCGCCCGCAGCCGGGCGGAGGCGAGGAGCCGGCCCCGAGCCCGGGGTCCCGCTGCCGGGGTCTCGCCGCTCGCCAGCCCGCGGCTCCGGGACCGAGCTGGGCCGGCGGAGCGGGGCACGGCCGAGGCGAGCCGAGGCGAGCCGGGCGCGGCGCACCCCCGGGGCCGTGCCCTGCCGAGGGAGCCCGGGCGGGGTGCAGTCGCGGCGGTGCCGAGCCGTACCGAGCCGCGCCGCGCATTCTCGCCGCTCTCCAGCAGGCGCCCGGCCCTGGACATTGTCTCTTCCTCCCGGAGGAAGGGCCCTCCCCGGCCCTCCACAATGTGCTCTTCCAGGCGCGGCTCCCCGCGCCCCCCGCCGCGCCCGGCCCGGTGCGCCCGCCCCCCGCGGCCCCGCTCCCCTTCCCCCGCCGCCGCCTCCGCCCCCTCCGCCCGCGGCCGGGCCCCGCTCGCCCCCCTCCGCCTCCCCGGCCCCCCCCGGGAGCCGGGAGTGACGCGCTCCGCAGCGCCGGCCCCTCTCCCCGGGCAGCAGCTGGTTGTCAGCCTCTCCGGAGCGCCGCCAGCCCGGGCCCCCTCCCTCCGTCCCTTCCGTCCCTTCCGTCCCTCCGTCCCTTCGCCGCTCCGAGCCGCGCCGCCGGGCTGGCGCAGGCCGGCAGGGCCCGGGCCCCGCTCCAGGTAGGCTCCGGCGGGGGGGGGGCGGCGGTGCGGGGGATGCGCGGGGGCGGCGGGGCGGCGCGGGGCGGTGCGGGGCGGGGGCCGTTCCCCAACTCCGGGGCCGGCGGCGGGGGGGGGGGAGGGAGCGGCCGCTTCCCCGGGAAGTTGCGGCTCGGCGGGGCTGCGGGAAGGGTTAAGGTTAGCGCGTCCTTCCCCGCGCCCGGCGCGGCTCCCCCTTCCCCGGAAGAGCACAAAAGCCCACAAGAAAGTGGGAGGAGGCGGCGGCGGGAGCGCTCCGGCCCCATTAATTCCCGGGCACCGGCCCCGCGCCGACGCCGCCATCGCCGCGTCGCTCCCCCGGCCCCGGCACCGGCCCCGGGCGGGGATTGTGCTGGAAATAGCTTCCTCCCTCGAGGTAAAGCCCTACTTACGTGTCAATCCCCGCCGCACGCCGAAGCCCGGCTGCCAGCGGCGGGGCCGTGCGCGGGGCCGGCGGAGGATTTGCGCCGGGAGCGGCCGGGAGCCGCGGGCGGAGGGCGGCGGGGCCGAGCCCGGCAGGGAGAAGGCGGGGAGCCGCTCCGTGCGGCGCCGGGTCCCGCGCCGAAGTGGCGGGGCCGCGTCCCGCTGCTGGCGGCCGCCGTTCCCCCGTGCCCGCCGGACCCGGCTGCTGGCCGGCAGCGCGGCGGAAGCGTCGACCGGCGCGCAGAGCGAACGCGTGTTCGGCGTGGGGAGAGCTCGGTGCGGCCGGCGTGCGGGGCAGGGAGCAGGCAGGGGCAGGGCAGGGTAAGGGCAGGGCAGGGCAGGGTAAGGGCAGGGCAGGGGCAGAGCCCCGCGGACGCTCTGCTCTCTTCTTCGGCCCCGCGTTCAGCACCTCCCCGCTGAACAGCAGGAGCCAGGAGAGCCCGCGACCCCCGCCCTGCCCGTGCGTTCGGTGCGCCGCTGTGGGTGATGCTCCCGGAGGAAGGGATCTCAGATGTGTGCGTGTGTGTGTGTGCGCGCAGAGGTGATGGTCCTCCCTTCCTCTTCCATTTGTTGTTCACGTTGCAGATTAACTCTTCCAGCCAGTGTTTTGGGAAGTAGCAAAGCGCTCGTTCAAATCAGCAGAGATGTCAGTCAGTGAGGACGTACGTACTTGACAAAGAGCGCCCGGGATGTTTGGTTGGTGCATACATTGGTGGTCACAGATCGCTGCCCCTCAGCCGTGTTCCCTCACACCGAGCGATTCCCAGAGCAGCAAGCACCGTGCTCAGCATGGCTGTGGTACCAATCCTTGACCAGGAGCGTTTATCTTCCATTAGTAAGCCTTTCTCTGCGCCGAACTGGTTAAGTTAGGGTCAAATCTGGTTCAGTACCTTCTTGGCATGCTCAGAGGGCTGGGTTTAAGCAGTGGCTGAGTTGGAGACGAGGCCACCTTCCTACTGGCCCCTCTCTAATGGCTCCGTCTCAAGGACTCCTTCCCAGTGGCTCCTTCTCAATGGGTCCTTCCCAGTGACTGTTTCCCGGTGGCTCCTTCCAGCGTGAGCTGCTGTGCCTGGGATCCCGGGGCTGTGCATCACCTTTGTTGCTCCCAAAGCATCGCTGCTGCTGAGGGATGCACACTACTCAGCTCCTGTTCCGCTGCACCAGGAAAGTCCGGCTGTGGTGTGACAGGGCGTGTTTTCAAATAAAAGACTTTAGAAAGAGAAGAGAAAATAAACTGTGCCGACAACCAGAGCCTGGAATACTTAGCGTAAGGCACAGAGTGTCAGTGATGGGAGAGATGTTTGCAAAGCAGTCCCTGAGAAATTGAGCCAAGCTGTAAAGTAAGCAGGTTACCGATAGCCCTGCATGCATTGCTGAGGTGTGGTCATGGGAGCTGCTCCCCTGCCCCATGCTTGACCAGCAGTGCTGCAGGAGCTGCCCTGCTGCAGGTGAACCCCACAGCCCACGGTCCCAGTGCTGGAGATGCTGTGTGTGGGATGGGCAGAGAAGTCTGTGGCTGGGAGAAGCGCTTCCCAGTTTGGAGGGGAGCTGAGGGGTTGGGCAGAGGTGTGTGCAGACGGCTCTTGAAGACGTGTGGTGCTTGGTGGGACAAAACACCAAGCGCTCACTCTGCACGTGTGAGCGCCTGCCTTCGCCAGTACAAAAACATTGGCTGTGAGCGTCTGTAAAGCAGCTGTGAATATTGGACTGTAGATAAGAAGAGGAGCGAGGACGTTGTTTTTCCAAACCCGGCGGTGCCTGCAGCCCTGGCGTTTGGGTGTGGTTTGTGAGCGCACCCGCAGGATCTGACTTCCCTTTAGCAGAGGAGCTGCACGCACGCTGCCTGACCCTTGATCGCTCGGTGCCTTCGTCGCTGGAAACAAAGCGATGGGACCTGGCTGCAGGCTGGGGAGATCCCTGTGCAGAGCTGGGGACGGCAGGAAGGAAGCAGGCAGCGGCTGCAGGGCTCCGGGCTGGAGGCACAGGGTGGGCACTGCCACCTCCCTCTGTGCCACGCATGGCGTGGGGCTGGGGCCGGTCCTGAGAAAGGCGTCGGTAATGGATTGTGCTCTGTTTTCTAATGAAAGTTTCATTTGAAGTTTGTTTACAGGAAAGAAGAAATTAGCAGAGAGAATTCTCCTGAGAACCCAGAGAGGAAAAAGAATGAGCTGCCTGAGTTGCAAGCCAAAAGAGGGTGGAAGGGTAGATTAGATTTACCGTATTGCTCTGAGTCGTGGCCGTTGTTCAGAAATTCTTCCTTGCTCTCCTGGTTGCTGAGGGTCGGTGTTCAGCACCGTTGGTGGCATGCGGGGACAATTGGGGGCTGCCCATCTGACCAAGCGGTCGGTCCCACTGCTGTATTGGTAGCTTCGGGGCCGGGGCTGCTCGTGCCCAGGGTCCTGCTGGCAGAGGAGGCAGTGCCGGGTGTCCCAGAGCTCTGCTATGTGTCCCGCTTGGGTGTCCCAGGAGGCAGCATGCTGGTGGCTGGGGTGGGCACAGGGCAGCGGGGCTGCTGGGCTCAGTGGAGTGCCAGGGCGCACAGCAGTGCTTCTCTTGGTTGTCAGGGAAGGGGCACGGAGGGACAAGGAGCTCCCACGGCTTGGTGCCAAACAGAGAGACTGCTCTGGTGGCCGAGTCCCCCGCTGCATCCCCTGCGATGTTAGCCGTGTGTTGTTGTCCCCTGCGGCGTGCTTGCACAGGGTGGGCTCTGCTGCCAGACCCACGCACTGCTGGGGAGATTTGTCCTGTTGGCACTTTGCATGAGGGTGGCCTTGGCTGGACAGCAAAAGATGGCACTGGGGACGCAGGGACGGCGTGGCCTGGCCCCACGCTGGCAGCCTGCTTCCTGCTGGGGGCTGGAGTGTGGACTTGGGAACGTGCAACATCCGTGTTTGACCTGAGTCACATTTACGGTTTCTGGCTTGAGTATTTCTAATAATAGGCCAACGTTGTTGCACCTCAAGAGAACGGTACACTTTTGTAAAGCCCTTTCCGCAGCATGTGCGTGCGAGGCACCTTTCGTGCCTCTGATTTTCCAGCCTGCACGAGTGGCTCTGGGTCGGGGTCTGGGTGCTGAGGCTGTGCCTTCTGCAGAAGTTGTGCCTGAGCCAAACCCTTTGGAAAGCTGCCTGGGGCTCCCACCTGCCAGGTGAAGGCTGTGGGCAGCCAGGACCTTGGCATTTGCGTTTGTCTCTTAAGCTCTGACAGTAATCTTGGGTAAGCCTCATGAAGGAGGCCAGATATTAGGGTGGCTGGCTCCCTGTCACTGTGTGCAATGGAGACTATATATAGTGTGTGGTGGGGAGACCTGTGCTGTCCTCTCCTGTACCTGCACAATGGGATCTGTGGGGAGGCAGTGCTGCTCTTGGCTGGAGCAGCAGCTGGGTGTGCTGGCAGCGCTGTGTCCCCAGTGCCCCCACTGCTCCCGGTTCCCCAGTGCCCCCTGCCTTGCTGAGCTCAGCCGTGGGTGCCTGAGCCATAAATTCCAGGAAGATCCTGGGAGGTGGGGAGCGCCTGCCCTGAGCCTGCAGATGTGTCTGTGGGGACAGGGAGAGGAGGAAAAGCCCCAACCTGTCCTGAAAGTCGTTCGTTTGTTCACTCTAAAAGCTGTCAGCCAGAGGCAGCCAGACAGGGCAGCTTTTACGAGGCACAGCCGTACATTGGAGGGGCTCCTGCCAATTGCTCCTTACACGGAAAGGAGCAGGCAGTGTATGTAATCTCAGGACGAGGGGAAAGAAAGAAAAGGAGCTGAGCATTTACAAGCCTGAGAAATGCTTCAATCAAAGGAAAGCACATCCGAAGGCCCTTCTCGAGGGTATTTTTCGGTGTCCCCTGCCGCCCTGCAGTTATGGATGCGGCCTCTATCCGTTACTTTGGGGGAGCGGCCAGGGAGAGGAAGGCAGATAAAGGGACCGCCGACAGGACCGTGTTAATTTGGGGCAGCATCTGCTTCCTGCAGAGCTGGGAGGGTGAGGGGAGCACCGGGCCCCTCCTCTCATTCAGGATCCTGGCCTCGCCGGTGGTGGTTTTGAAATCCTGCGGCTGACCTTTCCGGCTCTGGAAGCGATCCAAGGGCTGTGTCTCAAAGTGCTCTAAAGGTTAGTGGGAAGGGAGAGAGAGGCAGAGAGAAAATGTCCTTCCAGCTGCAGGAGTGGGAGAGAGGAATGCAGTCTATTCTGTGGGGCCCTGGGGCTGCCTGGTCTCCACTGCCCCGCTCGGTGCCCCCCCGGCATAGGATGAGTGCGGCCGCAACACTGGCAGCCCCTATGGCAGCCCAGCGTGGTCAGCTCCAGACCCCTGAGCTGACCCCAACCCCTTCCATGAGGTCTTCCTGCAGCACCGGGTAGTTGGAGTCTGTGGGATCTGATCTCATCATCCCCATTTGCTCCCCACCAGCGCAGCTCCATCGGTGTTCCCATGATGCAGGAGGTGGTTTGGTCTTAGAAGGGTCTGAACTGTTTGTAGGGCTATTTGTGTGAAGCTGCACCCTATCTCCACTCCCACGTGCCACTCGCTTGCCAGAAACACGCTAGCGTGGATGGAGATTAAAGGGTAAACTCCAGGGCTCAGCCATCCGCTCCTACAGGATGCGAGCTCTTTCTAATTGTCCTCAATTAGAGACAGTGCCATTGCTCAGGCACGTCTTCAGGCAGGAAGCGGTGCTGGGGCGTTCTCCTGGGAACCACCTAACCCGGGCTGCTCGTGGGCTCCTGGGCTGCAGGAGCTGCGTGTCCTGGGGAAGGCTGCAGTGGGGAGATGCCAGAGCAAGGGGATGGAGGGAGGAAGAGAGCTCTGTGCCTTAACCGTTTCCTGCTTGCCTTCAGGATGAGACGTCGGTGAGCAGCGAGGACTTTGATATGAATGACTCCACATGGATCTCAGCTGACCAGCACCTGAACTCCAGCCTGAGCCCCAGCCAGGACGAGAGCATGCGCAGCCCGCAGAACCTTCACGGCCAGGAGGATGGTGAGTGCCTGCAGCCACGGGGAGATCACGGCGCCTTGTGCTCGGAGTGTTTTTGTGGCTCATTAAACATTAACCAGTCCCTTCTGATCAGGTGTCCCACCTGTAGGATGGATTTCATATCAGCACGGGCTTCGAAGCCTTCCCGGTCAGCCTGCAGGCTGCTGGTGGCCAGGCCCTGCCCAGCTCTGGGCTGAGGGTCCTTATGGGGTCACGGTCACAGCCCCCCAGGTCCTGAGAAGGCATTGGATTGGGGTCCCCAGGAGCAGTGCAGAGAGCCCCATGGCTCCTTGCCGCAGGAAGGAGAGCAGCCTCTTGCAAGAGGATCCGTGCTCAAAAAGCTGCACATTAGGCAGCACGTGAGAAAAATGCACTGGGATCATGGAACAGACATGAGGTGTCTCATTGCTTCGGGCAGGTGGCTGGAACCCATATGTGGGCTGGGAGGGAGGGGGCCTTTGGTAAGGTGACGTGCTGTGTTTCTTCTGTGAAGCTAGTTTAAAAAATTGCTCGAGTAAATAAGTGGCAGAAGTACAGGCTCAGGTCAGAGTTCATCTTTGTGATGCTTGCAAGGGTTCAGTGCTTGGGCTGCTCCTTGGCTTGTGCTCATCTACAACCCAGATGCTGCTGAGAGAACGGGCAGGGAGTAAAGAGCAGTGCTAACGAGGGGCCAGGAGAACCCTAGGAACAAGGGGCTTCTGCAACCCAACATCTCCCAGAGGTGGCCTTGTGCAGCCATGGGACAGGGATGCTCCATTCATTAGCATGAAGCCAACTGTGGCATTGCCAGGTCTCTGTATCCCCAAACTTTGCTGTTCTCCTGCCAGGACATTTCAGGCTTGCGGTTTATCCCTCGTTGATGAATTCCCAAGTCTTGTTTACAATCTAGAATGACATGGATTGGATCCTTTTACTCAACACTATTATTCTACAAGACAGTAATTTAATAAGGGACTCACGTATTAAGCAAATCAAGATGTTCTCACTCAAGCTAAGTCCTCTCTCCCTCTCTCTGCCCTCTTAGGAAATGCGTCCAATTTTTTGTGCCCTGTGATTTTTGTTTGGAGGCAGGTGTCCTCTTTGGGGCCCTTCTTGGCTCTTTCAGTTTCTTTTATAAGGTTCAGCAGTGAGTAACAAAGTACAAACAGCTCCTTCCTTCTGGTCAGGAGTGCACGTGAAGTTGCAACTGACAGAGCAAAACGGGAGGAATAAAAGAGAGAGCAAGCTGAGTTGGGTGTGTTAGTAACAGGACTCCCCCAGGAGAAGCCCAATTTCCATCAGACTGCTCTGTTTCAGGGGCTGTGGGACAAGGAGCCCAGCCCCATCACTGCTGTGTACCCAGCACTGGAGCTGTGAGATCAGGGCAGTGCAGGGGTGAGGCGTCCGTCTCTGGTGGTCTCTGCATTTCGCCCACCCTGACGTGGAGCTTTAGCAAACGTTTTGCCTTGTTTGTGCCAACTCACAGAGGCTATCCCTGGGAAGACTCCTAAAAAGACAAATGACAGGAACGGAAACTTGTGGACTGCACCACAGAGGGCACAAGCAGGGCAGCACGAGGGCTCCATTCAGTGTTTTGGTCTCCGTCCTCTGCAAATCCTTCCCTGAGCTTCTCCCATCCGCTGTTGTTTAATGGGAAGGATGCCTGGAGCGTATTTTCTGCGACAGGCTTCCTAAGAGGCAGACTTGTAATGAAGAGGTGCCTGTTTGGACAGCAGTATCATCTGACACATGCGGTTAAAAGAAGTCCTGTTTGAAGTGCTGAAGCACAACTGCATGTCTTCCAGGGGGCTGTAAGGGGTGAGTGTTCTCATATGACACATGAGCACAGCAGCATGGAACAGAAAGGTGGGAGAGCAGGAAGCCGTTGTCCCATGCTTTGAAGCACAGGTATCTGCTGCATCTTCAGCGAGCTGAAAAGCAGCTCAGATGGAAGCCAGCACCTCATTTTGTCTCTGTGCCCAGAAACCTTGGCCCCATGTAACTGCGCTGCAAACAGCGTCAGCCTCTGGAACGTGAATCAGCGCAGGGAGCAAAATGAGAACTGTTGGCTGCAGGAGGTGAGGGACAGAGATGGGGCTCATGTTAGCTTGGTGTCACTGCAGGCTGCAAGGGAGTGGGGGCACATTGCAAGATAAACGGCTGCATTGCAGGATGCAGAGATGCTTTGCAGGACACAAGGACACGCAGATGCACAGAGGGACAGTGGGACACAGCAGGATGCAGGGATGCACAGCAGGATGCAGGGATGCAGGGACACATGGAAGGATGCAGGGACAAAGAATCCATTCCCAAGCAGCAATGCTGACACAGGCGCACACTTGCTTCTTCCATTTTCCTTTGTTACTCATCCTGCGGGCCCCAGCACGGAAAATGTGAAGCTCCCTGCAACATCCCTTCTCTATAGGATGTTACTCACAGCGCTTGTGCCCCGCAGGAAGCCAGTGGATACCCAGAGCAGCAGCAAGATCAACACAAACGTTCTGCTGCTGAAGCTGAGCCATTGTGCAGGAGGACATCCTGGGGGGATGCGTCCGTGGGACCCAGCACACATTCAGAGCAAAACGCCCCAAAATCCGTGGTATCAAACTGACCCCATTCCCAGTGTGCCATTGGGCACTGCCAGCCCCAAGATGGTTTCACATGGAGCTGCAGCAGCTGGGCTCGGGGCTGCCTTCCCACGGCTCAGGGTCGGGTCACTCCCAGCAAGATTCCTGTGCCTGTCCTCCGTGCCGTGTCCCCGCTGATCCCGGTCTGCCTGGAGCTGCAGCCGCTAATCCAGACCTTGGAGAAAGGACTTTCTTAACCTACTTAATGGTGAAGGCACGCTCGACAGCCTGTCCCCTTGTCCAGGACATCTCCTGAGGGCCAGGAGGAGCCACAGGGATGTGCACATGGCATACTTTCAGGTCATCTCAGGAACCGTGGGAGTCCCAGCACCAACCCATCGCACGCGGCTTCTGTTGGCTCTCTTGGCTGAGAGAAGGGCTCCCAATCAATTCCCAGCACCCCAACACCTTGGTGCTGCAGGCAGGTTGAGGCCAAGCCGAATGCCTGCAGCTGTGCCAGGGAAGATGCCCATGGCCGTGCCCCGTGTTGTGCCGGGGGCCGCCGCTCGCTCTGATGGCAGGAGATGGCACCAAGGGGTACCGCCAGGCCGGGGGGGCTGGGCGCACAGCACTGCCTTGTCCCTGCAGAGCATTGTGCCCGGCTGTGCCAGGTGTCGATTTGCTGGGGACTGCGGCCGGAGGCTGGGACCCGGGAGGGTGGGAGGAGGATGGAGGTTTCGTCTGGGATGTAAGGAGGTTTGAGTTAACGAAGGAAGACAGGAAATACAGCGCCTTCAGTGGAGGCGGGCCAGGCCCGCTGCTCCTCATCCCCCATCAGTGTTCCTTTTTTTCCTTTTTTTGTGTGTCATGGAGGAAATGGGCCGGGTGGGACCTGCAGGGAGCGGGCGTCCCTCTGCACCCCAACCCTGGGGCTCTGCGTGCTGCCCGCTTGTGCCTCCCCCAGAAGCCATCCCCACCTGGTCTCTGTAATTTGTATTAAGTGTTCCTTCCTCGCAGGCTCTCCTCCTCCCCTCCTTCCCCCTTCTCGTCTCTTTTGTGAGTGAATAATTTATGGCACTTTTCATCTTCCTGGCTGTTGTTACACTCAGATGTCTGCGGGATGCTTTGAACACTTCTGACACTCGCTTGCAGGCTGGATGCGGAGCTGCAGCCCACAACAGAGCGCTGGGCACTCCAGCCTGACCGGCCACGGGCATGGCCATGCCGGCACCATGGGCACAGCTGGGACGCAGTGTGGGCTCGGCTTGGGCCTGGTGCTGTGGTCTGACTGTGGGCAGTGAGCCCTGGCCAAGCTCCTGCCCCCATGTCCATCCCTGTCTCCATACCCGTCCCCATCCTGGCTCTGGGCTCGGTGGCCCCTGCCCGGCCGTGGCAGCGCGGGGCTGCGGCGAGGTTTCCGTGGGCTGCTGGCTCTTACATAAGCTCATTGTTTTCCGAGTCAAAAGAGGTTTTGTCCTGGCTCTGGAGATGTGACAGGAGGAGGAACAATTTGCCCCATTCATCTTTAATTCTGCCTTTGGACAGCAGCGTGGTGGCCCTCGCTGACATAGATGTTAAACCCAACCACTTCCCTGCCATAAAATCTCCCGGGGAGCAGGTGTTGGAAATCTCCCCTTCCCCTCCTGATCTCTGCAAATCCAGTGTCACAGAAATCAAGGATAATCCAGCAGCCTCTTCAAAATGAAAACGCTGAGCCCTGATTAATTCATTTAATAAGTGACTGATCCCTCCTCCCCCATCACCGCTACCCAAGAAGCCATTTTGCTTCTCGCTTCCCCGGGATTGGCGCAGCCGGGGAGGGACGGAGGCCACAATAGACTCCAGGCTCTGTCCCCATCCCCTGCTCTCGTGGTGCTGCCCTGTGCCACACGCCCCACTCCTGGGCTGCCCTCGGCCTTCAGCCCAGCTCTGCTGAGTCCAAGAAGGGAACAAAATATTTTGCTTCCCAACCGAAAGATCAAAACATCTCCAAGTGACATTGTTTTTACAGATCCATCTGCTTCAATTAGGGCGTGGGGGTGAAGCAGGGGGGCTTCCAATTATCCTCATTAGAGGGGCTCCTCGCTCAGCCAAACTCCAGCCGTGAGCAGGGAGCTCACGAGGCTCGTGCTGGTTGATAATGAATATATTCATGGCTGCGCAGCCTGGCTTTGCTCTACCGCTGCTCGCGGTGCCCTGCTATTTATTTGTGTGCTTTGGGCGCTTGCTGGGGGTTTGCAGAAGACCTCCCAGATGTCAGGAGTTCTGCGTGATGTGACTCGGGGCGCCTTGGCCGCGGTGTTGTGGCCATACGTCCCTGTTGCAGGGTGTGGGGACAGGTTGGGGACAGGCTGTGGAAGCTGAGAAGGAACCCAAGTGCGGTCCCGATCCCATGGAGCTGCTCCTGTGCTGCCTCTCGAGGGCATCCCCGTTCTTAAGCTGGCTGAAGCCATTCCTGCTCTGATCCAGGGTCCTCAGCAATCTGGATTTGTGGCCGTTCCTCTGCCCACAAGGCAGATTAATCCACCACTCTATATGCAGATCTTCTGGGAAAGCGTAACCCGTACAAGTGTAGAAATAAGAAAATGATCAGGAGCGGAGGGTTTACTTACATTCAGCCTTGTTTTAAACTACAGTGTTGGTACATAGGAGCTGCAGGAGCTGCGGCAGAGCTGGAGGCTGTAGGAAGGCTGCGGGGGTGGGCAGGGTGCCCAGGACAGTAAGGGGTGCTTGGGGCAATGTGGGATTTCTTGGTGCAGTAAGGACAATGTAGGGGTGCCCGGGCAGTTTGAGGATGCCAAGGGCAGAGCAGGGATGCTCAGGTCAGGCTGGGGACGCTCAGAGCTCTGCAAACTGCTGTCCCTGGTGCCACCTCTCAGTGCTTTGGCACAGTGGGATTCTTGTGGCGGGGGCCCCGCTGTGTGCCAGGCACAGTGCTGGGGCTGTCTGCCCCCTGAGGACTGCTAGGAGGTGGCTCTCATAGCTGCAGGGTGGCACTGATTGGCCATGAGCTGTTGCTGTGGCCGTGCCTGGGCTGGCGGTGGGGCATGGCACGCAGCTCATGCCTCCATGCGGAGGAATAATGCTCCCTAATCCTCCCAGAGGCATCGCTGGATGAGGCCAGAGATTCCCTCTGAGAGCAGAGCAGGGGGAGGGACAAGGCTCAGCCCCCACTGAGCGTAGTGCCACTCCACCTGCCCCGAGTCAGCATGGAGCCTGCACTCAGAGCCCAGCCCCAGCCTTGCTGGCGGGTTTGGCTGCAAGCCCGCATGCCAGCGCAGGGCATGCATGGGACAGAGGCTGGGGAGCTGAACCGGGTGGGCTGGGCTGCTGGCTGCAGGGCAAGGCCCTCTGACATCCTCCGTGCCTCCAGCCCCTGCAGGCAGCCGTGCATGGGGCAGAAACCGGCATGGGGACAGAGGCATGGAGAGTGCCCAGGTGCAGAGCCAACGCTGGCCTCAGCTGGCAGCCGGGGCTCCTGCCTGCACCCAGAGCAGTAAGTGGGTCAGTGCAGGGGGGAGGACGGAAGGGAGCTCTGCAGGCTCTGTGGGGGTGTTCCAGTTCTGGGGCTCGTGGGGAATGGAGCCGCCTCAGAACAGGGAGCGCCCATTCCTATGCTGGGGTGGTTCAGGACAGGCACGGCCCCCGCGGGCTGCTCGGATGCCTGAGCGTCCTCAATCTGTTTATTTTAAGGGATACAAAGTCCTGCATTGCTGCAGCCTCCGCAGGGGTCACAGGAAAGTTCGCCGCAGCTCTCATTAAAGTTCTCTGCAGATGCCGGCGGAGGAAGGAGGAGGAGGAGGGTGGCAGCAGCTGGGCACCGTCCCGCACCCCGCGCCTGTGCACCTTTGGACCTGGCGCCCGTGTGCCTGGAGCTGGTGGCACGGTGTTGGTGCCGCCCCACAGCCCGACCCCAGCTCTGGGGGCCATGGAGCAGGGGCTGGGGATCACAGACCAGGGGCTGGGGACCAGAGACCAGGGACCGCCATCTGCTTGTCTGTGGCTGCAGCTTCTTTGTTCGCAGCACACACTTGCACAGGAAGCAGCTCCCCACGTGCTTCGCCCTTTCCCTCTCGCGGAGGCACCTAATGAAATAAAGGATTTACTGCAGTGAGGGGGAGGGCAGGAGAAGGGGCTGAGCGGGGGCTGAAGATGTAGTGCTGGGGCTGGGCTCCTCGGTGTGCGTGGGGCGGTTGGTGGTATGGGAGTGGGGATGGGAATGGAAATGGAGATGGGGATGGGGAGGAGGATGGAGACAGGGCTGGGGATGAGCTCTGCTGCAGTCAGGCAGAGCAGCACAAACAGGAGCCTGGGGACAGTCAGGGACCTGGGTGTGTGAATGGAAAGGAGAAAGAGAAAGCACTGCTGTGTGCTGGGAAAGGGAATGGTGTGCTGCGCTGCCAGGGTGTGGTGATGTGTCTGCCTGGGCAGTGGGGCAGTGCAGGGAGGCTGTGGCTGCAAGGAGAGTTTTGCATTCAGAGCAGCAGTAGTGAGAAAAGGGCATTTGGGAGGGCAGGGAGAGAGTGGAGGAGGAGGGGACAAAAGTGCCCTGAAGGGACCTAGTGTCCTTCTGCACTGTGATGGGCAGTATGTTTGGCACTGCTGCCATATGGATAGCTCAGGGACACGTGGAAGTAGGCAGGAAAGGAGATCATCCACATAGGGAGGACAAGGTCAGTGGGGCTGCAGTGAGTTGGAACAGGTCAGGTGTCTGTGCATGTCCCTGTCCTCTTCCCAGAGCAGCTGAGGGCTCTGCAGGCCTTCACCAGAGCCCCCAGGCAGCTCCCCAGACCCACTGCTCCATTCCAGCCCTCCTCGAGCCCCTGTGAGCTGCACTTCGTCATCTCAGTTCTAACCAGACTCTGTGCCAGGTGCTGCCCTCGTTAAAGACACTGGGGACAAGGGATTCAGGCAGGGAAAGGAAATGCCCCTTTCTCCTCCCTGCAATGTAAACAGAAACCTAAAAGGACCAAATTCCAAAGTTCTTATTCAAGCCAAGGTGCTGCAGGCCCCAGGCAGAGGCGTGGGCAGTGGGATCGTCATCTGCAGAGGAGATGGAGGGACAGATGGATGGATGGATGGACGGGCACGCCGTGGATGGGTGCAGGACACGGCAGTGTCCAGCAGCTCAGAGCATGGCAGTGGAGCTCTGGAAACATGGCCCAGCAGTCACAACAGCAGCGCCTGGCCCTCGGGCTGCTGCCTGTGAGGGCCCCACGCTGGACCCTGCAGCCTTTGCACCCGGGCCGTGGGCTTCTCTCCATGAGGTCGGTGAAGGGTGACGTTGGAGGTGACCACACATCCTTCTTTGCAGATGACTCCTCGTCAGAGAGCTGCAGCGGGAATGGCTCCTCCACCCTGAACCCCTCCACCTCCAGCAGCACGCAGGGCGACAGCGCCTTCCCCGAAATGAATGGGAATGGCACCGCAGCCCCCATGGACTTCACTGCCTCCACCGACGACCAGCCCATCAACCTCTGCGACAAGCTCACACCTGCCCACGTCACCCCTTCCTACCAGTCGGACAGCTGCAGCACCGACGGGCTGCGCAGCAGGGTGAAGTACGCGGTGAAGACCACAGCAGAGGTAGGGGGCTGCGGGCACGGCACATGGGGAGAGAAGGCACTGGGGTGTGCGTGATGCTGGGGCTGGCATGGCCATGAGTCCCTCTGCCTAGGCTGTGGCGGGAGGATGGGACGTCAGGAATGGGGATGGTGGCAGCGAGCCAAAGGGAAAGGTTTGAGCTGCAGCTGGGGGAAGGTCGAGGCTGTCTGCTAAAACCCTGTCCCCCTGCAGTCCCCACCATACAGCTCCGGCAGCTACGACTCCATCAAGACCGAGGTCAGCGGCTGCCCTGAGGACCTGACAGTTGGCAGAGCCCCCACGGCTGACGAGGATGATGATGACCATGACGACCACGAGGACAATGATAAGATAAATGACTCTGAAGGGATGGACCCGGAGCGGCTAAAGGCCTTCAATGTAAGGACAGCGCCACGGGGCAACGAATTTGCCCTCCTTGTGGGTTCGGTGTTCCCACCTCTTGTCTCCTCTGCAGATGTTTGTGCGCCTTTTTGTGGACGAGAACCTGGATCGGATGGTTCCCATCTCCAAGCAGCCCAAAGAGAAGATCCAGGCCATCATCGAGTCCTGCAGCCGGCAGTTCCCCGAGTTCCAGGAGCGAGCTCGCAAACGCATCCGCACGTACCTCAAGTCCTGCCGCCGCATGAAAAAGAATGGCATGGAGATGGTGAGTGGCTGTGCCGTGCTGTGAGCGTGGCTGTGCCGTGCCCTGTTGTGCTATGCCATGCCACAGCACTGGGGCCTGAGCTCAGCTCTCCCTTGTGTCCCTGCAGACCAGGCCCACGCCGCCGCACCTCACCTCGGCCATGGCTGAGAACATCCTGGCTGCTGCCTGTGAAAGCGAGACGCGGAAAGCAGCCAAGAGGATGCGGCTGGAGATCTACCAGACCTCGCAGGTACCGTGCCTGAGACTGTAGTGTGTGGGACGGCACTGTGAGCGGTGGGGAGGTGGTCTCTTGCTGTTGGAGACCATCAGACTCTCTGCAGCCAACCTCTGTGCTTCTTGTGTAGGACGAACCGATCGCCCTGGACAAGCAGCACTCCAGAGACTCCACAGCCATCACCCACTCCTCCTATTCACTGCCAGCTTCATCCTACTCTCAAGACCCCGTCTACATCAATGGAAGCCTCAACTACAGCTACCGTGGCTATGGGTCCCTGGGAGGCAGCCTGCAGCCACCTGCGCCGCTCCAGACTGGCAACCACAGTAATGGTGAGCAGCCCTGGCAGTACCCAGCCCTGGCAACAGGGCGAGGCAGGGGCTGGCCCCAAGGGAGCCCCACTCCTGTAGAGCTTCTCTGAAACGCCCCTGTGCCACCAATGGAGGTCTCTGCCCCACCATCCAACTTGCATCATTAGCAAGCAGTTAATTGTTGAACTGAACTTGAAAGGACAGTCTAGGTGGAGATGGTGGAGGAAAGGAGTGTCGCTTAGAAAAAAGGGAATCTGTACCAACCATTCATTAATGATTAACAGAGTGGTGCCTATCGCCTCCCTGATCTCATTGCTGGTATGAGCCGTCCCTTCCCCAGCCTTCATTGCCTGCTCTTGGGGACAGGGATGGAGACAGTGCAGCCTGCGGGCACAGCTCTGGCTGCAGCTCAGGAGCATGGCTGTGTGGCAAACAGGATGGATGCTGCAGGAGGGAGCTGTAGGAGGCACGTGAGGCCACAAGCAAGCAAGCAGCATGGAGTGGTGTAGGCTGGAGCGGGGCACACAGGGAGGCAGTGCGGTGCCAGCTGCTGCTGGAGGGGAGCAGAATGGGGCAAAGCAGTCCCTTGTCTCTGCTCACTGTGAACCCCAGTGGCCACTCCTTCCCGGTCCGCTGCCTTTGCCCACCCCGGCTTCCTGCTCCTGCCCTCCCTGACGGAGCGCGGATTTGAAGGGATGTGATTTCCGGAGTCCTGAGAGATGCCTGTCTGGGATTAACTCTTATCATCCCTTCCTAATGCTTCTTAACCCTGAATAAAGATCCCACCCTGGCCTCCAGCTGCTGAGATCTAATCCTTATGGCTGCAGCTCCTGGTCCCCCCCAGCCCAGCCCTGGCCCCACTACCCTTCTCTTACCAGGCGTGGGCACCGAGTGCATTTCCCATGACATGAGAAAGCAAACAGCTGCAGGGAGAGTCCTGGTGTGAGCAAACAGGCCTTGCTTGCAGCAGACATCAGCCTATTTGCTTGGTTCTTTAACCAAGCAACCTTGGTTAAAGATGGATCTAATGGATCTTTAAACCTCTGCTTCCCAATTATCTTTCCTTCTCGCAAGCACTCACCCAGCCCCGTGCAGGTCTGAGCACAGTGGCAGCTCCCACCCGTGGGACAGACCCGAAGTTTTGCAGGACTGCCTCTCACTGACGGGCTCTCCTTTCCCTCGCAGGTCCGACTGACCTCAGCATGAAGGGGGGGGCCTCCAGCACGGCCCAGTCCAACAGCACCAGCAGGGGGATGCAGGCTGCCCAGCTCAGCCCCACAGAGATCAGCGCCGTGCGGCAGCTCATCGCCGGCTACCGGGAGTCCGCGGCATTTCTGCTCCGCTCTGCAGATGAACTGGAAAACCTCATTTTACAGCAGAACTGACTCCTCGTGGCTGCGGCGCTCCTCTGTCAGGAAGACAATTTACACCTGCTAGCAATTGGCTCCCAGCGGTGTCCCGCTCAGGACCGCCACCGTCCTCCCGTGAAGCGGCGGCTCCGCGTAGTTGTAGAAGGTGGAACCCAACAGAGCTGTTTTCTTTTACACTCCGAGCACCCGGGACTTCAGGCACGAGGCCACGTTCCTGACCCGTACCAGAAGCCAAACGTGCGGCTTGGAAGGATGCGGGACCTCGAGGGCAGAAGGGAGCCTGGGGAGGTTTGGGGCTGCAGATGTATTTAGGATGACCTTGATGGACCCAAAAGTTAGAATCCTGTCCCCAGATAATTTCCAAGTCTTAGGTGAGCCGAATCACATATTTATTGAGAAATGGACCCTCTTCTCCCCTTAGTAATTTATTTTTCTGAAAATGGATTCTTTTGAGTTTGTACAGATTGCCAGTTTTGTGTTTGTCTGATCAGAAGGAATTTGTTCCTGTGAGATAACACATTCCATATCACAACACTACTAATTCCCAGGCAGCTCTGCCTGTTTCTCTGGGCAGCCCCCATCCCGCAGGGCGTGCGTTTGCCACCACCCGGCCCCATCCGCAGCGGCGGTGGGGCTCCACGTCCTGCAGAGACTCGGACGCCCAGCAGACCTCATGCTAGAAGGACGTCTCGCACTTGCTAAGTCATTGCAGATAAGAAGGAAGGAAACACCCGAGAAACACTGTCTCGCGTTCACCATCCGCATTCTACCTCACACTCCATTGTGGGCTTTTTCCAGGACCACCCCCCCGGCTCTGTGACTGTCAGCGCAGTGGATGTGGATGGTGCCCAGGAGCGCGCGGAGCAGCAGCGCAGTGCCCAGTGCTGCCCCACGGCTCAGTGAAGCAGCCCTGGGGCAGCAGCACAGCACCATTATATCACGTGTGCAGTGCATTCGGCAGCAGCCCTCACCCTGTCGTGTTCCCCCCCCTCCTTTCCCTGCCCACAGTCCTGGAACAAGCCCACAATTCCCAAAGTGTGGAATTGATGCAGTCCGGTCACCGCTCCGCCCCCTCCCCAACGATGCACTTCGTTTGCTCAGTGCAATACCTACAACCAGTGCTGCTAAACCAGGGACGCGCTCGGTGCCGCGGTGCCACTCCTCCCCAGTGCTGGCGTGGCCCTCCTCGAGGGCAGGAATTGTCACCCCAGACCGATTCGATAGTACAGAACCACATCTCGTGTTCATTAAGCAGAGATAGGCGCTCTCTTTGGAGACGGCTGTTTCATTTCGCCCTTTTTTGGCCACTTTGAGCTCGAGGACGAAGGCTGCTGCACGTGCCCATGCTGCAGGAGTCCCCAGCACCACAGGTTGTGGCAAAGGCTGGTTCCCCACCAGCAGCAGAGCAGGGCAGCACAGTGCAGCCTTCTGAACCAACCGAACACCCAAACACTGGAAGAAAAACAACCCCCGGCCCTTAGTTTCAGTGCAGGAAAAGCCACCAACATGAGGACAGGCTTGCCTGGCCCAGCACAGAAGGGACGAACCCTTGCATTGACTGCTCTGTTCCCCAAACCTGACACTTTCGGTAACATTCGGAGGAAGGGGATTCGGTCCCTCGGTGCAGATGGAGCCCACGCAGCTCTGTGCCATTCGGGGCGGCTCCGGGGCAGTGGGACCCATCCCCATCCCCGGCTCACGCTCCCCCCCGCACCGCGAGCCCGCTCCGTTCGCATCCTCCCATCCTTGGAATTTATGTAAATATTTATTTTTGTGTGAATACCACGAAGTAACAAAACCTTTTACGAGATATGTAACCCACAGCCATTTGTGAAAGTCTTATTGTTAAAGAAGGAGAGGCAGAGACAATCGCTGTCCCAGAATTCTCTCTCTCCCATGTGCTCACGCGTTGCTGTCCCTGCTCTGCCGCAGAGCACGCAGCCGCAGCGTCCCACCGTGCTGCAGGAGGGTGCCCAGGGGCTCACCAACACACCCACATCCATTCCTTTGGGTTTTATTTACGCGGAGTTGTAGCTGTCTTGTGCAGACCGCCCTTGACTTTGTCTTAGCGTGGATTGAAGTTTCGTAGCTCCTTTCTAAGCTGCTGCGGAGCGCAGCGGAGGCCCCGTGGTTGCGTAGGAAGGACACTGAGCAGCCCACCCTGCCCGAAGGATGCTCGTAGCTCAGGGCTGACGGTACAGACGCACAGCCCCGCTGACAGCCGCATCTGAGACAAGTGATGAAACAAACGGGATTGACTACAGATTTCTGTCAGGGATTTACGGTGTTTTTTTTTTTTTTTTTCTTCTTTGTTTTGTTTTCGTTGTTTCTTTTTTCCCGTGAGCCACAGCTTTCGTCCCTTGGGCACAAGCTCTGTGCAGGTCCCACTGCCCCGTGGTGGCGCTGGGCCGCACGCTGTGTTTATTTAACGCAAACTCATCGCCGATCGAGTAAAGAGATCTCTGTCGTCTCTCCCTTTTGGGTCACTCCCAGCTGCCCGGAGGGGCCGTTCCCATGCAGGGTCCCTCCGTGGGAGCACTGCGGGTTGGTGGCACTCAGACCTCCCGACCCGCGGTCGGATCAGTACCAGTCCACGTCAAATGCTGCTTTGAACTCAGAGGGTTAATATACTTTTGATTTGTAATTTTTTGTAAGACTTTTTACAAGGTAGCATAGTACTCCACCGGAATACCAACTACAATCCGTCCATGGTCTGATTTTTATATAATTTAGTGGTGCTTTAGGAACTTTCGTTCGGTTGTTTCGGAGCTGTCCAGCTCAGTTTTTTCGCCTGTATCTACCTAAGACCAATGTGAACCTTTGTATTTTTGCTCCTAATTTTGGACTCAGTGAAAGTGTACTGTTTACATGTACAGAACCCCCGGCCCCTGTGTGTTCCGCGCGACCGCTGTTGGGGAGGAACTGCCCCGCGCCCGCTCGTCTGCTTGACCAAGCCACAGTCACACCTCACCCACACCTCCCTGCCCTGGGGACGGCCCCAAACACCCCCACCAGCTGCTGGAGGTTTTTCCAGTGGCCAACGCAAAGATTGGCTGTGATTTGAAATGGGAATTGATGCGGAGCCGCAGCTGAGCGCAGCTCCGAGCGGGCAGAAGGGCAGCGCTGATGCTTCGCCATTCCCTCCTGGCACGGGGGTGAAGCTGCCCCCCCAAAACACGAGGAGAGCCATCACACCCAGGACGGGAGGACACCTGTGGGCAGAGCTGGAGCTCAGCGCCCAGGGTGTGGGATGGGGTGGGATGGCAGCGCTGCCCAGGGCTGGGGGATGGCAGCGCCTTCGGAGGGGCAGTGAGAACGCATTCGGCACTTAATCCAGCTCTTAAGGTGACACTTTATTGCTTAATCAATGGGTTCGTTTCAAAATGATATTTTTGCAGATAGGCACCTATGCAACTTAATGTGGCTCTTAAGCAGATGAGCACTTCCTCCTCAACGAGCTCGATAAGAGTTATTTGTGTTATATACTGTGGATTTTTCCAGTAAATGTGGCTTAATATTTTAATTCTTAGAACGTGTGTCTATTATATATGTGATGCAACTTAATTCTGTTCTGTTTGTGGAATGATTAGCACAGGCCCACTCCCTGTTCCCCTCACTTAACGAAGACCAATGAGCTGTTAATCGAGCTGTTATCTCCATGGTATTACTGCTAAATGCACTGATTTCATACGTATGTGGAATCCTTTTTTTTTTTTTTTTTTCCTTTGGAATCTGTATATCATATATAAGACTGAATTTGCTCAATAAACACTGTATAACAGAAGGGCTCTCTGCTCCGCTCTCGCCCCAGGGGGCTCAGCTCCAAACAGCCTCAAATTGGGGTCTTTGGAAAAGAGAGAAAAGGACCAAACCCACTGCAGAGAGCTGTGATGGAGGTTGTGCTGCCCATTGGGCACAGAGCAGCACTGGCACACACACATGGGGAACAGCACAGGCCTTAATTTCTCTGCTGGCAAAATTCATTTTGTGATATCTGGTTGTTTTTCTGTTGTTTTTTCTTTTTTTTTTTTTCTTTTTGTTTGTTTGTTTTTTGTGAAACTACGGCGTATCCATCAAAGTTTGGGGAAAGCTCTTCCTCTCTTCCTGGAAAACACTGATTGTTCATTATCAACTTGATTATATGAGTACAATAAACCTTTGCACCCTCAAAACGCCTACCTCCAAGCACTGCATGCATAGAACTGCCAGACCTGCACTGTCCCTGGCTGCAGCAGGGGGACCTCATGCAGTGATTGCAGTTAACACACACACAGCCGAGGTTTCATGGCACACACACACGAGGCCCAGCCCAGTTTTCCCATAACACAGCCCAGACTTCAATTATTCAACAGCATCAGAGCTCACCTACGCAACAACCCTCCTTGTTTATTACAAAGACCCGGAGTGATGTTTGCAGACCCCTACCAGGCAGGAGAGCATCAGTTCAGCATTAGTGGTGGGGCACAGCACTGCTGTGCTGAGCAGCAGGCACTGCGCAGCCACGTGCTTCCCTCCTTGCAGCCCCAACCCCAACACTTGAGCTCACCACCACCCAGCACATCCCTGCACTGAGGTCAGAACTGAGGCACAGAACATCGCCGTTTGCATTATTCCTTTCCAGACCGTTTCCTGCCTGGAAAAATAAAATAAAAATTTAGCTATAAATGTATTGGTAGTGAATTAAAATGCAACATGGTGTAACTGGTGGCGTTGTTAAGCTTTTGCAAATGTTTCAGACCCAGGCACGGAGCAGCTCTGCTCAGGGATGGCCCCAGTGGGGCTCAGCGGTGCCTGCACCGCTCCGAGCTTCGCAGCTTCACTTCCCTGGGGTGGGTGCACCGCCTTTGGTTATCTGCGAGCGTACAACGAAAGCGATGTGATGAAGCTGAGACAACAAAGCAGTTCCCTTTTCAGTCATCTGAGTCAAGCTGAGGAACGCTCCCACTTCAAAAAGGAGGAAAGAAGCAGCAGCGCTGCCACAGAGAACGCAGAGGGCGATTTCAGGAAAAAGAGCACTGCAACCACAAACGCAGCTTTTAGAGAGTGTTTATTGTTCCAACACAAGGGACGTACACCAGGCGGCTCAGCGCACACCGCAGGGCCCCGAGCAGCAGAGCCCACCGCGCTGCTCTCTTTGGTTCGCGCTCCTCCGCTCCGAGCCCAGGCGGTTGCCCTCTCCCTGCAGGTGTGGGAAGGACGACCACCACCGCAGAGGCCAAACCTGGGGCAGCCCTCAGGGTTGTATCTCCGTTAGAAAAAAAAAAAAAGAAAAAAAAGAAAAAAAGAAAAAAAAAAGTGCACAGTCAAGGGAGGTAGGAGAGAGCTAGAAAAGGTACAAGCAGAAAAAAAGTAATAAAAAAATGCTATTCCTTCTACTGTCTTCTTAAGGAACGTCTGAGTTCTGCTCCCACTGAAGCAATTCACGTTCGGGAGCTGCTCCGGAGGAAGAGGAGCTGTTCTGCTGTCAGCCAACAGAGGTGTGAGGACATCCACCTTCGTGCACCACCAGGAGACACAGCAACAGCAGCAGCTGCAAAAGGTCCAGGAGTGAGCACAGAGGCCTGGGCACGGCGGGCAGAGCCTCACCTTGGGCAAGACAGAACACAGCGGCTCTGACTACAGATGCAGATTAACAACTAACACCACTTTAATGCAATACTGCTGGAGAGCCCGAAAAATCCAAGGAAAAAAAAGAACCCTTTATGTACTATGTACATTACATCCATTTACAGAGTTGGCCAGTACTGTGTACAACATATAAATACATGATGAAACAGATGCATAGAGGATACTTACAGGAGCCAAATAATTCACTTTATACATCCAAGAATGAAAATATATATTAAAAAAAAAATAATAATGAAAAAAACACTGCTTTAAATGTTAAGATGATCGTCACATAGATGCACAGCTAGACACTTGCAAGTGGTCAGATGCTGTCACGGTAAGGTCCTCACTGCAGGGCTGCAATGCACAGATGGCTGCTGGCCATGCACTGAGCTGCTCAGAGCCTTCCTGCACGGACGTGCGCTACGAGGAGGCTGCAGCAGCCTCAGCCCTCAGCTGGTTCCAGAGTTCAGCTGGGCAACCCAAAGCCACGCACGTCCTGAAGAGCAGGAGCCATTCCCTTGGCACGTGCTGCCTACTTTTCTTCTCACAGCTCCAACTGCAGAGTGCTTCACTGCTCACCACGTCCAACCACAGCACCGGAGACCATGCAGAGGCATCCGCGTCCTGCCTGCACCGCTGTGCTCAGCACACAACCAACCACGGAGATGGCAGAAGGGGAGAGTGGAAGACTGTAGGGGCTAACCTAGAGCAGCCCTGAAATAGAACACACCCTGTTCCAGTTCCTTTGGATGTAGGGGTCTCCTCTCTGGAGGGTCCACGGATGCCACAACAAACTGCCTCCCAGCCAGGTGTCAGCTTCAGCGCACATCCCAGGGCACAGCCAGCACGTCCATGATAGCACAAAGCAGAAGGATTGGCTCCAGTGGGGCGCAGCCCACAGAATTCGGAGTGTTGTCGTGAGCAAGGAAGGGTTTTGCACTGTAGATTTCAGTGGGAAGGTGAGTCAACTTCCCTCACCGAAACAAAGTATAATAGCATTTCTACTATAAACAGAATAGTATTCTGTGTACAGGTTTAGGATCAGTCGTTATCAAAATACGCACACTGAATATACAACCTGTCCCATGGCCATAATTTATTATCTCACCACAAGGCACAATACACAAAGCTTAGAGGGTCCTATACAGTCATCGTGACAAAACGCCCCGCAGCCTTTACACATGATCATGGCTTTAAGGCTGCACGAACACTTGAACGATATTTCTTCAACGCTGCTGCTATCAGCAAACATCTGCACAGAAAGGGACGTGTTATGGTTTGCAGCAAAGTTCGCTTTGTGGGTTAGCTGCATCACGCTTCCAGCAAGGCTTCTGGGAAAAGCTGGAGCACTGGATGAATAATTAAAGCTGGTGGAATTTAGCTGCAGCTTAGAAAGCTTCCCATAAAACGCTTGTTTGATATTGAACTGAGAGGGTATGGAAGAAGGCTCCAAAGGGTGATTGTGTCTTTTTCCTGCTTCCCTTGAAAGCTTCAGGAATGGCAAGTCCATCACCAGAGGAACACTCTGTGAATGCTCCCTCAGCTCTGCAGGGTTTGGTGCTGCATCCTTCTGGCTCTCCCCACTGTTCTTGGTTGGGTTGCCACATGCCAACACATTCTCATTTTTTATTCCTCCCAGGGTGTTCACGTGCTGCTTTGAAGTCCACTCTTCCCTTGCAGCTGGCATTCCTTCTGCAGACGCACAGCTTTTGGTCAGAGGAATCTGTTTGCTCGGGGCCAAGGCTCCCATGGCTGAAACCTGATCTGAAGCCCTTGAGTGATGTAGCCTAACACTGGGGTTGCAAGGAAAACCAGAACCAAAAAGCTTTTTGCCTTGAACTCCAACATAATTTTGATTGACAGATGTACTCCCCATCTGATTTGGGCCAAGAGAATCTACATTTGGAGATAAAAACGGAGGCTCTGGAGTCAGGTTTGGCTTCTCAGGACTTTGATTTGTGATGACATTTGTTAATGGGTTATGCTGTGGCACCCGATGGACCTTAGACAATTCTTTTTGCTCTTCAAAGCTACAGGAAGAAAACGTTCTTTCCCGAGGGCTCGTGTCTTCAAGCTTCTGAGAGGCATTTGCCACATTTGCCAGTTGGTCCTGGCAGCTTAAGGTTATGCCAATTTTGGAATGTTTTTCTGGAACGGGCTGATTCTCCACACCCTCCACTGTAGGCAATGCTGCTCCTGAACCGCATGTCTTCTCCTGGGGATCTACAGAAGATCTCACTGCGTGGAAGTCATCACTCCTGGTTAGGGCACTCGTCTTTATCTGCACATCTGGGCAAGATTCTTTACCAAAATAGCAGTTGCTGCCCCTCTCCATTGGCATGGGGAGGCTTTCTGACTGCTTGTCTAGAGGCGGCTGTGCACCTTCCACCTTGATGTTGGCGTGGGACACTGGGAGAACCTCTTCCAGAAGATGGTTCCCCTTAAGCAGCTGCTTCACCAAAGGGCTGCCGGCATCAGAGGACATGGACTGAGCAGAACCTGATGGCCTCTCGGGCTTTGGGGGCAACGGTGCATGCAGTCCCCACCTCTGAGGTGGAGGTGCAGTGCTCACTGTGGCCACTGAAGAGAAGTCCACAACACAGGGCAAATCACCTGCTTCCAGAGATGATTTTGAACTAATTTCATCACATTCCTCAGTGCTGCTCTGACAGAAGGAGCCCTTCCTAGCTACCTCCCTACAGCTGAGGTTTCTGTAACACATCTCCATCTCCACACTCTCATCAACCGTGTCAGCTTCAAAATCCGAAGCAGTATCTGTTGATTCACTGTGTGTACTCTGTACTTCATCATCTCCACTTGCCTTGAACTCTTGAGTCTCTCTCAATGGCTGGCACTCATCTTCTGACTCCGTTCCGGGGCGCCTCTCCCTCAGTTTTTCAGAGGTATCTATCCTAGTCTGAGAAACAAAACCATCACATAAAGAGGATTTCAACAGAGATTCCGCATTCTGTTCCTCACTGCTCAGTTTGCCATCACTCTCTCTCCCCGCCTGCAGGTGTGTGAAGTTGCACAGTGCAGGCACTCCTTCCTGTGCTCCAGCAGTCACTGTTTTGGAGTCACCACTATATTTTTTCATGCATTGTTCCACGAATGTTGTTTCGGAGCCATTAAATCTAAATCTCGATATCGCTTTCGGCTCAAGACATTCTTTACCACCTGATGGCACCTCTGGCAGAAGAGCAGGATGACTGGTGGAATTTTCCTCTACATCACAAGGATAATCCAACTGTACAGTAGGAATACCAACATCTCTGAGTTCTGACACAATCCTGCCTCCTGCAGGGCCAATCTCAGCTCCCTGCGCCTGAGGACACGACAGATCGACTGCGGGAGGAACCACGTGTGTCACCTCTGTGCTCTGCCCCTCCTGTGACACAGCACACGATGAGGATTCAGTCCTCGCATTGCAGAAGAGCTGCTCGGGTCTCTCCTCTGGCCTCTCCAAAGCCATGCTGTCCAGTGCTGACGCAGTCAGAGCATCACAGCACTGCCCTCCAGGTGAGCCATCACCAGACTGAGCTTCCCCTGAGCCAGCGCCAGCGGCGCATTCCAGAACACTATTTCCCTCAGTCTTCGAAGAAAAGGAGTCTTGTTTCGAGGAGGCAAAGGAATTTGTGCTGGCTGCCTGCGCAGCCGCCTCAGAGCTGGCCTTCTCTCCATTCAGACGGAGAGACGAGAGTAGTTGTGTTCGCTGTAGATCTGACGAGCGCTTTCGACGAGTTCTCTTTGATCTCCTGCGTCTGCGATGGCTGCTGCGTTCTCCTCCACCCCCCTCTGTGTTTCTCCCTCCGCCAGGGCCGCCCCCACCACCAATGGCGGCTGCAGCAGCTTCTCGCTGGGCTCGGGCCTGCAGAGCACGGGCCTTAATGTCTGCGAGAGTTCTGGCCCCACTCCTGCCCCGGGCGGAGGGCTCCGTGTTGGGGATGATCCTGGGGCATATCTGGTAAGCTGGCTGACCTTTAACCACCCAGGGTGGTTTAATACGTGAAAGTTGAATCTGAAAGAAAAAGAGAAACGCTCAGTTGTAACACTCAACCATTTTCAGACAGCAAAATGCATTTTCTTAACATCCTATCGCAATCTTTCGTTAAGGAGTTAAAATTCCAACTTAAACACAAATTTTGGCAGAGCAGTGGCATGGTTCCCGTAACTTCTGCTTATGTGCTCTGTCATGCGGGATGTAAAGCTCACTCGCTATTAACGCTGCTTTGCCAGAGCCAGCAGACAAACATGAAATAGGTGCTTTGCCTTCAGACCTTCATAAATCAAAATGGTCTCCTTTACATCAGGGTGACTGCTCTGAAGCTAGCAAGATGGATGCCTCCAGTTGAAACAGCATAAGTCTGAAGGAACACTTTTCTGCCCCCAAAAGAAAGGAACGGGGAAATGACACAGGATAAAGAATATGATTTGAAGGTCTCTTTCGCAACGAGTCAGCTGGTTTCAGGATAAATGATTTCTGCATCCACAGAAATTAAAATTAACACAGTAAGTCAAGGTTATGCTGAGCTCTTGCACAAAGACCTTGGAATGATTTTCCATTCTTTGCCCTTCTAAACAAGATAGTAAACTGGGGCACTCAGAGGTACTCAGCCAGCCCTGCCAATGAAACCCTTCCACTTCTGCTAACATGACAACACTTGACATTTTAATAATGTTTTGATGCTACTAAGCGTGAGAGCCCTGAGATACCAAGCAGCTATAATTCTCTTTCCTACCCGGATGGGTGGGACTTTTGGCTCCTCTTTAGTAGGTTGTGGCTTTTCTGAGTGAACACTTTCAATTGTGTTACGAAAGGACTGACGATCTTCAAGCCGGGGCTTCTTTTCGGGGAAGGAGGCAGAGGCAGCCTCCTCAAAGCATTTCCTCTTCTGGTCCTTTGGTTCCCGAGCAGAGCTCTCCTGGGACAAACAGGGAATTCTGTTCGCAGTTGCCAATGACAGATCTTCCGATTTACTGTGCAATTTGGAAGTCTCTGGAGAGAGATGCAATTCCGAATTCTCTGGCTTCAGTACTGCAGCAGAAGCACTTGTCAGGTCATCTTTCTTCAGGTCCACCTCAGACTTTGCGTCTTTATGAAGAGAGGAATCCGGTCCCACAGAAGCAGTCTCTTTGGAAGCCTCTTTTTGCTCAGAATCACGCAATTTGTACAGGCTCCTCCTGGCTCTGCATCGCAGGTCGGCCCGGGAGCGCTTCTTGAAGTGCCCATCCCTCTGCCGTGTGGAAGGACCACGTGGCAGCCTTGTTTCTCCTTTAACAGACAGAGCTGTCCTGTTCTCGGCATCTTCTTGCACCAAATTCTGCTCCTGGGACTCTTCTTGGGTCAAGCCCAACCTATAAGGCAAACACAGAAACTAGTTAAAATCTAACGCTCCATCCCCATTTAAGCATTTCATCTATTATTCATAGTAGTACCGTCACCACTATACATAGTAACATACAGATTACAAAGCAGAGACTCATCAAAACCTCATTAAGTCAGCCTGCAATGAGATAATCTCTGTATCTGCTACCCCACGTTATTATCACAGGGAGTAAGGGAAATAGGAAAAACATAAAGATATGTGATGGAAAACAAATAATATTAACTTGTCTTGAGGACAAAGCAGATGGGCTATAAAATTCTGCTCTGACCAAATGAATTCCCCCTAAGGAACCATCTTCTCATGTATCCACAAGCAAAACCACACACTGCCACCTGCATAAGCATCCATAAAAAGGACAGACGATGCAAAATTCCTTACTTTTGTCCATAGTAGTCCTCAAAGAACTTCTCCTTCCACAGCTCCACTCTCTTCTCCTTCTCCATCTCCTGCCGAATTCGAACTTGCATTTCATGAGTGAATTCACCTACAGGGATTGAAGATACTGAAATTCAGTTCCAAGCAAGACTGATTTTGCAAGAACAATCTCTTTTAACACTATAGTACAGAAGTTATATATAATGGTGATTGTTTTTCTTATTGCTCAGCTTTCCACACTACTATGGATCCACATGCTACCTGCAACAGTAACAAAACCTGAAGTAAATCTGGAAACTGATCACTGTATTTTACCAGTTGTAGGTCGCTATTCAAGGAAAGATAAGTCTGGCACTACTTTACACCTCCACTATTTTGTGCTGAATATTCCATGGCACCTAGAGAAAATGAAATCTATGATTTTAAAGGAAAATAAACATAAGCTGGGGGCACGACAGCTCCAAGTCGGACTACATTCCCATTCACTAACTGAGAAAGAAGAAAGCCCATAAAAAGCCCATAAAATGAGTACCTTTTCTGCAACCACCTGAGAAAGCAAAGCAACTCACCATCAGCCAGGCGCTCCCTCCAGCTCTGAGCAGCATGGGTGAAAAACTCATTATTCAGAGCACTGCCACTGAGACGCATCAGCCCATCAGCCCCAACCTTAGGGGACAAAAAAAAACAGTGCATCAGCTGTTCTGACAGAAAGAGCCAATAGGGTGAACAGAAAACAACCACATGCTGCACCTTCGTACCTGTCTATCAACTTCTGGAAGGAGGTAAAGAAGCTGCTGCTGGAAGTGCGATGGGAGTGCATTAAAGGTCCTGGAGTTTATCAGAGCCCGCAGGTTTGTATTGACAAGAATGGAACCAGGTGTTTCAAAGTCAATATCCTCACCCCTGTTTCGTTTCATCTGCCCTGTAGTTTAAGGGCAGGTAAATAAGATAAACATTATTGTATAAAAATATATCAGCATTATGTGCAAAGAAGACACCAGAACAGACCACACCGTAAACTACTGCAGCAAAAGGAATAAAGAGTGTAGTATTCAAGCATGAAGAATGGCTTTCTCAACCATGTCAATTAATACTAAGCATGCCACTGGAATTTTGACACGAGGTCACACTGCTGTCACATACAGACACGGTTCTCAATACTGTTTTCCACAGCAGGGAACTCTTAAACAACTGGTTCTCTAAGTTTGGAGAGGAAGATCCAGACCAAGAGTCTTAAGATCATCATATGCTTTCTAAAGGAATGTTTGGTTGTTTTTTTTTTTCCCACTCAGAAATATAGATATGTCAACACTGCTGGCTTTTATGGCCAATTTTCTCCTAATAGAAGCACTTACCAGCTGTGGGTTTTCGGATACCTCTCAGCAGCTGTGGAGGATCCCTGTTTATTTCTGTTCGGCTGCGCAAGGTGGCACTGCACAGAGCTAAAGAGCTGCTGCTGCTGCTGGATGTGCTGCTGCTCTCCCCATCAGCATGCCTTCCTGTGAAGCCTAAAAGCAACAGTATTTCACAGAAATATGCAAAGAACAGAAGACCAACTTGCAGAGTAGCTTTAGCCCATAATAATTATCTGCTAATAACAACTGCTCAGTTCTTACAGGTTATTGGCTGATTGAGATAAACGCACTGCCAACAGCACAAATCAGCCACATGTATTCTCAGCAAATGTTAAAGAAGTCCTCAGGCAAACTTTCCGTTAGAGACCATTGATTAAAAGCTATCCACATATTTATAAGAATCATCAAGACAAAAGCAATGCTCACCAGATGCAGACTCCATGTGTGCCCCATTTACTTTCAATGGCGTTAAGACAACACGTGGCAACATTACACCTGTCTTTCTCTTTTGTTTGGTTGTCTGTGGTCCAAAACAAAAACAAAACAAAGGCACAATGACATAATGGTAAAGCAAAATAATCTCCCAAACAACGTATTTCCCTGTTAAAGAACCACCTAGCTTGTAGGTAAATGTTCAAGCATCAGTCATTAACTACATTTACAAATAGCAGAGAACTCAAAACTTCAACCCTGTACAATACCTAGGAGCTCCTCACCTAAGGAGACAGCCCCACCACTCCTTCCTGAGGTATCTGTGCACACCTGGTCCCTGTCACACAGCATGGAAAGCTGCCTTTTCTCCTACCTGTGAGGCTGTTCTGTTGCTCTCCCTGGCAGTAGAGGGTCCCTTGCTCTGAGATTCGGTGGAACAGGAGGCGTTAGAGGAGGTTTCATCAAGAGACACTGAAACAGACGTGCCCTCAGTCAGAAAGAGGAGTAGATACTTGCAGCTTAAGATGAATGTTATTAGACACTTACCATCATTATCACCACTCACAGTGCTTGTTTCATTGGACTCGCAGCTTTCTGCATCTGCTGTATCCTCCAGTTCATCCCCTTCTGGCACAGATAGGTTCCGAGACCACTGCAGGGCATCCTTCTAAAAAGACAAACAAAACTCAGGTGGCTGCAGTCCTCCTCCCAGTCCCTACTGTTAAACCAACAGGAGGTGCTGGTTTCAAAGATAGAGGCTTTATTTCAATTCCTTCCCTGTTTTAATCCCTTTGATGCAGAAAGACATTTAGGCTCCTACTGGAGCAGAAGTCATGTAAACCATTAGCACACTTTGAAGACGTTTCCATCAGATATATCTGAAGTACATATTAGTAACTTTCTATCATTCTTGTGAATCAAGCACGCAGTTTCTAAGGAAGAGAAATATCTCAGTATCTCATTCTTACTAGTTAAAGAGCAGGCATCACTCAAGAAGCCAACTACTAAGAGAGCAAGCCTGGGAGATGCATTTACTAACTGTGTAATCAAAACCATTTCAATTCCTTCTGTTTTTTTTCCAAAATGTGATAATTTAACAAAATTTTCTGACGGCAGTAAAAGAGGTGCAAATGGAACAGCCAAGCTATTAGTCGTCTATAAAGCTGATATTTATCAGGGTACCAACAGTACAAAAGAATGCCAATGAAAAGCCTGAGGCATTTTCAGCACTGAAGATTACTGGGACAAAAGACTAAAATAAAACATTTCAGAGAGAACTCTGCATGAAAATACATTTTGCTATCAAGATTTTACTTGTAGCTATAAGCTCTCAGACCAACACAATTTACTGGTTGGCCATGTTCCTTTGTGGCTTTTTGATGAGTGAAACGGGATTTTGGTAATCAACACCTGAGCTGAAAACAGAAAACTGGAATAAGGATTTATCTTGCTTGTGCAATTCATAAAATAATAGGCAGGGTTGAAAAGAATGTACCACATGTGGATGAATATAGCAGAAAGGTACAAAAGCTACAATGAAATAATGAATTCCAGACACACTTTCACATGATGATCTCACACGCAGCACACTCAGCTCATATGATGCTCAGTGACAGTTTAACACTCAGCTACGCATAACAAGCAGAACTCGCAGCTCAGCCTTCAACCCAGAGCACAAACTCAGTTATTTACCTTTAGTGTGAACAGGCTGATACGTCCAGGCAGTTTGTAGAAGAGCCCATCACCTCCCCTGGAATTGGAATGGAGCATGGCGTTGAGGCAGGCCAGGGGAGAGGTGCCACTGAAAAACAGGAGGGCACAAAAGGGACTGCATCATTTCCAGAAGCGGCCTTATCAAGAAAACAGCCCAAAATGAAAGATCTGTTTAAATCAGCATCAGTTGCTGATGGAGGGGAACAACGATGAGACTCATTCACTTTATGGGACAGGCACTTCAATCAGAATAGTATTACTGTTTCCCATTCTGACCTGTACATTTGCCTCAACACATCACAGTAAAGCAACCTGCAGAAAACAGGAAATGTTAAGCTAATTTTGAAGTTACTGTTGGTCATTTTTAGTTACTTCTTTCATTACACATTTCCTCCGTTATTCTGCTTGTAATTTTCAGACTTGGATTGATTCTACTAAAAACCAGATTTAGTCAGCAGCAGCAAAACAAGAACAGAGACAGCAAAAATGGTACACATACATATTTCTGGAATGTCTTTCCTGATATAACTCTGCACTGGCAGAGTTAGATGTAAAAGGTCTGATGAACCCATTTGGCAAGCCCTGTGCAGTGCCCCAGTTTTGCCATTTGTGACCAAAGCAGCCATCCTACGCTCACAGCAATGGAACTTCCGTGCCATGTAACCTCATGTTTTCCAGTAAGTCACACAAGGGCATGCAGAAAGCTACCAGCAAGAGACATTAAAGCAGTCCTGATTTCACCATTATTAAAAGTGAAACTGAAAACTGGATGGAGACAAAAAGGAATCAAAGAAAAAACATTCTCATATTGAAAACTGAGCTCAGAACCATTTCTGTTTCCACTCTCAGTGCGTTCAGGTTTTGGGCGTTTATTCACAAGCCTCAGCAGCAGACAAAATCACCCTCAATCATTTTTAGATACCATGAAAAAAATTCCCAGCCTTCTGGCCTGTCAGACAGTTCTTTCCCTTCAGTACTTAACAGAACATTTCAAGTAAGCCAGCCAGCCACAGAGCACATTTTCTTGAAATGGCAAAAAAACACCAAAAACAAAACAACAGAAAAACCACAGACGTGTTTTTTTTCTTTTTTTTTTTTTTCCCCAGAAGGAGGGAAAAACAAATAGATAGAACTTTTCCAGGAGGAAGATTTTGGCTCTGCTGCTGGATGCTGACATCCCAGCTTAGCACAGGGTCCATAGGGCTGCTAAGAACCAGGCCTTTCTAACTGACTGAGGTCACCCCCAGACCAGGACAGCACTGCCTCAATGTTGATTCAAAAGGAAAACCCCCTCCCGAGGAGCTAAGCCGTTTCCTTCAGGAAATGCATTTTCAGGAAGGCCTTCTATTCAAGTAGCAGGAAAACCTGCTGCATATTTAGCTAGACAGGATCACTGCCTGTGTCCTGTGAACAATTATGCTGGGAAGAAAACAGGCTTTTCTTACAGCAGAGAGTTAACAACAGGAAGGAAAAGCAGACATCCCAAAGGAAATCCACTGACTGCCAGATGAGTGATGCAGTTTGCAGGGCTCTGTACAATGCAAGGTTTGGTTTGCAGCTCCCTAATTGTGAGAGGTCACTTGTCAGAACTGGGAGAACCCCAAAGCAACTGCTGCTTGAGGACATTCCTGATGCAACCTGGAGCAGCACAGAGATCTTCAGCTACCTGCATAAGGTAGAGGACTGATCCAGAAAGGCACAGAGTAACAATTAAAATGAAGACATACGGCAGCATTCACTATCTGAATTCTTCTGAGATATGCAGTATCACCTGTACCAAAGCACTGGAGATGCGTGTGGTGAAAAGCCCAGCCATGGGGTGAGTTCAGCAGCCCCAGTGAAGCAGCAACTGAAGATGACATACCTGTACGATGTCAAGAGCCACAGCAGTGTAAGCAGTGCTTTCACAGTGCTCAGAAGTACTAGAAGTGTCAGCAGAGTACTATAAAATACAGTGAGACCCTTCGGAGTCTCTTAAAATGTAATGTCTGTTCTAGAAATGAAGAATCAGAGGAGACAGAACTGAAACTATTACCAAACTAGAGCCTAACAGTAGAAAGCACCAGGAGCTACTTATGAGAGAAATATGCAGGTGACAAGTAAATCAGTGAGGAGTCTGATCTGCAACGGGTATTTGTGTCACAGCAGATGGATGAAGGGAACTCTGTAGGTTACAAAAAAAAAAATCTAAGAAAAAAAAGTATTATAAATTACTATATTGTCAACTGAAATTACCATGATGGAAAGGGAAAAAAGGAAACAGGAAAACAGGCTGGGGATGAGGCAGAGTCACATGGAACAGCTCAGGCCTTCTATGCAGCCTGCACCACGCACACGCTGGGTTTTACATGTGATCATCAATACTAACCTCATTTCCTTCAGTCCTTCAGCCTCTATGACCTGCAGAATCTGCTTTGGGGTCATGGGAGCATCTGAGTAGTTTTCCAGCACCTGAAGAGACAGAAATACCAAGTGTCATCACAGGCTTGCATCTACGTTCACAGAACTGCTCAATACTCCAGGGTTCAGAGCCTAAAATACCTCTTAGAGCTTTACTTATCTACAGAAGACAGGTGCTAAAAATTTCAGGTACTTCATTGTAAGCATGACAAAAGCCTTGGCTCCACAACATGAAAGCCAGGGGGAGCTTCATCAGACTCCAACATGCAATACCAATCTGCTACCAAACAGCCTTCAAAACTGTATAGCATAGTAGTTAGGGACCTTTAATGATGTAAAATGTTCTCCCAGCCATATGCCTTCCTACCTCCCAGTAAGGAATCCTGCATTTTTCTGGCAATAAAAATATTACTGGGCAACTGTGTAATTCCTTCCTTGGCTTACTGCGTTCAGTTCATCTTATCAAGGGGAGTGCTGTGGGTAAGTGTTGAGAAGGACAGAGTTCAGGAAAAGACAACAATGATAAAGGACATAGAAAAAATCATGGGTAGGTACTAAAAAAAGAAAAAAAAAAGAAGCTAGCTGCATGCCTTCGAAGGAAAATGAGTAAAGTCAGACACTAAAAAGGCAATAAAAGAGATAACAGCTCGTCCTTCCATATATCATATGAAGAACAGAACTGCAACTTACACATGAAGAATTAGACAGGCTAATAGATACATATATTTTTAAAGCCTGTGGAAATTACTGCTCCACAGTACTGGAAGAACCTCGAGGATTCAGAGGACTGACATCTCTGCTGCTATGGTTTGCCTGCATCCCATCCCATCCCATCCCTCAGTCAGAGAGCAGCAACCCAACCCCATGCTCTTCAGCTCTGCACTTCAACTGTGTTTTCTGATAAAAGAATGACTTAAACCATAGCCACTCTATATGAAATCTTCAGGTGTTTGAAGATGACAAGAACAGGTGTCAGTAAGCAACTGAGGAAGAACCACGTACCCTGAGATAACATGCAATGAAAACACAGAGTTTAAAGAAAAGACCAAAGAAAGCAATAAGCCAAATTCTAAGCGTAAACAATTTTAATTCCTTGTCAGTGCAGCTCCACCACGCCTCCCTCCACTGATCACAGAGCCTCTGTAGCTCACCATCTCTGCACCCTCCTCACACCCCAGTGCTCTGCATCACCCCAGTGGGACAGACACTGACAAGGGAACATTCCTGCCTTGGAAAACAAGGGAATCCTTCACAGCTGACAAAGTCTCAAGTGTCAGACACAGCACAGCCTAAAACTGAACACAAATGAGCATTTACATAAAAATAAAAGAATCTGCACTCTTGGGAACAATTTCCACTCAACAACTACATACTGCTAACGGGGAACTCGCACACCTCCAGCCTGTGGCACCACCCCTACCTGCCTCATTGGTGGGGATTCCATCAGGATCTCCACCAACACCAGCTATTCCCTGTGTCAAGGAGACGCCTTCCTCCACCATTTGTAACACAGAGCTAAGGTTCCTACATGCCCAATGATGGAGGCTGAACCATGAGTGGTGTGGGCACCATGCTCTGACAGTGTCCGTCAAACAGTGCCATGACTCCAGGTGCCCAGCTCATCTCTAAGGGTTTGGTTTATGGGGAATGCATAATGTTAGGCTCTGGAGGAACAGCAACACTAAAAAGCACTTTTACCTGTGATTCTCAGAAACACTGAGAGGAATATGAAATCCAGCAGCGCACGTCAGAAAGGAAAATTAAAAGCATTTTGACAGGGAGCATTTGTAAGCCCAGCGTTAAATAAAGATCTATTTTTAGTGGATTTACAATCAGTCCTGCAAGCTGTGAGTGCAGCTATGCAACTGCAGGTCTCTCTAAGTGGATAATCTAGCAGGAGATGGTTCTATTTCTGGTCCTTCAATGGCACTGTGACGCTGCTGAGGCCCTGACATCTCCATTCCAGTGCCTGAGGTGCTGGCCCAGAGGGCAGGTGAGAGAAACCATGCCTGGGAGGGGATCTTCACTGCTTCACAAGGGTGAAGATGTGCATCAGGAAACAGCCGCTCAGCCACCCACTGAGTGTGGTGCTCGGGGCAGCCTCACACACTGAGGGTTTTACCCATTGGAGCTCAGGACATCAGGATGAGGGGGATTTGGTGCCACACAGCCCTGCGCTGCCTGCAGCCCAGACCCAATGCCTGCACACAGCCCCACAGAACCGGGATCCCATAGGGACACAGCGCAGCACCGCAGCACCCAACTTCTGCCCTTCTGTTTTTTCAAGCCAAAGTCACGAGGGCCACAAATACGATCATTTTTCACACCCAAGGGGACGTGAGCTGCTGAACAAGAGACGTCCACACAGCGGGGCTTCCCCTGGGCTCAGCCACCCAAACGAACCTCACACAGGAGGAGCACTGTGGCTGCCTCAGGACAGACCCAGGAGCAGCAGGGCCGGCTGCTCCTTCCCTGCCCAGTCCTTGGCTCCGAGCCTCGCACTCACCGCCTCTGAGCAGCACGAAGGAAACCAGGACGGCCTGCAGCCCTATAAACCTGCAGCCCTATGAACCTCACACACCGCCAGCAGGACACAAAGCTTCCTTTCCTTTCCTTTTCCTTTTCCCTTTCCTTCCATCCCATCTCCGGGCAGCCCACCATTCCGCGCGCGTTCCCGAGCACAACGCGGGGCCGGGCGCGCGGCCGCATCCCGTCACGGCCGGGGCGCTGAGGCCCGGCCCGGAGCTCCGCCATGGCGGCACGGCGCGGTGAGAAGGGCCGGGCCCTGCGCCGCCCCCCCATACACACACGCACACACACACACACACACACACACACACACACGGCCCGGGCCGTCCCCTCCGCCCCCCCGCGGCCTGCCGAAGCCCCGCGCGCCGTTCCGGCCCTCACCAGACGGGCGGCCTCGGCCCACGTGCGCTCCTTCTTCCTGCGCTGCTTCATCTCCCTCATCCTCGTCCCGCGCTGGCGGCGGCGGGCGGGCGCGGACCGTTAGAGGCGCGCGCGGGCGGCGGCGGGCGCGGGGCGGGCGGCGGCG